>CM077169.1:44551679-45151679 GCA_039654105.1 Coreius guichenoti | reverse complement strand
GCCAAAAAAAAAAAGGTCGCTGTTTGGATTTAAATAAGCAAATACTTAAGAGTCAATGATTGGATCATTATTTCAGTGATTATTATGTTTTTAGCATCAGTGATTATTATGTTTTTAGCATGTTGTATGTTTGGCAACAGTTCTTCTAACCCTAATTGATGGAATGTGTAGCTTTTCATTTCTTAACCATGTAGGAAGACACATCATGGCCATATTCTCAGGATGACAATGTCAAGATGCAAAGAATGGTTGGGCGGGAGTATGAAGAATCATTTTCACACATGAATTGGCACCTCTGAGTCCAGACCTTAAATTCATTGAAAGTCTTTGGGATGTGCTGGAGGAGACTTTACAGAGTGCTTGACTTTTGCACTGTCAATACAAGCTCTTGACTAAAAATTGATGCACCTCTTGATGGAAATAAATGTTGATGTTATTTCCATCAAGAGGTGCATCAATTTTTAGTCAAGATCTTGTAAGAAATTAAAAACTACACACTCCACCAATTAGGGTTAAAAGAACTGTTGCCAAACATATAACATGCTAAAAACATAATCACAGCAATAATGATCCAATCAGCGACTTTTTTTGGCTGGGCAGTGTATTATTATTATTATCAATGTTGAAAACAGTTGTGCTACTTAATATTTTTATGGAAACACTGATGCTTTTTTTCAGGATTTTTTGATAAGTCAAAAGTTTTTAAGAACAATTTATTTGAACTAGACACTTTTGATCAATTTAATGCATCCTTGCTAAAAAGTATTAATTTCTTTTTTTAAAAGAAAAATATTACTTACCCTAAACGATTGGACAGAAGTGTACATTTTTTCTCCACCAATGAAAATAGCCCCAAAAGAAGCCAAAGGATAAGCTTTGAATGAAGTAAAGAAATAGCGAGTTATTCTACAAAACCCTTTCCTATAAGTGAGATTTGTCCATCAATTAGTCATTTGTGCAGGCCAATGTATTTAACATCATGCATATGTGACACAAAAGAGAAAATTACTTCATTGCGACATGCAAGTTGTTTAGCAGTCTGATTCTTTTGGCTTTTTGTAAGCTTATCATAATGACTAAAAAATTACAATGACCAATCAAAATATAATCTTGCCTGTGAAAAGAACCCAATTTTAAAAAAAAAAAGAAAAAAAAAAGAAAGAAAAGTCCACTGCTCAAAAGAGAGCTATTACCATAATATGTTCATGTTCTATCTAAACTGTTTGAAGGCATGAAAGAATGGTTGGACACCGCTATTAAAATCAATTTTAGACATTAATAACAAAATGAGTTTTCAAGGACAAAAGAGATGGGCTTTTTTGGTACTGCAACAACAAAGGTACAATAAACAAGAAATCTCCCAGACTACATACACAAAAGAGTGATAAATCTCAGGCTGTTTGTTCTAAAGCTCCTGTAAATAGTTCCCTGCAGATGAACTGCAGGTGTTACAATGACTGATAACGGAAAGCATGTCCTCGAGCTCCTCTCTGCTGTCGGGTAAAGCGGCATCATCTAAATCTACAAGATGGTGTGCAACGTAACAAACTACCACCAGAAAAACAGGGCAAAGGACAGCAGATTTGGAGAGCTGAGACCACATGGATCAAGTGTAGTTAGAAATAGCCGAAAGATGTTTGCGTGGGAGAGAGGTTAGTGTGAGAGCTACAATAAAGAACAGGCTGATATGTACTATGCAACACTGCAGAGGGAACCATAAGCAGTCGAAAAACTCTTTTACAAGCATTTAATAGGTTTGTCAGGTGAAATATGGCCTTTCCTTCACTCTATTGCCACTTTCTGAGGTGTTATAAAGTCAATAAACTTGAGCGCACTCAGAAGGTTGTCCCTATCTGTCATACCTCTTTAAGCATGTACTCAAGATTCACAGCGGCTCATCTGAAGACGGTGCGTTCTCCTGTGTTCATTTTTAGAGATGTTGTTTACGAGTCGTTCTAATGATTAAAACCTACAGGAATAGAAACAGATGCAATCACTTAGAATAAAACGATGAGGCTCAGGCAAAGCAGGTTAAATAAGGTATTCATAATGTATGCATTATATCTTTTCATAAATAATTGTAAGCAAAGTTAGCAAAGTTAAAATGCATTATAATATTTGCAGATTGCACAAATTCAGATTGCACTTCTCCTTTGCCGAGATAATCCATCCACCTCACAGGTGTGGCATATCAAGATGTTGATTAGACAGCATGATTATTGCACAGGTGTGCCTTAGGCTGGCCACAATAAAAGGCCACTCTAAAATGTACAGTTTTACTGTATTGGGCGGGGTCCTAAAACCAGTCAGTATCTGGTGTGACCACCATTTGCAACACATCTCCTTCGCATAGAGTTGATCAGGTTGTTGATTGTGGCCTGTGGAATGTTGGTCCACTTCTCTTCAATGGCTGTGCGAAGTTGCTGGATATTGGCAGGAACTGGAACACGCTGTCGTATATGCCGATCTAGAGCATCCCAAACACGCTCAATGGGTGACATGTCCGGTGAGTATGCTGGCCATGCAAGAACTGGGATGTTTTCAGCTTCCAGGAATTGTGTACAGATCCTTGCAACATGGGGCCGTGCATTATCATGCTGCAACATGAGGTGACGGTCATGGATGAATGGCACAACAATGGGCCTCAGGATCTCATCACGGTATCTCTGTGCATTCAAAATGCCATCAATAAAATGCACCTGTTTTCGTTGTCCATAACATACGCCTGCCCATACCATAACCCCACCGCCACGATGGGCCACTCGATCCACAACGCTGACATCAGCAAACCGCTCACCCACACGACGCCATACACGCTGTCTGCCATCTGACCTGTACAGTGAAAACCGGGATTCATCTGTGAAGAGAACACCTCTCCAAAGTGCCAGACGCCATCGAATGTGAGAATTTGCCCAACGCAAGTCAGTTATGACGACGAACTGCAGTCAGGTCGAGACCCCGATGAGGACGACGAGAATGCAGATGAGCTTCTCTGAGACAGTTTCTGACAGTTTGTGCAGAAATTCTTTGGTTATGCAAACCGATTGTTGCAGCAGCTGTCCGGGTGGCTGGTCTCAGACGATCTTGGAGGTGAAGATGCTGGATGTGGAGGTCCTGGGCTGGTGTGGATACACGTGGTCTGCGTTTGTTAGGCCGGTTGGATGTACTGCCAAATTCTCTGAAACGCCTTTGGAGACGGCTTATGGTAGATCCTGCAGTCAGCATGCCAACTGCACGCTCCCTCAAAACTTGTGACATCTGTGGCATTGTGCTGTGTGATAAAACTGCACATTTTAGAGTGGCTTTTTATTGTGGCCAGCCTAAAGCGCACCTGTGCAATAATCATGCTGTCTAATCAGCATCTTGATATGCCACACCTGTGAGGTGGATGGATTATCTCGGCAAAGGAGAAGTGCTCACTAACACAGATTTAGACAGATTTGTGCACAATATTTGAGAGAAATAGGCCTTTTGTGTACATAGAAAAAGTCTTAGATCTTTGAGTTCAGCTCATGAAAAATGGGGGCAAAAACAAAAGTGTTGCGTTTATAATTATGTTATATATGTTATGTGTGTGTGTATACACTCACCTAAAGGATTATTAGGAACACCTGTTCAATTTCTCATTAATGCAATTATCTAATCAACCAATCACATGGCAGTTGCTTCAATGCATTTAGGGGTGTGGTCCTGGTCAAGACAATCTCCTGAACTCCAAACTGAATGTCAGAATGGGAAAGAAAGGTGATTTAAGCAATTTTGAGCGTGGCATGGTTGTTGGTGCCAGACGGGCCGGTCTGAGTATTTCACAGTCTGCTCAGTTACTGGGATTTTCACGCACAACCATTTCTAGAGTTTACAAAGAATGGTGTGAAAAGGGAAAAACATCCAGTATGCGGCAGTCCTGTGGGCGAAAATGCCTTGTTGATGCTAGAGGTCAGAGGAGAATGGGCCGACTGATTCAAGCTCATAGAAGAGCAACTTTGACTGAAATAACCACTCGTTACAACCGAGGTATGCAGCAAAGCATTTGTGAAGCCACAACACGCACAACCTTGAGGCGGATGGGCTACAACAGCAGAAGACCCCACCGGGTACCACTCATCTCCACTACAAATAGGAAAAAGAGGCTACAATTTGCACGAGCTCACCAAAATTGGACAGTTGAAGACTGGAAAAATGTTGCCTGGTCTGATGAGTCTTGATTTCTGTTGAGACATTCAGATAGTAGAGTCAGAATTTGGCGTAAACAGAATGAGAACATGGATCCATCATGCCTTGTTACCACTGTGCAGGCTGGTGGTGGTGGTGTAATGGTGTGGGGGATGTTTTCTTGGCACACTTTAGGCCCCTTAGTGCCAATTGGGCATCGTTTAAATGCCACGGCCTACCTGAGCATTGTTTCTGACCATGTCCATCCCTTTATGGCCACCATGTACCCATCCTCTGATGGCTACTTCCAGCAGGATAATGCACCATGTCACAAAGCTCGAATCATTTCAAATTGGTTTCTTGAACATGACAATGAGTTCACTGTACTAAAATGGCCCCCACAGTCACCAGATCTCAACCCAATAGAGCATCTTTGGGATGTGGTGGAACGGGAGCTTCGTGCCCTGGATGTGCATCCCACAAATCTCCATCAACTGCAAGATGCTATCCTATCAATATGGGCCAACATTTCTAAAGAATGCTTTCAGCACCTTGTTGAATCAATGCCACGTAGAATTAAGGCAGTTCTAAAGGCGAAAGGGGGTCAAACACAGTATTAGTATGGTGTTCCTAATAATCCTTTAGGTGAGTGTATATATATATATATATATATATATATATATATATATATAACACATATCACATATTTGCTGAAAATACTAAAATGACATTACACTAAGAAAGTAAGGTTATTCACGTCTCTCAAACACCATGAAATTGTACAACAGAAACGTAGGCTAATATTATTAAATGATTTAATTAGTATTCTCAGCAGATATGTGATATATGTGATTCAGCCATCACCTAATTAATTCATGTAGTTAAATAAATTTAAAAAAATAAATAAATAAAAGTATGAGACTCTAAAATATACTCCAATAAACTTCTGTGTAAAGATATTTGAAAACATTTTTTTTAGTGTACTTGCTATTGCTAATTGGACAACAGGGGTACAAGTAGTAGCTTTTATAATTTAACTTAATAACACTTTATAATAAGTGTACAGTAATCAAATATAATAGTATACAAATCATTAACAAGCTATTCGTTTATAGTTAATGCACAGTTCATATATTGTAGTCTCTACATTGTTAATATATTAATAGGCTAGATACAAATAGTGAGTTCTTCATTCATTGTCACCGTAATAGCACAATTATTATTGTTTAATTATCTCATGGATTGGGTCATGGAAAATGGGAAAATGTCATTACTTAAGTGCTTTAAACCAACCTTTATTAGACATTGCATTCATATTTAGTGTTCTTTAAAATGTTGACAAATACACTAAACACACACACACTAACATGTTGTTTACGGGAACTCTCCATAGGCGTAATGGTTTTTATACTGTACAAACCGTTTATTCTATTCCCTTACACTAACTCTACCCCTAAATGTATAGGGCCTATATACATTAAATGAACACTTAATATTAATACAATTGATGTCTAATAAAGTTTGTTTTAAAGCACTTAATTAATAACATTTTCCGTGACCTAATCTAAAGTGAGAACTGTTTAGTTAAGTTGTTAACAAAGCAAATTGTCTAACTCTTTACATATGAGCTAATTAAATAATTTGGTTAATTACAGTGACGAATGAAGAACTCACTATTTGTATATATATAAACAATGAATTAACTATAAACTAATAGTTTGTAAATGATTTGTAGGTTCTTTTGTAGCAGTGAAGAAAATGAAGCCGGGTAAAGCTACTGGACCAGACGATCTGGCAGCAGAGGTGTGGAAGTCACAATTCTGGAATTCGGCTGAATGGCTAGCATGTTTTTTCAACCAGGTCGTTTCAGAGAAGACGCCTGACGACTGGCAGGTCAGTACAACCATCCCAATCTGGAAGAAGGGCAACCTGGCTGAATGTGTCAACTACCGGCCAATTCGATTGCTCTCACACACCATGAAGATCTTCGAATGTGTCCTGGATAAGTGAATTCGTGAATCGTGAAGTGAAGTGAATCGTCAAGTGAATCATTCGCCTCACAGTCAATCAGGCCGGATTTGTGAAGAACTGTGGGACAGTTGACACAATTCATGCCACCAGGCTCCTGTTTGAGAAGCATCGAGAGAAACCTAAGCCCCTGCACGCTGCCTTTCTTGACCTTGAAAAGGCGTTCGACCGTGTTCCCCATGAAGCCATCTGGCACACATTAAGAACCCATGAAGTTCCTGAAGAACTCATCAAATGGGTAAAGCTGCTGTACGATGAACCAAAAAGCCAAGTGCAGGCAACTGCCGGAACAACGAAGGAGTTCCATATTACTGTGGGCGTCCACCAAGGATCAGCGTTATCACCGCTCCTATCATGCGAGACCTACAGCAGCCAGCGCCATGGACACTTCTCTATGCAGATGACGTTATGCTTGCTGCTGAAGAGAAAGCCAGTCTCGAGCAGAATGTCCAGGCATGGAGCAATCGGCTGTCAACTTTCAGCCTACGCCTCAATGTTAAAGAGACAGAGTACATGACGACAGACCCAAACGAGCAGGGTACGATCAAGATCGACGGCACTGACCTACCAAGATCCGAGACATTCAAATATCTTGGCTCAACGATCGCAGTTGATGGAAGTCTGAACCATGAAGTCACTGCGCGAGTAAACGCTGCCTGGCTGAAGTGCTGCGCGACGACCAGCTTCACGTGCGAAAGGAAGACCAGTGACCGTCTCAAGTCGAAGATCTACCGTACCGTCATTCGTCCTGTTGCTCTTTATGGCGCTGAGTGTTGGCCCATGACGAAAGATGTAGAACACCGCCTGTGTGTCATGGAAACAAAAATGCTGCGATGGATCTCTGGCATCACACGCTTTGACCACGTCTGTAATGATGACATTCGGAAACAGTATGGTGTTGCCTTAATATCTGACAAGCTACGTGAAGCTAGGCTTCGGTGGTATGACCATGTCTTGTGTGCTGACCATACAACGCTTGCCAAAATGGGCTTCCAGCTGGAAGTCATCGGAAAGCGACCGAAGGGACGACCGAAGCAGTGGTGGCTCGACACGCTGCACAACGACCTCAAGCTTACTGGTTTGCATCCCGATCAAGCCGACGATCGCATCAAATGGCGCCAGTGATCCAGAAAAGCGGACCCTGCTACTATGCAGGATAAACACTGAAGAATGAGAGAGAGTTACAGAACAAACTTGCAGAGATGGTGAGCAGCAACACAGTTTATTGTAAGAAGGATATTCAATAGGGGAGAATTTACAAATCAACCACAAAGGAGAAGATGGGAAAGGATCGGTCCAATGCAGGTACGTTGCACCACAACCACAAAAACACCAGTACGTCACTGAATACTTGAATTATAAGTAGTGATGTGACATTTGAACCGAGGCGTCGGAGCTTGTGTCGAGAATAAATGGGCGTGCCAGATGAAGCCCCGATTCGAGGCTTGTGTTGTTAACGGAGTAATCACGTGACCAATGACAAACGAGGCCTCGGTTTGTGTGGAATACGTCATCGGTTCGGTCTGAGTGTCGCTTCGGGTTCGAAACTCGCGCCACCTTGTGGTTGTTGTGGCGTGCCAGGAGTAGTAGAAGTGTGAGTGTCAGAGAGTCAGAGAGTTGTGTCATTGTCGTTATTGTGGTTCATATGTGTTAGGGCTATATATTATTACATTATACTATTATACTACATCATTACTATTATGTTAGATAGTTTTTCTCTAATAGAGTTTTCCTCTATTATAAGGTGTCCTTTGGCATCTGCTGGATAGCACGGTTGATCACAGTAGAAGAAGCTCAAGTGCAACAGATGCTAGTGTTCAAGTGGACCGGTATTTATCGGAAGTAAATCTCACAAGATCTGAGGATCCACTAGTATATTGGGCTCAACAGAATCATCAGTATCCTCACTTATACCCGCTGGCACTGGCATTTTCATGTTCAACCGCATTCTCTTGTGAAAGGATCTTTTCCAAGGCTGAAGAGGTTTTGTCCAAGAGGAATCGTCTAAACCCCAACACACTTTAAAAAATTCTGTTCCTCAATAAAAATCAATTATAATCCTTCCTTCACCCACCCCAAACTGCTGTGTTACAGTTTGCTCCACTATATCCTCAGTCCCATAAGCACTACACTGAACTAAAACTGCACAATAAACTGTGCACACTGCACACAAAAAAAAACAGTAACAATTCTTAACTTTTCCCACCCCAGACTGCTCTGTTTCAGTTATTTTTATTACATTCCCTCCACCATAAGCACTGCACTCAACACAGCATCACTTTTGTTGTTCATACTGTCACTATCCAAACAATTTATAAATAATGAATTAACAGTGTGTCTGACAGTTGTCTTTGTGCAAGTCCGACAGAGAAAGATACATATTTTATTTTATACCCAGGCAATGGACAAATGTCTGCTCAGGTCATTGGCTCAGGATTAATGGATTTGTCTGCTATTTCTTTGCACAGTAGCTAGGTGTCACTAGTGAGCAATGATGAATGAAGCTTCGGGTAATGAACCTTTTGGTGAAGCAATGGGCTGCGAAGTCTCAGTGGTTCAGGAAGCCTCATTTTGCCATCATTAATTATAAGGATGTTTCTTTCTCTTACAGGTTTCTTGGGGAGATGAGAAGAATAACACAGAGGTGTGTAACTCAGTTAAGTAGATAATCCGATACTTCAGTTTGTCCCAGTCAAGACCAGACAATAGAGTGTGTGACTTGCAGGCTTATATGTGGTGCTGATTGAAAAAGGTGATGGGTGGCAGGTGTGGGTAATGACATAGTGTGTGCAGGTAGGAGCCAGGAAGGATGCTGGGAGATGTAGTGCTGAGGTGACTGGGCTGGTGACTGGAGATCGTGTCATGGGGAAAGGACATTATCATTCTAGAGCATTTTAATGGATGAAAATCTGTATTTCTGGTCCATTTTCTTGGACAAGAAAGTAAATTTAAAGGCAAATATCTGCTAAAAGTTTATTTTGCCAACTTTTAGACGTCCACTAGCATACAGATGGAAGCTAATAGACTTGGACACACTCTTTACCTGTTCAACAAACCTTTAAGAATTTGTTACACATACTCAGTCGGATCACGCACTCGGGGGGGGGCAAATTTATCCAGTGTCCATGTCTCCCTCTCTTCATGTTTGATTTAGTTAGCACATCTGGCTTAAGGAAGTGTGCAGATAAGTAACTGATCCAGCCTGCATGTTGGAGTAGTCAGTACAGTGACAGGCAGTAGTGCTTCTGCACACTTCACATATTTCAGCTTATCAGCAGTGGGACACACATGGCTTTACCGTGCAGGAGTCAAGCTGTTGATTCATGGGCTATACAAATGCAGTATTTTGCTTTAGAGTCATATTAAAGAAAGGAAAATGGACACAGACAGCAAGATGTCACTGAAAAGAAGAGTATCGCCCTTCACAGGATGCTGCTGTGTTAGTGTCTCCACCAAACCAACACCAAACAGTATAAACTACAAAAAGATGGACATTCAGGCTGATCTTAGCAAGAAAAAATACAAATGTAAATCTTCAAAAAGGATGTTCAAACATACTGGTTTAAAACAGATTATAGAATAATGTAATTGATTTACATTTATTTCCTTAAAAGAGCACATTTATTTGATCAAAAGTGACAGTCAAACATTACAATGTCATATAAGTTAATAATTAATTTCCATTTCAAATAAATGCTGTTCTTTTGAACTATCTATTCTTTGAAGAATCTTGAAAAAAAAAAAATAATAATAATAATAATAATGAAATGTTTATTGGGCACCAAATCAGCATATTAGAATGATTTCTGAAGGATCATGTGACACTGAAGACTGGAGTAATAATGCTGAAAACTCAGCTTTGCCTTCACAGGAAAAAAAATAAAAAATTATATCTATATAAAATAAAATTTTCAATTATAATAATATTTTACAATATTACTGTTTTTACATTTTTATTAACTTTAAAACAGACCCACGAATAGACTTTTGTCCGCTGTAGAGGACATTTTAGTGAATTAACAGTTTTTAGTCTGGATGTCCTGGATGTAATATTTTGTAATTATCATTTAAATCTGACTCATTTTCAAATTGTTTGTCATAAATCAACATCTCAGGAAAATGTTCTGTTTCTAGGGGTAATACCGGTATCACCGGCGGGGGCTTTTAAAACACTAATTTCAAACCGAAAGTAAAATGTGAACGGCCGCACTGGCATTCATAATGGTGCGGAGCAAAGCAAGTTTTTTCAATGAATTTTTTCAATGAATTCAATGAAGCTTCCATAGGAATGTACTGAAAACGCGCCAGTGGACACGCACCGTAAATGAATGTTAGTGCGGCCGTGCTCATTTTACTTTCGGTTTGAAATTAGCGCCAATTCGGGGGCGGGTTGCTTGAATGGTGGGTTCATTAGCCTATTATTCTTAATGAAAAACACAACAGAACAGTACAATGATAAACTCCCTTAAAAGGGCGCTTTTACATTTCACTTTGAAACCAAATCTTCCACGATAATCTTGTCATTCAGCTCACTCTCGTGATGACTGAAATCTGACTCCTAACTGAACTAAATGATTTTATTACTATAAAAAAATCAAACGACGGTGGGGGAGGTGCAGCGGTGGGCAAGTGATGTAACCGGTGTTTCGCCTGAACACCGGTAACACCGGCAACACCGACTATCGCAGCAAGCCTATATGTTTTTAATCAAAATACGACTTTCTGTTACAAAACAGGGCATTGATTTCATACATGTCCACTGTAGAGGACACCAGGACAGCATGTTTATCAGGTATTTTGGGAGACACAATAAGTAAATAGGGAAAGAAATTATATATCAATATTCCTAAGAAATATTAGATATTATTATGGAAATGTTGCCAATTATTACTCCCATTATTACAGTCTCTTTTCATTACATGTTGCCCCAAGAACACATTAATATGCAAATTAGATACAGTGTATAGATACATTGTATTGAATGGGACTACCCATTTATGGCCATTTTACCATTGCACATATTGCACCCACATAAGTAAAATGGTATATATTTCATCCCATTATATCTTTCATAACATAGTTGATAATCATCTTTATACAAAGTTTGGTTAAAAGAAATCATGAAACCTAAAAATTGATTGGTGAATGAACAAAAAAAAAAACATTGTTTTTGTCTATACATGTAATTTCCGGTTTCTTTATTTTTTTAAACAGCTGAGTACTGGTGTCCGCTACAGAGGACATAACATACTGTATGAATAATATATATTTTTTCCAACAAAAAAAAATTACGAATTTGCTTCTTATGGTCTAAACAATGTAATGACATGAAAAAAACAAAATTCCAAAAACTCATTCATTATAAAGAAAAACTAATTTAAAAAAATATATAATCACAATGTATGACAAAAATACTACTATAAACTAGACGGTGGATAAACCAGATTAGTGGATAATTCAGCAGCAAAAGTGACTCTAGAAAAATCATGAGTGCACAATAATTGTATAAAATCTAAACATTTAGTGAAAAAAACTAACTTGGGGAACAAATAAAAGTGAATAAGTGTAGCACTAAATCTGGTCAAATGTTACACGTTGTAAAATACATTCATGAAAAACAAGTAAATATATTTATAGAAATAGGGCCTATATACTAAGAAATTAAAAGGCAATTATTTTAAATGTATAGAGCAGCTTTTTAATGAGGCAGCAACATATTATAGATAGGGCAGAACAAGAAAGGCTATTAATAATCTTTCATTGCGCAAAAGTATTATAATACGAAAGGCTCCAATACAGAGCGGCACAAAGCACTTACAAAGCACACAGGATGATGCGCTTGAAGCAACACAGAGTCACAGCGCTCCGTCCGCATTGAGAAGTTCAAAACACATAGGGAAGAGATATCGTGCGTAGTGTATCTATTTATGCAATATTTTGAGTCTTTTCTTTTCACAGTTTAAAATTTCAGTTACCGTGCGTGTGAAGAACAATACAATCTCTACTCCAGTGTTGTGATCTAACAGACACCCGATAGAAAGTAACACGATAGAAACAGCAATAAACTCCAGCCAGATAAAGAAATTTTATGCGAAACCAATAGACCGTTATCTACAGATCAAGCATAATAACAGGAACATTGAATCATCTTGGAGAGAGTTTCATCGTGTTGACTGTCGTAACCGAACGCGACACATAGTTTGAAAGATGAATGGAGAATGACTGACAGCTGCAGCGGTGGGAAGCATTCACGTGAACTTGAATTTAATGACTTAAATATTCATCTGTATCTCACATTAAACTATGGAATGGCTTCAGAACACTTAATATAGTGCACGAAGCGTTGATGATGCTTTATAATGTTTTTGTGTCTTTTGTGGGGCACTGGGGCTTAACAATAACACAGAATATTATACGCACAGTATCGGATTTGGATCTGTCCTGTCTGACCGATACCCGATCCGGCAAATAATGGCGGTATCGGAGCCAATACTGAGTATCAGATCGGCGCATCCCTAATTGCAATACACAGTGTTTCAAAAGTATAGCCACATGACTGTAGTATTATGATACACATAATACTACAGTCATGTGGCTATACTTTTGAATTACTAAACACTTACTAATCTTGATATGAGGTTATATTTTTTTTAACCTTTATTTCTTCCGGTCATGGCCATATTAAAGATGCTGTATGTAAGTTTTTGACTGTACTAAAACATAAAAATACCATAATATGTTTGTAGATATTTAGGAAATATGCTGAGTTACACATACTCGTTTCTCTGAAAAACAATGCTACAGCCAGTTATTCTACTTTGAAATGTGCGTTCCGTGTTGGAATGTTAGTTTTTGTTTTGGTCTGTGTGATATCACACGTTGCCAATTTAGCCAATAGTATTTCGACACCACAGGTTGCCAGTTGGTGGAAAACACAGCGTATTGCAACCATGGAAGCCAGCAAACAAACTGGGTCAGAGATCGCAGATTCTACCCGACCTAAAAAGCCTTGGCATCCATTTAATAATCTCTATGAATGGGAGTATTAAAAACGAGGTTAAATCAACTCATCAACTTACAGTGTACAAGTCTCCTCGCCTTCCATTGTCAATTGCACTCGCTCCTGTTGCGTGTCCTCAAACTGGCAACTTGCGTGAGCATCGAGTCTGAGGAGGAGGGGGTGAAGCAAACAATATTTTGTATTTGGACTGCAGTACCCTTTTCAACCACTAGCTGTCATTCTTACAGCACCTTTAAGCCAATTAATCTGGTAATTTCTGCACAATACACATCTGAATACAACAGGACTTTTTACACACACACAAAAAAAATCTAACACAGGCTAACACATTATGGCTGAGATAATAATCTGTGTGAAAATACAGGTTCAAACGATTTTTTGAATCTTGTCCGTATTACGAAGGTCTTTTGCTTTAAAAATGAAAAACATGGGGGATGAATCACGATCCTTTCACAAATCCTTTGATAGCTTAACTTGTATTGAAACTTGTACTTAAAAATACTGTCATTAATCACCCTCATATCGTTCCAAACTTTGGTTCATCTTCAGAAACACAAATGAAGATCTTTTTGAAGTCAGAGAGCTTTCTGTCCCTCCGTTGACTGTCTACGCAACTACCACTTTGACACTTCAAAAAGTTCAAAAAGAGATCGTAAAACTAAGGCTTTTATTCACATTTAAACATTCATCAACTCACACATCAGTTGTGGTAAACCGAAGCTCAAGCATGTTCGCTTGAAGTGCGAGAACCAATAAGGTTCATTCTCGTGTTACGCAGCATGTTTGAGCTTCCGCAGGAACCAATGAGGTTTTTCATAAAATCTGATTCATAAAAATTCATAAAATGATTAATAAAATTTAATTTGTGTTCCGAAGATGAACGAAAGTCTTACAGGTTTGGAACAACATGAGGGTGAGTAATTAATGACCTTTCATTTTTAGGTGAACTATCCCTTTAAACTCACAACACTTCTTTAATATGCATGTTAGTATGCAATGTTTATGTGTGTACTAAGCATTACTACTTTGGAGTATGTAGGCAGGATCAAATACTTGTCTGCTTCATGGCACTAATAGTGTCAAAGTCAGTGGTTTGATGCCCAGAGAATACACATACTTAAAATATTTATATCTTGAATGCACAAGTCGGGTTGGATAAAAATATCTGTCAATGAATGTATTGTAAATGCAGTACTTTAAGGGTACACGATGTTATTGCACTATAGGAGATTGTCTCTGGACAAAAAAGGGTTGAAGTTTCATTCAATTATGTCAACTGGAACATCTTATTACATTAATGAGATCTAGAAAATGGCTCAGCTGGATGCAAACTGCTAAATGTAAATGCGTGAAATAAATTTTCACTGTTTCATCAGTGCGTTTAGCACAGGAAAGCTTTATAGCCTATCTGCAATAATACCCCAGGGCGGGAGTTTCGTTATTAGTTTATGATGAGACAATCTTCAGAGATCCGCTATAAATTTGGCGGCCCAACTTCATTATACTGAGATGTTAATACAGGAAATGGTTCTCAGTTTTGATATTCTCAAATTAGTGTTTGCAAGACAGAGTGAAATTTATTAGCAGGCTTACAGCTCTCCAATGCAATCGCAAATAATGACCACTGAAGACTAGGGCGGGGTATCGAGTTCGATACTTTTTAGGTACCGTCCGAATTGCCTCGATACTATCGAGTATCGTAAAAGGTCTTGTCGTTCGATACCAAATTTCGATACCTAAGGTGTTAATCTTGTCAACGTCAGTGAGCCAATAAGCATGCAGCATGATTGACTGTGGTGGAAAAAACATTAGTTTACAGTGGTTACGCCCAGGGACGGATACAAGGACAAAACAAAACTTCGTCGGAGCCGTGATGCGCTGCAGACGTGTGCAGTGTAAATAGGGGGTAAGTGTCCCAACCCACATATATGTAAAAGATGTGGAAAAGATCAAAAATTGTGGCTACATTTCACCAGGCTCGATGCCAATAGCGTGCAATGCAATTCATAACAAGATAATTGCCACTAAGACCGACAACACAACAAATCTGAAGCACTTGACAGTGCATGGAATAAACTAAAGAGCAGAAAGTTTCTCCGTATTCGACTCACATAAATGAACAGAAACTCAGCATATACTGTCCTCACAGACATGAGAAACAGGCCTATAGAAAGCTTGAAATATCTACGTTTAAACAAACCAATTCAAATCGAAAACTTTAATTACATAATCCAAATGAAAGGTGCATTTCCCTCTATAGGCGCGCACACGTTCACTACTGCGGAGATGACGAGTCAGCATCGTCAACTTCATCTTTGCAGCCAACACGGACTCAGAAAACATTAGTTTATTAATAAACAATTCAAATTAATGTCTCCTTGCTATTTGTACATTTATAAACATTAGGCTACGTTTGCCAGTGCTTTAAGGCAAGCTTTATGTGTGCGCTTGAGTGCGAGGCATATATTCCGCCCCCCAGTACCCTATATATGAGTCTGTAAAAAAAAGTCAACAAACTGAAAAAATAAAACCAGTTTTTTTTTGAGGTAATGTAATCTTGTTAAAACAGAAAAATAAATTTGGTATTGAAAAATGTATCGTTCAGGAACCGGTATCGAAGTCAAGGTATCGGTATCGAAAATTTTTGAACGATACCCAGCCCTACTGAAGACCATATACAAATGCACCAATTCTACAGATGGAATTCAGCTCTACTCATATCTAGTTATCGATAACTACCAGAGAGTAAATAATTCTCACAAGAACAATGAGTCCGGAATTCTAAATATCTAAAATATTCCCCCTCAGTCTCCACGGAGATTTCCAGAGACAAATGAGAGCATGTGTGCTGGCAAGTATAGGCAGTGTATGCAAATGTGAGTGAGCATTTGATTTGTAATGATGAATTAGGGGCCTTCATTGCTCATGCTGATTCAAGGCAATGCATATGGCGGAATAGAGCAAAGAGCTTCTGAAATCAATAAGCTCCTAACCACCGAATGAGCAAAACTCTTGTGGAACTCGTTTTTCACCCTCAAGTTGTTAATGAACCACTCAAATCCTGAACAGCGCTTTTAGAGGCTAAGGTGCGTGATAAGAAACGAGGGCCTGGAGTTCCTTCTCCGCAGTCCTGATTGGATTTGATCTGCCACTTCTTTAACATACTCCAGCCGTTGTAGCTTACACGCACGCATAAATCACGCTTGCAAGGGTGGAAATGCTACTTTGCATCGCAAAGCAATGTATTTTCTGGATACATAGAGAGCGTCTAAGTCATCCATTACTATAGTGCTCTGTCAGGGGAGCATAAGTCAATTACTCGGTTTAAATTTTGAAAGCTCTTTCATTCGAAGGGAACAAAGTAAGGCACTACTACCCGCCACAGCGTTAAATTCTCCTCAGTAACCACGTGGGACTGGCGAAGAAGCCAGCATGTTTGATTAATGACTAATATTTTATTAATACTATTTTCCCCTTTCCAAATGGAACTTGCTGGGGAAAAAATGAATCTTGTCGGAGCATGAGAAACCAAAACAGGCCCCGAGGAGTGCTTAAGGTTGCAGGACTGAAGCGTGTCAGCACTGTGTCCCACTCTAACCCTGTTTGCTCTCGTAGCGGATAGAAAGGGGGGGGGGGAAGGCCAAATTGTTTGCTTAAAAACACAAGCCCAACCCAACTGTCCACAGTTGATTTGCCATCTCTCGCAGCACTATCTGCTGACGCAGTGAGAGAGAACTTGCCTCTATCTCTCTCCCATGTTGATGTAGCAACCAGAAAAGGACTGTGAAAAAGGTCAAGACCACATTTCAGCTGGAATGAATGAGCCACTAAAAGTTCTTCTTAACTTAAGTATTGAAAAGTAGTTCTTTCCGAATTTCCAAGATAAGTGGTGTTTGTAACTGCATGAAGCAAAGCAGGCAGATGTCCTATTGTGAGGATAACAGTGGACCCAGTTTGGAGCCATTTAAGATTTCATTCATGCTGTTTCAAGCGCAAGGTACAGACCAAGTACCAGGACACAGGACTGAGCTCCAAGGATATTTGGCTGTTGCTGCAATCTAAAGGGTTATTGGCCAGAATCCATTAGCCACCCATTCTTCACGGCACATTATATAAAGTGTTTTGGCTGGGCTTTTTCACTGTCTGTATTCAGTGACGCTTAATATTTCCACTGTGCCCACCAGAGAGACTGTCATACACTTCAAGTCAGATACAAACATTAAGTGATGGGCCGCAGTGCTTCCTGTGTGTTCAATGGGGATAAAATTAATTTTCAGATCATTTTTTTTCAAAACGCTCTCCGTATACACTAGTTTTCCAAAACTTGCACATCCACACGGAAACATCTGAAAATGCTTAAATCATCTTACTGAACATAATAAAAGCTTACTGAGAGGCCAGGCATAAAGTTTTCACACTATTCTTCTGGCATAATCATTTTATTAGTGACTTATCCCACCACTAAAGGCCCTGATATACTCACGGCAAAGTTCTTTTTCGTTCTTCGTTTAGGGGTAAAACAAAGTTTGAAATACGTAAGCAGCGATATACTCTTAACGAACATCTGACAGTTAGATGAATATATGTGCTGCGTGCTTTCCTCTCAATAACAAAATAAACACACACGAAATTGAGAAAACAACAAGCATTTAGAAAAGCATCTGATCATAGCAATGTGGATATGTTTGCACAAGCTTTACTGCACTCCAGTAAAGTCACGTCACAATACAATACAATAGATTGCTTAAAATCAAGCAGTTTTACCGTATTACATGAAAAACAGTATCATTGTCTTGTTACATTAGAAGTACAGCTTAATTTTCTACTATAAAGCAGCTCTCCAGTGTGTTCATGTTTTCACTCACGGACATCTGACCTCGACGGACTGAACAGGCCAAATGATCCAGAAAAGATTGCATCGTGAAAGAAGGCGGAGCCTCCTTACACACCCACCTACTACGTAATTGCCATGGACCAATGGTTTGTGGTTTTCCAGAAAGTTTGTTTTGGCAAGCTGTTTCGAACTCCCAAAACGGACTCCAAACGAACTTTGTTTGGCCTGATTTTGTTCGAAAATCACATCAGTTCGTTCTTCGATTTCGCTTGAAGTATATCGGGGCCACAACACTTTCCCACATGGCACCGCCCCCCACCAATGTTTAGATTTTTTTTATAATAATAAAAATCATTTCGTTCAGACAGAGAACAGACAACACAATTAAAAACTAAACGTGTCTGCTTAAAGCCCAAAGAGTACTTCGGCCGTCCGCGTTCGTGCATCGTCCGCGTGACGTAATTTTTGTCATCAGGAGGTTTCGCAAGTGTCCGCACACCCCGTCCACGTGCAGCCTGATTTTTGAGAGCACGCGTACTGTCCGCATACAACAGCGCATGCGCAAGAAAGGCAGCCTAATTTAAGAGACCGTGCGGCCGGTGCACGTACAACAGCGCATGCACCAGAAAGTCAGAAGAGTCACAACAATTGTACTGCGAATGTGTCGAACTCGGCCATCCGCGCTCATCCGCGGTTGAGTATACTTTGAAAGCTGTGCGGACACGACTGCGCGCGAGATGCGCCCGGACGTGGAAATTGAAGTATACCCGAGGCTTAATACAGCGTGAGCCGAACGAGAGTCACAGCACAGACTAGAAGCAAGAGTCAGATTTCATTCATCACGAGAGTGAGGAGCTGACTGACAAGATGATGGCGGAAGATTTGGTTTCAAAGCGAAATGTAAAAGTGCCTATTTAAGCGAGCTTGTCATTGTACCGTTTTGTTGTTGTTTTCATTAAGAATAATATTGAACACACACCATTCAAGCAATTTGCCCCCGAATTGGTGCTAATTCTAAAGCGAAAGTAAAAAATGCACACGGCCGCACTGGCATTCATAATGGTGCACTGGCGTTTTAGAATTAGCGATTTAATAGCCCCCGCCAGTGATACCGGTATTATCGGTGTTGTCACACATCGATTAACCGATGGGAAAATTTCCTCACCGTCACATCCCTACTTTGCAGGAAAGTAATATGAAGACTGTATAAGTAACATTTAACAACACTAAGAGAGCAGGCACAAACAATGCCGGTATAACCATAGATATCTATCAGTACAATATGTGTCACATGCAGTCGTTGCCTAATGGTTAGAGAGAAGACTGGTCACCCAAAGGTGGTGGGTTTGATTCTCAATACCGGCAGGAAATGACTGACACCTAACCCCCAATTCCCCCCCCCGTTTTTAAAAAGCCCAGTTTTCACTGGACAAAAACACTGTCTCAGTGTGGCCAAAATGTAACGTAGAGAAAAAGGTGCATTTTTAAATGTATCCAGATTAATGTAGATGTAGCCTGCTTAGTAACTGCCTCTGGCCTGGGATCAAATCTTAAATGTGCGTGTAGGACATGGAATGAAAATGTTGAGTCGCTGCCCTGAAAATTATGAGCTGGATGGCAATTTTTCCCTTTCACTAACCCACTCACAATGATTGCATGGAAAGCTTGTGGCACACAGATAAATGAACGGGCACTGCATATTTTTTGGAGAACAAACTAAGTGTAATCTGCTGGATCTTTTCCTCATTTGTTCGAGACATGATGAACGGTCACCGTGATCTTCTCTAGAGATCAGACTATTCATTTCAGCACAATGTGTTGTGAAACTGCATCACGCTTTTGATACTAACATCTTAATGATTGTTCAATGTGCTGTAATCAGTCTATTTGGCAGTTTGCGCAGTAAGACTGTCAGTTTGTGATACTGGGTTGTCCATCAGGGTGCTAATTACTCCAAAATAGAAATTAGTATTAAATAAAGCAATAAGTCATGAGAGGTTATTGTTAGTGAAAACCCATAAAACTCAGAACAGTAGCATTACTGCAACGCAAACCTGTGGCTTATTGCTTTTATAAAATGGTACAAAAAAGACACCAGCCCCAGTTAATCACAGCTGTGCTGATATTCAGACCAACAGCATGACTGCTAGTGTGATATTGATATTATACAACAGTTAAATAAACAAGAAGTTAATATAGAGTAACTTACATTCTAAGCACCATATTGCCAGTTACTTTGTCTATTTTTTTTCTCCATAAACAAAAATAGCTCCAAACGATAGTTCAGTTGTGACTTGTAATTTGGAAAATAATAAAATAAAATAAATTATAGCAATGACAAAAACACACACAAAACTACTTCACTTTCAAATTTAAATAAAAACAAATACAGTGGGGAGAACAAGTATTTGATACACGGCCGATTTTGCAGGTTTTCCTACTTACAAAGCATGTAGAAGTCTGTAATTTTTATCATAGGTACACTTCAACTGTGAGAGACGGAATCTAAAACAAAAATCCAGAAAATCACATTGTATGATTTTTAAATAATTAATTTGCATTTTATTGCATGACATAAGTATTTGATCACCTACCAACCAGTAAGAATTCCGGCTCTCACAGACCTGTTAGTTTTTCTTTAAGAAGCCCTCTTGTTCTCCATTCATTACCTGTATTAACTGCACCTGTTTGAACTCGTTAACTGTATAAAAGACACCTGTCCACACACTCAATCAAACAGACTCCAACCTCTCCACAATGGCCAAGACCAGAGAGCTGTGTAAGGACATCAGGGATAAAATTGTAGACCTACACAAGGCTGGGATGGGCTACAGGACAATAGGCAAGCAGCTTGGTGAGAAGGCAACAACTGTTGGCGCAATTATTAGAAAATGGAAGAAGTTCAAGATGACGGTCAATCTCCCTCGGTCTGGGCACCATGCAAGATCTCACCTCGTGGGGCATCAATGATCATGAGGAAGGTGAGGGATTAAAATCCTGCAGCGCACGCAAGGTCCCCCTGCTCAAGCCAGCGCATGTCCAGGCCCGTCTGAAGTTTGCCAATGACCATCTGGATGATCCAGAGGAGGAATGTGAGAAGGTCATGTGGTCTGATGAGACAAAAATAGAGCTTTTTGGTCTAAACTCCACTCGCCGTGTTTGGAGGAAGAAGAAGGATGAGTACAACCCCAAGAACACCATCCCAACCGTGAAGCATGGAGGTGGAAACATCATTCTTTGGGGATGCTTTTCTGCAATGGGGACAGGACGACTGCACCGTATTGAGGGGAGGATGGATGGGGCCATGTATCGCGAGATCTTGGCCAACAACCTCCTTCCCTCAGTAAGAGCATTGAAGATGGGTCGTGGCTGGGTCTTCCAGCATGACAACGACCCGAAACACAGCCAGGGCAACTAAGGAGTGGCTCCGTAAGAAGCATCTCAAGGTCCTGGAGTGGCCTAGCCAGTCTCCAGACCTGAACCCAATAGAAAATTTTTGGAGGGAGCTGAAAGTCCGTATTGCCCAGCGACAGCCCCGAAACCTGAAGGATCTGGAGAAGGTCTGTATGGAGGAGTGGGCCAAAATGTATGATGACCATGCGTTCTAAAATATTTAGCCAGAGAAAATGGTCATATTTCTGCAAAATAATGCTGAACTTTGAAGCTGGTTTGTAGCATACCAAGAATACCGACTACTTTGCTGTTATTAGGGCCCGAGCACCGATGGTATGAGGACCCTATTGGAATTGCTCAGCCTATTATTATTCTTCTCCCAAATTAATCGCATTTTTGATGGCCTAAACATGCTCGAAAACTCATGAAACTTTGCACACGTGTGAAAAGTGGTGAAAATTTACGTCTTATATGGGTTTCAGAATTAGGCGTGGCAAAATGGCTCGATAGCGCCACCTACAACATTTCAACGAAGTGCCCCTCCCGCTACGTTTCACGTACAGGTGTGAAATTCGGTAGACACATGTAAAAGCCCAATACCTACAAAAAAGTCACCTGGTATGAAATCTGAAAACCAACAGGAAGTGAGATATTTTGAATTTTCTTCGCAAAATTGTTGTAAATTTTGCCATTTCCAGACGTTGTACTTCAACGAACTCCTCCTAGAGATTTAATCAGATCAACATAATATTTGCACAGTCTAATCTAAAGGCCTTTGCGACGTTAAATTGCGAAGATCTTGAGTTTTCCCTGAAGGGTGTGTCCGTGGCGGCCTCACAAAGTTCGATGTTTCGCCATAAAACAGGAAGTTGTTGTAACTCGGTCATACAATGTCCGATCTGCCCCAAACTTCACATGTATTATTAGAGTCCTGGCCTGAAGACATCTACATGCCAATATTCAGTTACAGTCATAGCGCCACCTATCGGCAACAGGAAATGGCATGTTTTACACTGTGATTAACTCCTCATAGTTATTTAACCAGATCAACATCATATTTGGTCAGTCTAATCTAAAGGCCTTTGCGGCATTAAATTGTGAAGATCTTTAGTTTTCGCTGAAGGGCGTGTCCCTGGCGACCTGACAAAATCTGATGTTTTGCCATGACACAGGAAGCTGTTGTAAGTCAGGCATACAATGTCCGATCTGCCCCAAACTTCATATGTTTGATAAGAGTCCTGGCCTGAAGACATCTACATATGAGTTTCAGAATTAGGCATGGCAAAATTGCTCGATAGCGCCACCTACAACATCTCAACAAAGTGCCCCTACCGCTACATTTCACGTACAGGTATGAAATTCGGTACACACATGTAACAGCCCAATACCTACAAAAAAGTCTCCTGGTATGAAATCTGAAAACCAACAGGAAATCAGATATTTTGAATTTTCTTTGCAAAATTGTTGCAAATTTTGCAATTTCCAGACGCTGTACTTTAACGAACTCCTCCTAGAGATTTAATCAGATCAACATCATATTTGCACAGTCTAATCTAAAGGCCTTTGTGATGTTAAATTGTGAAGATCTTGAGTTTTCCCTGAAGGGCGTGTCCGTGGCGGCCTGACAAATTTCAATGTTTCGCCATGAAACAGGAAGTTGTTGTAACTCGGACATACAATTTCCGATCTGCCCCAAACTTCACATGTATTTTTAGAGTCCTGGCCCGAAGACATCTACATGCCAATATTCAGTTACAGGCATAGCGCCACCTGTGGGCAACAGAAAAGACCATGTTTTACACTGTCATGAGTATCCTCATTGAGATTTAACCAGATCAACATCATATTTGGTCAGTCTAATCTTAAGGTCTTGGTGATGTTAAATTGTGAAGATCTTGAGTTTTCCCTGAAGGGCGTGTCCGTGGCGGCCTGTCAAAGTCTGATGTTTCGCCATGACACAGGAAGCTGTTGTAAGTCAGGCATACAATGTCCGATACGCCCCAAACTTCACATGTTTAATAAGAGTCCTGGCCTGAAGACATCTACATGCCAATATTAGTTAGTCATAGCACCACCTGCTGGCAACAGGAAATGGCATGCTTTACACTGTAATTCCCTCCCAGAAACACATTTAAATATGCCATCAAGTCCCAAACATGCTAGAAACACATTAAATCAAGCAAAACTTGGCTAAGTGCTAATGTATGCGATTTACGCCACAAAACAGGAAGTTGTTGTAACTCAGGCATACAATGTCCGATCTGCCCCAAACTTCACACGTTTGATAATAGTCCAGGCCTAAAGACATCTACATGCCAATATTCGGTTATAGTCAAAGCGCCACCTGCTGGCAGCAGGAAGTGTGGCACATTGAAGTGACTTTGCCATATTTCTCCTATATTTACCCACTTAAATGCATGTCGCCCACTATTCGCTGTTTTCCTGAGGCCACCGGGTGGCGGTGCTCCCGGGTACGAGGGCCCTTTCATCGCTGCGTACTGTCACAATTGTGGACTTCTATTTTGTTATTCTGTTCTGTTAGTTCCTGTTTCATTGGTTACTGATTACCTCCTCATTTGTTTCTATAGTTACGTATAATTATCACCTGTCAGTCATTATGTTCGTCTTGTATTTAAACTCCCTGTTTTGTTTAGTCCCTTGTCGGTTCTCATTTCAGTTTATATGGTTTGCATTTTCCTACGTGTTCTAAGATATCTCCTGAGTGTTTGTTATTCTAAATAAAGACTTTGTTTATGAACTCTATCGTCATTGCGTGCTGCAGACCACCATTACACTAGGATTAAAAAGTGAAATTATTATAGTAAAAACTTCACCCAAGAATAAAAGTCACATTAATCTAGGGTTAAAACTAGGGATGGGCATTTTTCCAAAATGAGAAAGGGTTTTTTTTTTTATTCATCAAGTTTTTGTCACCATGTCTGAACAAGGTTTTCATCTAGTTCAAAACATTAAACAATATGTGTAAACAAAAAATATAGGCCTAAAGAACAAAAGAACATTATAAGGTCAAGCAGCGCGAGCGGAAAAAAACGCTAATAAAGCAGAGCGCGCCAGTTATCGTGCAGAACGTACATATACACTCGAGTCAGAATATGGTTATCATGTTTATATTGTTTCACATTTTCATGTTGAGAAAAACAATAATATCATGTGGATGATATTATTCTCGGGTGAGAAAACGCTCCCCACTGACAGACGTTGCAGAGACACAAAGATAACAGCATTTTGTGTTTTCTGTTCTTAAACCCTCGACAAAACTTAAAGGAAGCATTTGTTTCGAGATCTTTTTGCTATCATATACGTTATCTCGCTCTCACTCGGTGAACATCTGGGGCCCGTTTCAATAAGGAGGTTCAACCAACTCTGAGTTTAAACTTGAACTCTGAGTTGACTTACCCTGAGATGGGAAACTCTGAGTTTTGGGTTTCAGAACAGCTAAATTCTGGTAGTTCAATCAACTCTGAGTAGACTGACTCTGAGTTAAGCGCGTGCACCACGACTATGAAAAGCCAGGATCAATAGAGCTCCGAAATTATGATTCACCATGGCAACAGCACCCAACAAAAAGATGTTTGCTTACTTCCGGGTCAATATGTAAGTTTAATTCTTAATTAGTTTAATTAAGTTTAATTTTCATGGTATCCCACTGCCAAAAAAAGAATGTGGCAGCAGCTAAAAATGAAGTATAAAAACATAATTCAATCAGGTAAAGCTTTAAGCATAAAAGGTTCATGGGTGTAGGTTTAATGACTTTACAAACATTTGACATATTAAATAAATATAATTCAGTGTCCCACATAGTGCACCCTTTTCACAGACTGTGATGACGCATTTTAACGGTCATCAATATCGTAAATCCTGCAAAGTTTTTTGTATTTTCATTTTTTTTTTTAAATGTATGTACATTTATAACACTAATACTTTGTATTATATTACTTTTGCATCAAATTACAAAAAACAAGTTACCGCTGCTGTGAGGGTGTTTCTAATACAGCTTCTATGGGAGTGATGGTAAGAATTAACATCTTTCTTGTTTATTTTGACTGCCATTATCAATCTCACTCTATTTTTTCCCTCTTTTTGAAAGTTGTGAAATCACTATTGTGGAGTTTTTCTTTTGCTATTTGAGTAAATGGGGACACAGAAAATATATTTAATGTTCTCTGATCCCACCTGTTCCATTTATTAATTAGGGTAATGACATTAACATTTTACTTCTACTCAGGCCAGCCAAACACCAGCACCACTGACAGATGAAGAGGAGATGGAGGAAGAATATTAACATCCAACAGGAAAAAGAATAAAGGATTTTAGGAAATAAAGATGACCATAAAAATGGTAAATAAATGTATTTAACAGCTGTGGCGGTGGTTATGGCATATATCTCGGACTACCATCTGGCATCCTTCCATTCCACACAATAATCCGTTTTCAGAAAGTGTGATGATGGGAATATGAGTGTCATCAATGCGTCCAACCACTAGAAATCCTAAAGAAAATTCTAATTATTAGGTTACTTCTAGAGGTTTATCAAGTGAATGTCAGGATCCTGTATAAAAGGACATGCCATTTTTGTCACTTTGACGGATGATTGAATGTACCTGCACTGCAAAGAATGCTTTTCTTACGTAGTATTTTTGTCAAGTGGCAGATAATTTAACTTGTTTTAAGTAAACTTTGCTTGCTTTAGATTTAGATTTAGATTTTTGATATTTGTTCTTGACAAAAATACTCAGTAAGAAAAGCATTTGTGCAGCATGAATGAATGAATAAAGTATTTAAACACAGCTGGAGCTTTAAAAAGGGGGAGGAGACCAAAAGAAACTCTGTGTTTATCAAAGAAAACCTGCTCCAGACCAGGTTAGGTTCACAGAGTAAGTTACCCTGGTAACTGACTCTGAGTATAAGTTACCTCTCTTTCAGAAACGGGGTTGACTTTCCCTGCTTTCTCGGGTTTAACATACCTCCCATTCTGAAACAGAAAACCCAGAGTTCCCCTCATTTCAGGGTTAACATACTCAGAGTTTTCACTTAACCTCCTTTCTGAAACGGGCCCCCGTTCTTACCTGCACTCGTGAATGCAGTGATGGACTGTCTTTCCTCATTCGACTGGTGTTTGGATTTCATGTGAAATCTCATTGTGGTTGTGATATTATGAAAACTCAGTTTCATCAATTCATTTTATCAAAAGTAACTCCATTTTGTAAGATCATTTTCAATTTTCATCTAAGTAATTCCAAACATCGCAAGGCAGACGATGACATTATGTGATCAAATACACTCAACTTATTAACACGCTCCACAGCGCCACCCAGTGGATTTAGTTATAACTGCGAGTTTTAGAGGGATTTATCATGGATTCACTGCATTTACGGTCAGCAAAGCAACATAGTGAAATTCGAATAGTATTTTTATTTTTCGAATATTAATTACAGATCGATTATTCGAATATTCGACTATTCGTGCACACCCCTAGTTAAAACCCTCAGGTTAAAGTGTAGTATAAAAAGCCCTTATAGTGGGGATAATCCAATGCAGTGTTTCAATTCCACTGAAAAGAAAGAAAACATAAAGAACCCAGGTAACAGCTCTCAATTATACTGAATATTGCTATTCATCCATCACTGCTTGCTGAAGGGCAGCATATTGATGGGAGCTGTCATTATTACCGTTTCATCTTCACGCAGACAGAAACTCAATGGACAGCATTGGCACGAAGGACAGAGCCACTTAAAGACACAAACACACACTTTTGCTTTGATCAGTCTCACCTGCCGACAGGATATACAGTGCTTGTACATGACATGTGAATACTTCATAATCTGCATCATGTATGCAGATGCAAGTCTGCCACAGTGGAGTTTTGAATTGGGCTCATTTTAGTCTGGATTGAAGGCCACCAATCACTTCTGTCAATTTAAACTAACCACTGGTCACAACTGTTCTCCATCATTGTCATTGCAAAGATCCCAGTCTCTTACTTTTACCCATTAAAGTAGATAAACAAGCGAATGCCCGTGTCTGGAATACAGAATTCTGCCCATTTTCCAAATGTCAGAGATCGATAGGCAATTTGATGGATGGCTTCAGGAATAGGAAGATCCCACCATGAGAGCCCTTAGCTCAATCTAACAGGACATGTGTAAATCAGGTTAACAGCAACCTGAGGCAAGAAGACACGTGAGTAGACAGAATATTCCTGTCTGTAGCCAGAGGATATTTGTGTTATTATACAAATGACAACAACTCTTGTTAATTCTGTGTGGTTTTCTGTAAACTGCTGTTCATTACACCAAAACAGGGTTATTCCTGCATAGAGAATTACGAGGAGGCCGCCTCCGTCAAATTTCGTGCCGCCTCTGGCTGTCAACAAAACTCAGACAGGCAGTCACATGCTCAGATTAGGCCTGTCGTGATAATTAAATAATTAAGAAATATATATGTCACATGATCCTTCAGCGATCATTATTATATTATGATTTGCTGGTACGAAGTCATCTAAAGCCATTCCATAGCTGAATGTGAGTGACAGAAGAATATTTACATCGTTAAATTAAAATCGTGAAACTCGTCTTCCCTCCGCTGCAGCTGTCAATCATTCTCCGTTCAGCATTCAAACAGCGCGCCTAGTCCGGTTACGACAGGCAGCACGGTAAAACTCTCTCCAAGATGATATATTCCCGTTATTATACTTGATCTGTAGATAAAGTGCTGTGGATTTGCATAAAATGACTTTATCTTGCTGGAGTTTATCTACGTTAGCTGTTTCTGAACGATGTTGTACTCGCTACCGGGTGACAAGGACTATTAATTAGCATCACACGCACAATAACTGGAATTTAAAACTGTGAAGAAACAAATGATCAGTAAACTGTTGGGCAGATATACATTATAGACTAGGATTTGTGCGTTCAACATCTCTTCTGTTTGTGCCGTGAACTTTTTAATGCAACTTGCGCAGCGCTGCGCACTCTGACTCCATGTTGCTTTAAGCGCATCATTCTGCACTCGGGATGCGCATAAGCGGTTTGCCGCTGTTTTGAAGCGTTTCATTTTATCATAGTTTTGTGCACTGAAAGATTATTAAAAGCCTATCTTGTTCTTCTCGTATCTATCATATCTTTGTTGCCACATTAAAAAGCTGCATATTACGTTTACAATAAACTTCTTGTAATTTTATATTATTTGTGTAGGCCTATATATAATTATTTACATTCATATATAAATATAAATCTAATAATATAAATTGTTTTTCATAAATGTATTTTATAAGAACACAAAGTAATTTGTACCTTTTTATTAACATGTTTAGATTTTATAAAATGAGTCCAAAGATATTTTTCAAGAATTACTTTTTGTAATTTGTAATTGTAATTTTTGTAACTATCCACTCACCTAGTTTGATATATATTTTTGTCATAGCTTATGATTATATATTTTTATTCATTTATTGTTTTCTCTATAATGAAGTAGTGTGTACTTAGTGGATTCTGGATTGTGTTTAACAAATAAAAGAGTGACCATTAGTTCCACAAACACAGATGTATAGATATTCTATAGTGATGTAGAAATATATGAATGATACATTTATAACTGTTTTATTTTGCCAGTTTGTTGTGATTGTTTCAGTTATTTACTGAATTGAATAAATACTTAAATATTTAAAGGTGTTAGCTGTAATCTTACACTGCAAAATGATAACTTAAATTCATTATGAATTAAATTCATAATTATTTAATGATTGAAGCACACAAAAAATGTATGACAAAGCCCTAAAACTGACAATTAATCGGCATAATCGCGGGCCGCGGGTCGGCCGGGCCAAGCAGGATTTTACCACCTCCGCCTCATTTTGAGCCAGGAAAAACCCTGCCAAAGGCTTCAAATCAAACAGCATATATCAATAAACAGCATATATATTAATGCAGCAGCATGCATGTGCATTGAATTCAGAGTGTTGACAGGAAATAGGAGTGCACATACTCATTTATCTCTAAAGAACGTTTTACACTGACACTGGTTTGCAGTTGTACAGTGACCCAAAGTCATGAATTTTCATCAAGAGTTGCTGATTTATGGCGACATGCTAAAAGACACTCCTGGTGATGTGACAAAGGTGAACAGCTCATTTTCTCTTATTTTATTATAAATGAAACACACACTACCATTTAAAGGATTGGGGTCAGTAAGATTTTTTCATGTTTTTAAAATAAGTCTCAGCAAGGCTGCAATACAAATACAATATTTGATCAAAAACAGTAATATTGTAAAAATAACTTTTCTATTTGAATATACTTTAAAATGTAATTTACTCTTTTGACCGCAAAGCTGAAATTTCAGCATCACATGATCCTTCAGAAATCATTCTAATATGCTGATTTGCTGCTCAAAAAAAACATTTCTCATTATTATCAGCAATGTTAAAAACAGATTTAGGATTTATTTGAATATATTATAAATCTTTTATAACATTATAAATGTATTTACGGTCACTTTTGATCAATTTAATGAGTCCTGGGTGAACTAATGCTTTAGTAAAAGTCTTGAAGATGGTCATTTAAAAGTCTTGAAGATTGAAAAAAGTCTACAAGGAAAATCAGGACATTAAAATGTAAAAATGTCTGCCTATGATATACTATTAAACAAAATAGAGATACATTTAAGACTCTTATTTTCCTTGTTTTCATACAATAAAATGCTGTATGTCCATGGGCGTCGGAAGCCAAAAAAAAAATGTGGGTGGGTCCTCCCCCTGAAAATGTTTACTGGAGTAGATGCCATTTACATTAAATGCAAATAGCCCGCTTTGTGTACTAAACATCAGGTTGGGCCAGATTTATTTATACCGAATTATTTACAATGGTAATAGTGTAGGGGTAAGGCACATGGCAGAAAGTTTTGACGCAAATCAACCCGAGGTTCGAATACGCCTTTTGCCGAACTCGCTCTACTCCCATTTCTCATCACATATCAGATTGGAAAGGCATGCATTTTCAATAAAAATGAAGAAAATATTCAAAAAGTGGAAATAAAGCGTCTAACGTGTGTTTACTAATAAAGTGTTTATCGGTTAGGGTTAGGTGAACAGACATGCGCTGAATTAGAGATGGTAAAAGTGAGTGGGTCTAATATCATTGGTCTTAAAAAGTGGGTGGGTTTTGTCCCACCCACATACAATGGTTCCGCGCCCATGTGAATGTCCATGTAAAACTAGAATTATTACCATTCATTGCACTAAATTTGCCAGTTTGGTCAGTTATAGAATGTATCAGCAGAGACTAACTGGACTATGGTAACCAACCAAACACTGACCCTTTGGTGTGAACACCCTCTTACTTGCCCATAAGTTGTTCGAAACTTACTTTACTACCATTATGTGGCGTATTTAGAGTGAAACAGGATATTCAATTAGAAACTATTTATCTGGAATTGATTAGTTTGTAAAAAAAAAAAAAAAAAAAGTGGCCATTACCAGAAAAGAAACAAATGTTTGGAGGAGTTGAAAAATAAAGTCTTGATTTCAGAGATGTAGCAAATTATTACACTTTGATGAAAAATTACATCAAATTTTTGTTTTGCAATGATATTTCACCACACAATATGACCACAAACAAATATGGTCATTTTTGATTTCATGTTGACTTTTCAGCCACAGCATAAGTCTTTGGGTCAGCCATTCTGAAAGATCCTTGAATGTGAGTTTTAATGAAGTGCTTACAACAAAAAAAAAAAAAGGACATTCTTACATTGTATAACATCAGCACTCTTAGACATCAAAACTCCCGTAGCTGCATTCTGCACAACTCACAATTAATTACATGTCATCTCATCAAACTCTGAGAGACAATGGAGTCTGCATTCATTAGCTGACGATGATGAACTAATAGTGGCGTGACTGCAAGAGAGAAAGTCCCACACGGGGACCAGGGCCACTGCGAAATGTGGAATTAGCCTGCAGGAATTGTGAACACGCTGTGTGTGATCAGCTGTTTGGGTGAGTGGAGTGGAGTGCCAACACCTCCAGATGAAACGTGACACACTGATTAATGGCGAGGCGCAGAGACTGCTACTGAGCTCATGAGATAGATGGGCCAGAGTTTAGTTTGACTTCAGACCACTGCATGTCACAGATTAATGCTCATCCTACTCTGGGATCTTGGTTTAATGCATCAAGTTAGGCAAGCTCTTCAAAACACATGGATTGACAAATTAATATTTCACCAGAACAAATAATGCTTCAGCATGTTGATCTATGTTTGTCTAAGTTTTCAGCGGTTAGAAAGTGTCATTTTACGCAATCTTTGCTGTCTAGTCATGATCAAAGATATAAAGAAAGACTATCAATCAGATTTAACTAGACTATCAGTTTAACATGTTGGAGATAAAACGCCCTCCAAACACTTGTTAAAAAACACACACTACCCTCAGTAAGCTTTTTTGTACACTTTTATTCAGCAAGAAATCAAATTGATCAAAAATGAGATAAAAGATTTATAATTTTACAAAACATTTCCATTTCAAATAAATTCTGTTCTTCTGAACTTTCTGTTCAACAAAAAATCATAATAAAAAAGTTTACTCTTTCCACACTCCTTTAAGCAACACAACCATTTTCAACTAATAATAATAAGAAAAAGAAATGTTTTAAATCAGCATATTAGAATGATTTCTGAAGGATCATGTGACAATAAAGCTGCTGCTGAAAATTCAGATTTGCCTATTAAAATAGAAAACAGTTGTAATAAAATTTCACAATATTACTCTTACTGTATTTTTGATCAAATAAATGCAGCCTTGGTGAGCATAAGACTCTACTTTCAAAAACTGAACTGGCAATTGATAAAGTGAGAGGTGATCCTTGTTGGAATGAAATTTGTTGCTTTTTTAATGTTTTGCTGAGTATTTTGTTGTGGTTCTCATATGTGGTGGAAAGTTACAGTGGCAATTTCCAATTTATAGCTCCAATTTATTGCTTTTCCACAGCTTACTATCCATTCTAGTTAAACTAGATGCAATAAATTAAAATACTTTGATTCATTAAAATAAAAAAGTATATTAAAGGGATAGTTCAACCAAAAATGAAAATTATCCCATAATTTACTCACCCTCAAGCCATCCTAGGTGTATATGACATTCTTCTTTCAGACGAATACAATCGGAGTTATATAAAAAAAAATTCTGGCTCTTCCAAGCATTATAATGGCAGCCCAAAATTTGAAGACCAAAAAAAGTGCATCCATCCATTATAAAAGTAATCCACATGGCTCCGGGGGGTTAATAAAGGCCTTCTGAAGTGAATCGATGGGTTTGTGTAAAAAAAAAAATCCATATTTAACACGTTATAAATTAAAATATCTAGCTTCAGGTGAACCGACTTCCGTATTCAACTTACGCAGAAAGTGTAACGCCTCTCGCAGTTCAAAATGCTTATGCTACGTCTGACGTCATCGTCGCGACAGTTACGTTTTTTTACTTTACGTCATCCTCGCGCCAGTTTTCGTAAGTTGAATACGGAAGGCGATCCGCCGGAAGCTAGATATTTTACTTTATAACTTTAGTTAAATATGGATATTTGTCTTACAAAAACCCATCGATTCGCTTTAGAAGGACTTTATTAACCCACCGGAGCAGTGTGGATTACTTTTATAATGGATGGATCCACTTTTTTGGGCTTTAAATTTTCGGCCCCATTAAACAGGTTAAGCTCCACCCTTGAGCTCCAGATGCTCTGCAGCGAGCACTACTTGATTATAAAGCTTGGAAGAGCAAAGACATATTTTAATATAACTCTGATTGTATTCGTCTGAAAGAAGAAAGTCATATACACCTAGGATGGCTTAAGGGGGAGTAAATCATGGGGTAATTATTATTTTTGGGTGAACTATCCTAATAATAGTAATACTATCCTAATACTATCTTAAAACTATCCTAATAATACTAAGTGAAATAATCAAATAAATTGTTCAGCAAGAATGATTCCCTTAAATTTCTGCGTCATTTGACGTAATTCCAATTGAATTCAGTAGTTCTTTAGCTAGCGTTTGTTATTTAGTGTGTGCCGACACCACAATGGTGTTACGCTACCATCTATGACGTCTCTGAGTTTTATGTAAATTAAACTGATAGTGAGTTTCAGAGAGCGGTCGACACAATAATTAACTCTTACCTGTCCACCTTGTGTATGTCTTCATATCATACGCCCTAACGATATTTACGCTCAGTTTGGTCTTTGTCGGTTTCTGTCTTCAGACCATTTCTGCTTCTTCGGCCGTACAGGTACTGATTCTCCCGTTGCCTCCGCTGGTAAAGCACGATACCATGTCATGAATTGTCTAATAATTTTCGCTCTTCCAAGGACCAGAAGATCTTCGCATCGCTAAACAAACACTACACTACTGTCATAGCCGTGTTCAACGGTTCTCTCAACGGCTCTGATTTAAACATTGCGCGTCACGTCATTTAAAGTCTGTGTAAAGTCAAAATTAAACATGTGTTCTGAGTTTGTCACACCACAGACAAATGTGTTATTAACCACCCAGCCAAATTTGAATCATAAAAAAATCCGCCAAGTAAATAAAATATCTTATCAAAATCTTGAAAAAATAAGCAGCATTCTCTGCTCTCAAACGCTGGGGGCGTGTCCGCTGTCGGCGCTGAAACCACGCCCACTCGCGGGAAAGCTGCCGTAAGCACACAAGACAACACTCACGTACAGCTCACGACGGCACCAGATGTCGGCGGGACGGGAGGATGAAGGCCGGGTCCGGAGATAGTCGGTTCGGCCCCATTCTGCAGCGGATTATCAGTGAATCCCAGTTGTCTCCGATGAAAGTTTGTAAAACTATCCGGTGTAAAGTCACTGCAGAGGCAGGTGTTGCTGGTGATCCTCAGCTTAATTCACCTATTCTTGATATCATCGTTTTTGTTTTGTAAGCTGTTTTGTAAATTGTAGGCTGTAGTAACTAACGGTACTGACAGTAACTCGCGATCGAGCGGGCGAACTGATGCGAATGTGCTCGTTATGATAGTGTTAGGGGAGGTGCCAGGCTCAGTGGCTCCAGTGCGTCATCAATAGTTATGATAGTGTTGGGGGAGGGGCCATATGCTCAGTGGCTCCAGTGCGTCATCGAGCCACCGTTTTAGCCCCGCCCAAAAAATCCTGAACACAGCAATGGTGAAAAACTGTTTAACGGTACTACACAGTTCACAGTCTTTGTAACGTGTTTCAGCAATACATTTCTAACATTTATAATGTGTTTAGAAACAAATCTCAGAATTGCCTTTACAGGGACTTTAAACATGGTTAAATATATTCACGGGGCAACCCGAGCCATACATAAATAAAACACTTTTTATAGAAAACTATTATGAGTAGCCTCTTCATCTCATGTGAGTGTATAGCCTAGCACTGTTAACATTTAAGTTCGGACTTAGAAATAAGCAAATAGGCTACTCTACTACAGACACAATCGTCACATTTATTTGTTGTGCACCTAATTCATATTCATGAGCCAATCCTTTGCCATATCATGTCGTCACAACCAAATTTTAAAATAAAATGTACACCCATGGTCAAAATACATTGGCTATGCATGAATAAAACCACATTAGCCTACATTAGAGCGCCAGTAAACCAACAGTAGGCTATTTAGCTTTACAGTCTTTATTGCAAAATGTAATATGAAAGTAAACACTAAGAACATCTTAATAAGAATAAGAAAAATATTCTTCCATTGCTTTCAGAAACTTCAGCAAGAGCCCATTTTAGGTGAAGATGAGCCTGTGGGCATGCGGCGGGACACACTTCAATGGAGGAAATTCATCACAGCACACTTCGCTCCTTGTTTTAATTACACACAACAAACAGCATAGATGTTTCCTAATAAGATGGAGTCAGAGAGGGTCTCATTACCAGTTATGAAGAAAGAGGGAGGGAGAAAGTGGGAGAGCTTTCATAAGCAAAAGATAGGATTTCTCATGCATACAGAGGAAGTGAGTACAATAAACAGACAGTAAATCAGAACCAAAATGAGTTGGCACGAGAAGTGTCGTGTTTTTAGAACGTTTGTTCATTGTATAACCAGGGGTAATGCGTTTTTAGGATGCCTCCTCAGAGTATTGATTAATCTACATCACATCTTTGTGTGATTCAAAGGCCATAACCCCCCACCAAAAAAAAGTTTTTGGACATCAATTCAACCAAAAAGTAAAAATGTTGTCGTGATTTACTCACCTGTCACGTCGCTCCAAATCTGACTTTCTTTCTTCTGGAAGATTTTGATTAAAAAAAAAAACTGTTTTTGTCCATACAATAAAAGTCAATAAGGGACAGTGCTGTTTTGGACCCCATTGACTTTCATTATATGGACAAAACCAGTTCCTCACAATATCTTGTATTCACATATTCCACTAATGGTTGAAAACAAGGAAACATTAAAAAAAAATTATTCATTTTGAACACTATTAGCTATTTAATGTGACTTAAGTTTCCAAATACATATTGTGGTATTCAAAGCACTCTGCCATACAATTTCTACACGATGCTATAAACATAATGCAATCTCAGTGCCCAGGTTTGGATATTGTGGCCAAGTAAGGACAAGGACTTAAGATTTCAAAGGAGTTGCATTCTTGTGATCTGAATCAACACTTAAAACACCGGAGAACAAGTGTGTTCGCTGTGCTATAATCTTGTTTGATCTTCACATTAAGCATCTTCTTACAGCATTACCACTTACCAGCGAGTGAGTATTCTTCCTACAATCAAAGGCCTTTTATTTATCAGGCATGTTTTTCAAAGTCAGTTCATTTTGTACATTTACATAGCAAAATTAATCCCTTGGCAAGTTTGCAGCTGCTGTGAACGCACATAAGTTATTCAAAAGCAGAGAAAATAAGATGCTAAAGGATTTTTAACCGATCACATCTGATCTGCTGAGCAACCAACATGATTGTGACAGATTTCAGCTTTAATTTCATGAGGTAAGAGCAGAATCTCACTCTGCAGGTGAAAAGCATTTGTCTTTATAAAGCACAAGAGCAGCAGCTCTGTGATGCAGATGTCCTGAAGTCACATAGAGCAACACTGTCCTCTACTGACAGAACGCTACATTCCAGCTGGGAGGCTTCATTCACATTTAGCTATTACAAACATGGAAATCACGTACAAATATGAGATCATTCTGTGAAAGATTGACTGTTTGTCAAGAACGTGTCCAGGTCATCCTAAAATCTACATTATAAAGTTATATTTTATGTGTGTATATATACCCTTCGCTCAAAAGTGTGAGGAATGAAGTCTCATGCTCACCTAGGCTGCTTTTATTTAGTCAAAAACACAGTGAGAATATTGTAATAATAGTAAAATTGCATAATAATAATAATGTAGAAATATCGTGAAATATTATCAGTTTAAAATAACTTTTCTATTTTAATAGATTTTAAAAAGTAATTTACTCCAGTGATGCAAATCTAAATTTTCAGCATCACTACTCCAGTCTTCAGTGTCACATGATCCTTCAGAAATCATTCTAATATGCCAATTTGCTGCTTAAAGAAACATTTATTAATATGAATGCTGAAAACAGTTGTGCTGCTTAATATTTTTGTAGAAACCATGATATATTTTTTCAGGAGTCTTTGATGAATAGAAAGTTCGGAAAAACAGCATTTATTTAAAATAGAAATCTTTTATAACACTATAAATGTCTTTACTGTAATTTTTGATAAATTTAATGTGTAATTTCTATCTATCGATCTATCTATGAGAATAATGGGCATTAAAAAAAAAAATTCTGGATGCACTAAAGCAATGAGAATTTGGAGCAATAATGTAATTAAAATTAAAGCTGCAAGCAGCAATGAAAGGGCCCTCGCACCCGGGAGCACCGCCACCCGGTAGCCTCAGGAAAACAGCGAATAGTGGGTGACATGCATTTAAGTGGGTAAATATAGGAGAAATATGGCAAAGTCACTTCAATGTGCCACACTTCCTGCTGCCAGCAGGTGGCGCTTTGACTATAACCGAATATTGGCATGTAGATGTCTTCAGGCCTGGACTATTATCAAACGTGAAGTTTGGGGCAGATCGGACACTGTATGCATGAGTTACAACAACTTCCTGTTTTGTGGCGTAAATCGCATACATTAGCACTTAGCCAAGTTTTGCTTGATTTAATGTGTTTCTAGCATGTTTGGGACTTGATGGCATATTTAAATGTGTTTCTGGAAGGGAATTACAGTGTAAAGCATGCCATTTCCTGTTGCCAGCAGGTGGCGCTATGACTAACTAACATTGGCATGTAGATGTCTTCAGGCCAGGACTCTTATCAAACATGTGAAGTTTGGGGCGTATCGGACATTGTATGCCTGACTTACAACAGCTTCCTGTGTCATGGCGAAACATCAGACTTTGTCAGGCCGCCACGGACACGCCCTTCAGGGAAAACTCAAGATCTTCACAATTTAACATCACCAAGACCTTAAGATTAGACTGACCAAACATGATGTTGTTCTGGTTAAATCTCAATGAGGATACTCATCACAGTGTAAAACATGGTCTTTCCTGTTGCCCACAGGTGGCGCTATGACTGTAACTGAATATATTCAAAATATCTCACTTCCTGTTGGTTTTCAGATTTCGTACCAGGAGACTTTTTTGTAGGTATTGGGCTGTTACATGTGTCTCCCGAATTTCATACCTGTTCGTGAAACGTAGTGGGAGGGGCACTTCGTTGAAATGTTGTAGGTGGCGCTATCGAGCCATTTTGCCACACCTAATTCTGAAACCCATATCAGACGTAAATTTTCACCACTTTTGAAGCGTGTGCAAAGTTTCATGAGTTTTCGAGCATGTTTAGGCCATCAAAAATGCGATTCATTTGGGAGAAGAAGAATAATAGGCTGAGCAATTCCAATAGGGTCCTCACACCATCGGTGCTCGAGCCCTAATAATGTCTCAAATACCAAAATCTTAACCAATCTTTGCAACAAAATACAAAATGAAATCCACCTGTAATCTCAAGAAAAGCTCATATTTCACACACAAACATATACTGTGTATATATATATATATTTTGTGTGTGTGTGTGTGAAATTAGCTTTTCTTGCGATTACGGGTGGATTTCATTTTGTATTTTGTTGCAAACCGAATGCCTGTCGCTTCCTGAAAGAATTCAGTGTTTTATAGCGGTGTTCTCATTAACAAGTAACAGAAACAAAAAATGTTGTTATATGGAGTAATGTTTATTGCTGATTAGAAGTTGAATATATATTTATATATACAGTTGCATACATTGTAAAACCAAATATCCCATAATGTGGAATAAGAGATGATGAATGAATGAATCCAGACTCGCAGTGGTAATGAACTGTAACTTAATCAAACACTGCTGATTGTCTCTGTGGCACCATCTAATACTGCAACTCAATGATAATGCTGTGGAATTGCATTTCTACACCTATTTTCAGGATCTGGACTATAATTAAATAAGCATTGACATTTTTTAAACAGCAGTGTTGCTGAGCTTTTAAAAGTCTTGCATTTTTAAATAGCTAAAATTAACGTACGTATATTCAAAAGAATAAAAATGGTCCATTGCAATAGAAACCTATGGAAGCTTGTTTCCACCACTGAATAAAAAATAAAGATAATTGCGACTTTTTAATCTCACAACTCTGACTTTTTTTCTCGTAATTGCGAGTGTACATCTCGCATTTGACTTTTTTTCCTCAGAAGCGCATGATATCATTTACAAGGAAAAAAAGTCAGAATTGCGAAAATTGCAGAAATTCTGACTTTATAACTCACAATTGCGAGTTTCTCACAAACCTTGTATCTCCTTTAGTGGTCAATCAATTAAAAAAATAACTAACCGCACATTTTTTGTAATTAATTTGCGATTAATCCCACCTAACATTAAAGTTTATCTTGCAACTCAGAATTGCGAGTTTATCTTGCAAACCTTGTATCTCTCCACATTATTCTGTAATTATTTCGCTATTTATTTGCACCTAACAAAGTTTTATTAGACTTTATTAGAGTTTCTTGCTATTCTGACTTCATAACTTGCAATTGCAAGTTCATATCGCAAACCTTGTATCTCCTTTAGTGCTGTCAATCGATTAAAAAATAACTAACCGCACATTTTTCTGTAATTAATTCACGATTAAATAGCACCCAACATTAAAGTTTATCTCGCAATTCTGACTTTATAACTTGCAATTGCGAGTTTATATCGCAAACCTTGTATCTCCTTTAGTGCTGTCAATCGATTAAAAAATAACTAACCGCACATTTTTCTGTAATTAATTTGCGATTAATCGCACAACATTAAAGTTATTAGTTTATCAAACAATTCTGACTTTATAACTTGCGATTGCGAGAGAAGTCAGAATTGTGAAAATTGCAGAAATTCTGACTTTATAACTCGTAATGGCGAGTTTATATCACAAACGTGTGAAAAAAAAGTCTGAATTGTGAGAAATAGTCGAAATTATCTTAAAGCTTCCATAGAAACCTTATTACGTGGAATCAAGACAAGTCCCTTATGATCGTAAATAAAAAAAAATAGCAGCAAGTGAACAGCATCACCAAATCTGACGGATTAAAAACCTTTTAAAACAATATGAACTAAATTCATAGCTGCAAATTCTGAAAAAAGTGCCATTCATTTCTGAAGCAGTACATTTTACAGTACTAGTAAAGACTTATGATTTGCATTGATGTGCAAATTTGTGTTTTCGTATGTTAATGCTTTTAAAGAAATATTGTATCGATTCCCAGCAATAGTACAAGGGTCATTGCCGCAGGTGCTCTACTGTAATGTAGTGCTTCAGGAAGGACATCAAAGCCCTATGATGAATCATATTTTGAGATGAATGCCAAAATTGGGTGTCAGAGGGCGAGTCTCCTCTTGGCTCGAGATTCGGGCGTCAGTCTAACACAGAGCCATTCGTGCAGAACCATCTATAGCTGCCTTACAATACGGTGAAAGTAAAGATGACCCATGTGTGCGTTAATATTCTAGACTCAGCCGGATGAAGGAAGTTGTTGCCGCCACCCCTTGCACATTCACATACATCCAAACCTCTCTCCAAACATCAGAACTCTAGTTTTCCCTTTTTGTCAAGTTTTATTAGATCTACAGCAGATGGAATGGTCCGTTTCACATGGCTGAACCTTGAGCGCCTTGGCTCTGAGCGTCTCGTTTCAGGCAGTCCTCCGTCACACCCTGTGACGCCAGTTCTGAGAGCACATTGTCCAGGTAGTTGGGGTCGGGGTAGCCGTGACCGGAGACGTTGGACATCATCTCTGTCTTGTGGTGGATCTCGTTCCAAATGACGGTGTCAGGCTCCCCTGTGGTGCTGGAAGTGCCCACGGTGAAAATGAGGCGCCGTGTCCACGCCACCTTCAGCAGCTCCAGCACCTGAAAACGGTTACCATGGAGATAATCAAGACTCTCTGATTTAAAGTAAACATAGTTTGTGGTTTGCTCACACGAACCAGAGCACTGCACAAAGATCAACATAAAACATAAATGCTGAGCAGGACCTGGGTCGTGATTCAATATATCGTCGCTGTCGGGCAGAATCCTTGCATCTCCATTAGTGCTGTCAATCGATTAAAAAAATAACTAATTAATTGCACATTTTTCTGTAATTAATTTGCGATTAATCACACCTAACATTAAAGATTTTTATATTGTAATACTTTCACATTGAATCTCCAAAATAATGTAGAAACAACATAAAAACTAAGTGTTATGAAAAAAAAAAAAAAAAAAAAAAAAAAAATGAATGCACACCTTCTCCTGAAGTGACTTGCAATGCGCCTTCGCAGATTGCAGTGCAGTAAAACATTATTTTCCAGCCGCATCCGCGCTTCATTCTCGAAATGTATAGTTTACCTAAAGTGGTGTATACAAACTATGTAGTATATGATGACCAGGGATACAATCAGCCCGCGCAGTTGTCTCTCCATAGTATGACTTACAAAAGCGACATGTCTGCTGGCTTTTCCTGGACACATCTGGCCAACGAGTGATGTGGATGTTGTCACGTGACTGCATTTTGGTTCGTTTCACCAACTCATCAACTGATTCAGACCAGAGCAATCAGTGTGGTGTGAAAAGGAACCAAAACGGCTAAAATGCGCTACAATCTGCTACAATGTATAATTTTTTGCCCTTGATCCAACTGAACCAAACTACAGATGTGAAAGCACCCTTAGTCTAGCATCTGTCGTCAAATCATAGCCAATACTGTCTTAAATAGCCTGTGCTCAGCTTTTATAACATGAGGTTTTGGCCAAATGACAGAAAAAACTGAGCGCCCATTACCGTAACGTAATGTGATGCACTTACTGCCTCAGACCCGCATCTGTTCTAATGATGGACAAAACACGTATGTCTAACATTTGCTGGTCAAAAACTCTATTTGAGCTTGATTTTTGGTAAAAAGTTAATTTAATGACAAATGCAAGTGTCGAATAATATATATAAAGCCACAATATGAACTTTGACAACACAGTGTTTAATTACTTTAAAAAAAAAAAAAAAAAAAGTTTTCCCCCATTTCCTGAAAAGTAGCGGTTTTGGAGATATAAGGTTTCTGCCCAACAGCGACGATATACTGCATTTCTTTTGTTACTTCACTGCAGTATGTAGTGATTTATTTTTCTTGCAAGAGAAATCTTATGCGGTTAAAACTCACACTCAATTGTGTGACGTAACATGATTTATAATTAACTTTGTAAAAGGTTACAAAAACAAGAAATTATGTTCTGTGGTAATCGACAATCGATAAATGCTGAGCTTAAACACTCTTTTAAAGGTTCAGGTGTGTATAAGGTTAGGAAGCTCTGACGTAAGCAGAGAATGTCAAAGAATTTATGTAAAAGTTTCTGAAGGAACTGACAACAAAGATGGGCCACTTTCCCTATTGGCCCAGTGGCATTGTTCTGTTGTTCCAAACCCATAAGACTGGTTCATCTTTGAATATTCTCTCATCGCTTGTGTTCATTCATTGAAAGTCTACATAATCAACATGTTCAAGCTTTAAAAAATACATAAAGTGATCGTGTCTCTTGAGAAGACTTAAACTGCTCCATTCATATGGATTACTTTTATTATGTCTTTTTGAAGCTTGAAAATGTTGATTACCTTGACTTTCAATGGAGATACAAAAATGATGAGAGAATATTAAAAATATCTTCATTTGTGTGCCAAATATGAACAGAAATGTTATGGGTCTGCAAAGACATGAGGGTGAGTAAATGACAGATTTTTCATTTCACTTTAATGTGTTTTCTTCCATGACATTTGATTTACTTTTTGAATTGGCTAACATAGACGAAGTTTACTTGTTAAGAATGGGTTGAAAATTACAATCAGTAATGTATGGCATCATTATCCAGTGTTTATGAAATTACTGCTAAGAGTTTCTTGTATAATTATAACCGTACAATTTGGAGTCATTATTTTCTTTGTATAAAAAGGTTAACATTTGATGAAAAAAAAAATATATGTGCCATAGTGAAACAATAGAGGTAAGCACGCACAAAGACGAAGAAGATTCAAGAACACCGTCTTTATTACCATCTAAACACTGAGAATATAAGAGAAACGCTACCACAACTAATTACAAACGAGAACCGGCAAGGGACTGAACATAACAGAGTATAAATACAGACGAACAGGTGCAAAACATACGCAACAATAAGAACAAAAGGAAACCGAATCTAAACAGAGCAAGGAAACAAGACCATGAAACATACTGATTTAGGGTAAAGCAAAAACACGGTTTGGAAGATGGTTTTATGATGTAGGGCTAGGCGGTATGATGATAAATATCGTGGCGACGATATAAAGTGTCAATCGTTAGAGATATATCGTGGTATGTAAATATATCCACGTAGCAAATGAAAAGAGGGACCTGCATGCTGAGTTGAGTGCAATTAGTCGTGAAAAATTATCTGAATAACTTTTGTATCTTAAATAAGAATCAATTTATATTTAATCCATACAGAGAAGTGCAGTGCTTTATTTTAAACTTCTGTAGTATTTCTTACTTGTTAAATAAACCTACTGTACCGTTAAGTTTAAATTGTATCTTTGTTCTATTGTATTGGTCCTATTGTTTGTATTATTTTGCTTCTTTAATAACTAAAATAAAATATCGTTTTCGTGAAATAAGATTTTGGTCATTTTGCACACCCCTATTATGATGTACTCGCTCATACAAATTGTTAATTTTGCACAAAAAAAAGTTACAAAGTGTAGCTTTAAATAATAACGTAAAAAAAATTGTTTTAAAATTATAAATGTAAATACAACATTAGAAATTTTAAATAATAAAAATGTATACTTTTTTGTTTTGAGGCAACTAAAGACAACTACTGGCCCAACCCAGTGAACAGAAAAAATCCTCACGGTTGATCCTTGGGCGGAGCCACATTTACTGTCGCTCGCCAAAATTTTGAGAGTAATTTCTGGAGGAATCGGGAATTTTATGTAAGAGCGAAACATTTCCCCGTGCAGATTTCACAATTTTTTTTCTTCAGTTTTTGACACAAATTTACACGGAAAGATGATTGGTTTGAAAGTGACTTCCTGCATCGCTAGATTATTGACATTGACCGCACCTTTAGTTACAAAAATGCAGCAAACAAACAACATTATTTGCACCGAGCATTCAGCTCTAAAAAAAAATTTTCTCAAACTGAAATGAAGTTTTAATGGCATTGTGGTGCCATTGTGTGAATGGTAGCACGGAAAGCCATTGCTTGTGTAACACATGGTACTGGAACAGTTGATTCAGCAACTGAACGGTAATTTAACAAGTTTAATGTGTGAAAGTGGCTAATGATTTGATATTGTGACAAATGAGAATAGCATGAATCTTTATTTGAACTGGGTCAATTCCCTCCATTACCTTTCTGCCTTTGTCACTGTCAGGAAGGAAACAGAAGCGAGGGAATCCTCTGCACGTATACGGTTGTCCTGGGTTTGGGTGCTCAGGACCCTGCAGACAAAGAGTGCATTAGGATGATGAGTGCTTAGTGCAGGCCAAGGCAAGGACAAAACCATTATCACACAAAGGAATGAGCCAGTTATGCCCCCAATAAACGCATTTGGACGCTGACGTCAGTCTGATGGATGAAAACATTTGGCTGGTTCTTACGGACCTCTAGCATTTCTTTCAGTTCAGTACATCTTCTAAAATGGTTATTGTTAAGAATACACTTGAATCATGGTGCAAATAAATATAAAACAGTACAGCACTATATTGGCTTGCCAAAACAGACCTGTATTCCAGGCGGGATGTTGTAAATAATTTGTATAGTGCCGCAGTCTGGGTGTCCAGGCAAAGACTGAGGAATACTGTAGATATCCATGTTGCCCTTTGGTTGGGTGCCGGTCTTCTCTCCATAGATTGTCTTACATGAGGGGCACTGCAGGCTCCCATCCTATGGTGTGACAACATGTGATAAGAGGGAGAAAACAGGTGCAACTAATCTCTTTAAAAGAACTAGTTCACGTGAAAATAAGTATTTTGAGTATTTTCCAGGAATGCATGACATACACTACCATTGAACATTATATTCATATTCATTTTTTGGAGAAATTAATACTTTTATTCAGGATGCATTGATCATAAGTGACAATAAAGACATTTATAAATGTTACTTCTTTCAAATTAATGCTGTTCTTTTGAGCTTTCTATTTATCAAAGAATCCTGAAAAAAAAATGTATCATGGTTTCCATAAAAAATATTAAGCAGCAAAACTGTTTTCAACATTGATAATAATAAAGAATGTTTCTTGAGCACCAAATCAGCATATTAGAATGATTTCTAAAGGATCATGTGACACTGAAGTAATGATGCTGAAAATTCAGCTTTGCCATCACAGGAATAAATCACATTTTAAAATATAATAATATAGAAAACTGTTAATATTGCATTTTTTTACTGTACTGATGATCAAATAGATACAGCCTTGGTGAGCAAAAGAGATGTCTTTACAAAAAAAAAGACTTGGCAACACCAAACTTTTGAACGGTAGTGTAGACTGGAATGCTGTTAAATGAATACTTCAATTCTGAAAATTCTACTAATGGGTATTAACAGTATTACAATTTATGTCATGAATTTGTAGAATTACCCTAAAATAGTTGCATACAATTAAAAGAAATGCTTTATTTGAGTTGTTTTGGAATATTAAAAGTGTTGGTAAGGTATTGCATACCTTGGTTCCATTGTTGTACATGGCCAGCATGCAGGGCATGTGGAAGGTGTGACCACATTTTGTGAGTTTGCCCACAGTGTTGGGCTGAAGAGACTGAGAGCACTCAACTGGGACCTCATAACCAGACGGGCAGGCCAGGCGCTCCATACAGATAATACAGTCCTAATACAGCACACAGCCAGATGTCACACAACTCACAGAGCAGGGCGCTGATAATATTTCCAGAAGAAAGCTTTAAACATGGGTACATTTCATCAAAATGTGTCCAGGTCATGTGGGGGGTGGAAAAATCACAGATTTATGCTAGTACATAGTACATAAAAATATACCTCATCTGGAACCACGGGCACTTCCTCCATGTATTTCTTAATGACTTCCTCTGGTTTCTGAGCAGGAGCTAAGGACATACACAAGACACATCTTAACCTACATGACCAATAACTAGCACTCAAACTCATGTGACGACATGAAGATTACATTTTCTTAAAGACTCCACGAAAGCTTAATCAGAGTTTTGTAATTTTTCATGTAATATATATAAATATATATATATATTTTTCTCCATACATTTTCACTATTTGTGAATTACATAGACACAATTTTTTTTAAATAAATTCCTATTATATGATTAATGCAGATAACCTGGCAGAATTAGAATGCTACATTTTTTATACATTATGGAAAGGGGGTATTCTAAGAAGCAGTTAGAGATGCTATGGCATCAGTTTCCATGTATTTCCAAGGAACAACAACCAAATCCCTAATGCAATAACGCTTGCGCTAGACTTCCTGAATCACAGTTTGTTTTAAGTGCATTTTTCTGCATTATCACACACTGATTATATGCGGACACATATAAGCTCATACATTTAACCATTTATGAGCTTTCCCCTAGAAAAGAAACACACTTCTGGTGACAGGGTAGGCCGGTTTTGCTTTGCATGTGAACATCATGACCATCTTATTTAATGTGCACATCAGTTCGTTTTGACGTCACATCATTTTTCGCAATTTGCTTTGTACATTTATGATATGCATGTAAACACTAGCAGTGTGCGGCATAAGTGTAAAAATACAGAGTCTCCCACACGGTGATTAACAAAATATGCGTTGGGAGGAAAAAAATTATATTTCAATGCTTTTGCATTCGCTCACAAAACTTTGTGTTCCCCAAGAAACTTTACATTCTCTCTTAAAGGCATTGAAATATAGTTTTTCCTCCCACCTCATATGCCCATCACGCAAAATTTTTGCGAGCGGATGCAAAACCTTTGAGACAACGCAAAGGCATTGAAATATAATTTTCCTCCTATCACTATGTCTCTTTAGGGGCTCCGTACCTAAAACCCCCTTAATGCGTTAATATCACGCAGCATCAGGTTTACAATTTATGAAATTAAATTTACGGATCTTAGCAAATTAAATTTGCTAAATAGTTATTTTCTAATATTCTTATATTTTAAATGTAATCCACAGCCTCAAACAGCTTCTTGCTCTTATGAAAATACTTTTGCTACATTTGTAATAATAATAATAATAATAATAATAATGATGATAAATAATTCACGTCTAGTAACATAGTAATTTAGTACATTAATACAGAACTCAAATAATGTGAACATGTGCATCAGCCATCTTACAAAGGCTTTGAAAGTCATTCATCCGATCAGAATTTAGAGCTGAACTATCCGTAATACATGGTTTCTTTTAATAAATCGATATTTGATACTTGCTCAGCATTTTACATACCATATAAAAAGCACACACTGTTCAGATTACAGTACTTGGTGTTAGTTTTTAGAGTTTCCAGACAGTCAGTTCAATACGGAAAATGTGTTTAGGATGTTTTAGTAAGCTGATATTAAAGGTGCACTGTGTAAATTTTAGCGGCATCTAGTGGTGAGGTTGTGAATTGTAACCGCCCACCGCTCACCCCTCCCTTTCGAAGCACATAGAGAAGCTACAGTGGCCGACAAAGATGTCGTCGTCTGAGACAGCAGAGAGTAGCTAGTGCTCTGTAGAGCAGTTTGTCCGTTTAGGGCTACTGTAGAAACATGGCAGCACAAAACGGTGACTTCACTGTAAGGGGACCCGCAGTGTATGTAGTAGGGGTTGCACAGACTAGTCGACTAATCGACTAGTCGACTTTAATGCTCTGCCATGACGCTTTAAGCTTGACACGACTAGTCGCTGGCCTATAGAGGGCGCAACAGGATAAGCCATTTCCTGACAAGCACGCACGTTTCCGACAGTTAAAATGACAATTAAATGCATACTCAGAGAGCTCTCCACAAGACATGTTTGCTTATGCCATCTGGATGCTCAAAAATGATCGGGAGAATGCACGCTTATTGTACAGGTAAGTTAATCGCCATTCTAAACTAATGCGTGCTGCATCCATTGTAACGCACAAACATAGCTCGCATATCACACGGAGATCACGGGCGACCTCACACAAAATCATTCAGTAGCGCAGAAACGTATTGGTCAACACTGTTCTGTAATTTATCAATAAAATAGCTTAGAAACTTAGAAAATTTCTAGCATATATTTCTTAGTAACTAAAACTCACAGCTTCAATATTAGTAGAGAGACGCTGGCAGGTAGAATTAATTCACACGCAATCGCTCTCTCACTAATGCATTCAATTTCATATACATGTAATCTTCATTGTGCTACTTTATTTGTATCTGATTCAGAACGAGCAGAAATCTGTGAGAAATATAACGACTCAAAGACAAATGAACTGATACTGTTATGTAGGAGCAATAACCTTTTGGACAGCGCTGTGTCATATGCCATAGCTGTGCACAAGAAAACCTGTGTTCGCGTCTCAGCTCGAGGTTCAGGGTTATTTGTTAATGACGTCATCAGCGACTAGTCGACATTGACTCGACTTTCATCACATAAATGTCGACTTTAAAAAAATCTGAAGTCGTTCAACCCCTAGTATGTAGATAGAAATGGCTCATTCTAAGGTAATAAACATAACGGTTCATTATGTAAGGTCTTTATACACCACAGAAAACATAGTTATGTATATATTATATTGCATTTCTGTCAATAGATCCTCAAATACTACACACTGCACCTTTAAAGCAGTAAACTAACAATGCTTGTGAGTGTCAGTCTGAACCTAATATCATTTTCTGTATTAAAGATGTTAAAATGAATAGCAATAAATCACAACACAAGTTATTTAGGGTTATAGAAAGAAAAAGAAAAACAGACCAGGGAACAACTGTTATTCCATAAACCCCCCAGCAGACATCTGTCTGCAGTGTCCCATAGGTGAGCAGGCAAGTGACAAGCCGAATACCATCAATAGTACATTCATTATGTGATCGAGAGGAAGGAAGCAAGACAGCATGACCATGACAGCATAAACATGAAATGGGTGAAAACATGGCGGCAGAAGCAAACAAAAAAATAGCAAAACATAAACATCTCAATGGCCGGAAGGAGCATGTCGGAATGAAGCTACAGTACTAACCCCCTGGGGAAAATATAATTTGAAAGGAGAATGGTAAGGAAAAGAGCAATTAAACAAAAAGAACAGCAGCAGTTTGCAGGCCAGTGGAGGGCAGGTTCGGCCGGGCTGGTTGGCGGTGCTTAACTACCTGTCCTGGACTGTCTCTTTGCCCTCTTAACGGAGCTGGGCTGGCTTTTGGTGGGCCTGCTGGAGCCACGCTGGGAGAAGGGGGCGGTCATGAAGCGAACTCCCAGTCCTGCAGCTGACATCAAAATGGAAGCCATGCCTGGAACGGCCGGAGGCCATGTGGAGACATGCAGGAGGAAGGGAGGAGGAGGAGTGAAGGAAAGGAAGAGTAATGAGCCAAGAGTGGAGAGGCCAACCACAAGTGGGGCATGCTCTGATGAGGTCAAGAAAAGTTTAGGGTCCTACTCACTTCTGCATCTGATCCAGAGGAAATAATGTCTGTGACAAAACATCCATCTCTAGATGCTGACTACAATCCTACCTGTTATAAATATTCGTCTAGGACTAAATGCAGTACACGGGATCCAATTCGCTTTGGAGACTAACTGTGATTCGATCACTCAAACCACCTTCAGAGGACCACATTGGTCTCAGAGTCCGACTTTTATCTGACTATTTACATAACGTCTGGTCCACTTTGACAGGAAGAGAGAGACCATCTGACTGACATCTGAGTCACCAAACACAAATTGTGTTGCTTTTAAGTGACGTTTAAAGGGCAGGAAAATTTGAATTCCATTACAACATAATAATAAAACACCATGAAAAAAAGCTGTAAGCAAGTAATGATTACTGATACATAAAAAAAAATAACATTAAAGCTTTAAACACACCAACACATATGACCAAAACTGAGCATAAGCATTAAGTTAAGACAGCATGTCAAGTTAAAAATAGTTAACAATGGTTTCACAGACAGGGCTTAGATTAAGCCAGGATTAGGCTTTAATTCAATTAGGACGTTTAAGAAGCTTTTATAAACGTGCCTTAGAAAAAAAAAAAACATTACTGGTGTGCATCTTGAGACAAAACAATGACACTGACATATTTTAAAATATGTCACTGCAAGTTGCTTTCAGTTAAAACAGCTCAAACATGCATTTTAGTCTGGGACAGACTCCTTGTCTGTGAAACCAGGCATTAAATTGCTACAGTTAAATAGTTAAACTTTAAAAGTCAGTCAAGAATTTTATTCCCTAAAACTCATCTTTGATAATCACAATGACATATAAAAAATAAAAATAAAAATTCCCCTGTGAAAATAATTTCTTCATGTCTTAAAATAGCTTGAATGTAACTCTACACCCTTACTTCACTTAGTATACACAGATCCATGAATATGCAAATTAGCCCCGCCACACTCAATCACACCAGCTCGAACTACCTCATCCACTCAGTCAACTGTAGTAAATGCTACACAAGTGGAAATATTGGTTTAATTCAGCCATATATGTTTGAACCAAAAACTGATTCAGAAGAAGAGGAAGAGCGAATTATACAGGCAGGCCCAGGCTAAGCAAACTCAAACGAAAGCAAGAGCACCCTCAGTTGATACTGTAATAATATCATATTGACAAAACAGATTTGATAAACGCTTTTTCTATTTTAATGATTAAATTAAATGTACTAATCAAAAAGCATGTCTAATTAATTGAATTCATGAAAGTTATACAATTTAACAATTTATTAAAAAGTTTAACAATCATTTGATTTTTAGGAAACCCAAATTCCATTTTATTTTTCCAACATGCAGTGTTTTCTGATTTATTTCCTGGATTCACTTTTAATGGTTTAATTAAACTTCACCAAAAAAGTAACTTTTATTTTGACAGGTTGTCGTGAAGACCTTTGAGTGCCTGTGTGTATGTGAAATGACTTGAAATGCTCGTGAAGTGACTCTCAGAGCAGCTCTGGAGATGAAGTTCATGTGTTCATGTCCTCATCCAGTGAGACAGCAGATGCTGAAAACACCAAGAGCATCATCCCACATGCTTGAGTATGTGTAGTGGATAAAACTACACCACTCATTTAAACAGAGACACTCAGATCATGCAATCTTCAAATGTAAACGGCAGTCTTTTTGCAGTTTAATATTCACAGACACTAGTCCGTGTCACTAGTCTATATCAAAAATTATAATTCTGTCATCAGTTGCTTACCATCATTCCAAACCTATATGACTGATGATAATAATTGATGACAATCTTTATCTTTGCATGCACTACCTCTTTACCATTCAATATTCAAACAATCAACAATTCTACAAGTTAGTAAACAAATAACTTTCTTCAAGACTGTTCATATCTTTGTAATGTCAGTTAGATTAAAACGTAGATTGGTCTAATTTGATACCAAAAAGTAAGACTGATTAAGAGTAAGACTAACTAACTCCTAGTTGGTCAAAATAGTTCTTAAGACATCATCTTAACATAATGGCTATGTTTATGCAACTGGCCCCAGCATACCTGTCAACACACCAGTTTTTCCCGGGAGTCTCCCGTATTTCACACCCATCTCCCGCCCCCCTCCCGTTTTGTTATTTCTCCCGTGAAACTCCCGTAATTTGTAGAAATGGGAGGAGAAGACTCAGGTGGTGCTCCGGCGAAACAAACAAAATATACATGTAAATTTAACAACTGCTGGACGGAAGAATTTAATTTCATATTATATCTCGAAGCCATATCAACAATGCCCACAGCTTTTGCAAAGTGTGCCGCACTGATTTTAATATCGGACACGGTGGGAAAAATGAAGTTACTCAGCACATTAAATCACAACAGCTCCAGCGGAGGCACAGAACGGCACACCGGCCATCACTAAGGGATGGACAGAGGCAGAAACCGTGTTACAGGCGGAACTGGAAATGGCAATGTTGATTGCAAAGAAAAATACTCCTTTTTCATTTTGTGAAATGATGACATTTTTCATTACATGCAGCACAGTGTTTGTGTGTATATATGTATATATATATATATATATATATATATATATATATATATATATATATATATATGTATTATATATATATATATATATATATATATATATATATATATATATATATATATATATTTATACACTCACCTAAAGGATTATTAGGAACACCATACTAATACTGTGTTTGACCCCCTTTCGCCTTCAGAACTGCCTTAATTCTACGTGGCATTGATTCAACAAGGTGCTGAAAGCATTCTTTAGAAATGTTGGCCCATATTGATAGGATAGTATCTTGCAGTTGATGGAGATTTGTGGGATGCACATCCAGGGCACGAAGCTCCCGTTCCACCACATCCTAAAAAGATGCTCTATTGGGTTGAGATCTGGTGACTGTGGGGGCCATTTTAGTACAGTGAACTCATTGTCATGTTCAAGAAACCAATTTGAAATGATTCGAGCTTTGTGACATGGTGCATTATCCTGCTGGAAGTAGCCATCAGAGGATGGGTACATGGTGGTCATAAAGGGATGGACATGGTCAGAAACAATGCTCAGGTAGGCCGTGGCATTTAAACGATGCCCAATTGGCACTAAGGGGCCTAAAGTGTGCCAAGAAAACATCCCCCACACCATTACACCACCACCACCAGCCTGCACAGTGGTAACAAGGCATGATGGAACCATGTTCTCATTCTGTTTACGCCAAATTCTGAATGTCTCAACAGAAATCGAGACTCATCACACCAGGCAACATTTTTCCAGTCTTCAACTGTCCAATTTTGGTGAGCTCGTGCAAATTGTAGCCTCTTTTTCCTATTTGTAGTGGAGATGAGTGGTACCCGGTGGGGTCTTCTGCTGTTGTAGCCCATCCACCTCAAGGTTGTGCGTGTTGTGGCTTCACAAATGCTTTGCTGCATACCTCAGTTGTAACGAGTGGTTATTTCAGTCAAAGTTGCTCTTCTATCAGCTTGAATCAGTCGGCCCATTCTCCTCTGACCTCTAGCACCAACAAGGCATTTTCGCCCACAGGACTGCCACATACTGGATGTTTTTCCCTTTTCACACCATTCTTTGTAAACTCTAGAAATGGTTGTGCGTGAAAATCCCAGTAACTGAGCAGATTGTGAAATACTCAGACCGGCCCGTCTGGCACCAACAACCATGCCACGCTCAAAATTGCTTAAATCACCTTTCTTTCCCATTCTGACATTCAGTTTGGAGTTCAGGAGATTGTCTTGACCAGGACCACACCCCTAAATGCACTGAAGCAACTGCCATGTGATTGGTTGATTAGATAATTGCATTAATGAGAAATTGAACAGGTGTTCCTAATAATCCTTTAGGTGAGTGATATATATATATATATAGGCGCTGTTATAGGTCATCTACAGCATCACTGAAATATTTAAAAAAAAAAAAAAAAAATATTTAAATAAGTTAAGTTTTGATCCATTATTCTCTCTTACTGTTATATTTTTCAATAATTCAATGGCATTACAGTAAAACGATTGCAGGTGTTTTTCATTGCATGTTTTTCAATTTTAAAAATCTTTCCGTTTTTATATTTTTTTGTGAAAATATTTGGTAGTCAGAGGTGTGTGGGGTTTTTTTTGGGGGGGGTGCCAGATTTTTTTAAAAGGGGGTGTGACCAAAAGAGTTTGAGAAACACTGGTTTAGCGAATGCACTATCTAGTTGGGTCTTCTACTTGAGGCCACAATCATTCACACACATGGCGTTGTCCATGCACAAATCAGGGCGGACACAAAAATTGTTTGGATTGTGCTGACGACAAAAATTACATCATATAAAATGTTTACGAGATGGAGTGGAACGTGGACAGGTAAAGTATAGTTTGAGTTTAACTTTTAGCATGATTTATGTATTTGAATGGCATTTTCATTTTTCATCCATTTTGATTACACAGGTTTAACAAACAAACTAATAAACTTAATGTGATGCATATTTGTCAGTCATATATAAATGAAACGGGTGACAAATTAATTTCTGCACAAAAAAAATCATGGCATAGTGAACTATTTGAATCTACTTTATTTTATTAAAATAATCACTTTCAAAATGTATTTATTCAACTTATGTTTAGAATCAGCATTAATCTGTTCACTGTGGAAACAATTACATTTATTCAGATAAAGGTATGACCATTTTTAAAATATGGCTAGCTGAGGAACAAGCAATATTCATTTAGTTAAAATGTATGAGATTTACACAAATTGGATTTATTGATGATAAATACATAAACCTGGTTATTTTGTAATCGAATTCAGTTTATTTGTACTATTACAGAAATCTTTTCTTTTACGTACGACTAACAAATATGCATTACATTAAGTTTATTAAAACCGTTTAATCCAAATTAATGGAAATTTTATATGCAACTCAAATACAAAAATCGTAAATGTATGCCTAAATGTTTTTTTTAGCATTCAGTTACTTCATGTTTGCATTGATCACTTTATTCAAAACCATCTCCTCACCTTCACTCTAGTGAAAATTACGATTACGCTCCAAGTCTGTCTATTCACCGAATGCCTCATTCATCTTGGTGCTGCAGCTGACAGCTACAAGAACAACAGATATTCAACATCCCCAGACACGCACCATTAGCCTGAAACTTGTTGAAAGGCGAGCGCTTTTAAGACACACTAACTCAAAACCCACAAGCTGGTGACTCAGTGAAGCCGCTAATGTCATAAACCGATTTGTGACAAGCAGCCGACGTAAGACAAAAACATTAAGGTGGAACCGCAAATCTGTGGCAAGAATATACTTGTGACACATTCACTGAAGAATACTAAAGCTAACTTCTGACTATCACTGCTCTGGGAAACATCTGAGTGGTTCAAACTGACACTCCCAAGAGTTCAGCTGTTGCTGCAACATAAAAAACCTTTCTGCAATGAGGAGACCCCAGTGCATCATTGGAAGGATTTTCTCTAGTGTGGCATGTGTGATGGGTGAGTGCTGTACCTGCCAGTGCAGAGTTCACACTACTGGATCCGTTCATGTGTAGCGGGACGGTTGGGATGCTGTGGAGACAGAAATATACATGCTTTAATGCATGTAGACTTTAATGCATGAGAACAATAGCATTTTACAATGGCCTTCACTCCCATTACAGGAGTTATGTCATTTTTTTTATTATACAAAAGAAAGCGCATGGTTTAGATTGTTGTAGATGACCTAGTAAAGATAAAATGAAAGCAAGATACTTTCCAAGGAATTCCCCTGACTTTCTCAAGCTGTCATGGTGTAATTCATGCTATGCCATCTGATATGTCTTTTTAAAAAACACTACCAAGTTTGGGGTCAGTAAGATTTTGAAATTAATACTTTTAGTCAGCAAAGAATCCTTTAAGTGATCAAAAGTGACATTTTATATTTATCAAAAAATACTGAAAAAAGGAACACAGCTTTGCAAATGCAGCTTTGCTATCACAATATTACATTTTAAAGGGGTCATGAATTGAGGCGGAGAGTAGGCGGTCTTTTGTGGCTGTTCGAACACATTCGACCACATGAGCGTTTACACCAAGAAAGCAAACCGGTCGAATGCGTTTTCGATTATCTCTGGAAGTGCTCTAAAGTGGACAAGCTCAAAACATTTTAGACCACGTTTACACCTGTATTTAGCGTCGTCCACTTGTGAGCCGATCGACCAAAACGCATCTTAAAGGGATAGTTCACCCAAAAATGAAAATTACCCCATGATTTACTCACCCTCAAGCCATCCTAGGTGTATATGACATTCTTCTTCCAGACGAATACAATTGGAGTTATATTTAAAAAAAAATGTTCTGGCTCTTCCAAGCTTTATAATGGCAGTGAATGGCAGCCCAAAATATGAAGACCAAAAAAAGTGCATCCATCCATTATAAAAGTAATCCACACGGCTCCGGGGGGTTAATAAAGGCCTTCTGAAGCGAATCGATGGGTTTGTGTAAGAAAAATATCCTTATAACTTTATAAAGTAAAATATCTAGCTTCCGGCAGACCGCCTTACGTATTCAACTTAAGAAGAAAGTGTAGTGCCTCTCGCAGTTCAAAACGCTTACGCTACGTCATCGTTGCGCCAGTGCTTTGCATCGTGATCACATTACCACAACGGATGTGCATTATTTTTCTAATAATTCAACGGCCCGTCATCAATTATTCCTTACAACTAGAATGAAACATTTAGGCTGCTCTTTTGATCTTTTGGTGTAGCTGCAGAATTATGCCTCAAACTAAAATGTTGCCTTGCCTACCGTACACAAGGGACCGCATGAAAATTCCACTTACTCCGCAAAAACACGTTTATTAATTTTTCACCTGTATTTAACATTAAAAATAGTAATTAGAAATGTTCCAGTTTGAATTAGGCTCCAACTCGCACATAATCTACACTACCCCAAAAGAAGATGCACGTAATATTTGCACATAATTATGAATGCACAAGAATGAATTCATTGGACTTCTAGCAATAAAAAAGCAAAACATTCTTTAAAAGAAAATGCCCAAAATTTGGGGAAAATTTTTTTTTTTCATTTTTGCTTATGTTTCACTGGTTGATATGATAGTAGTCTGCATAGATTCAGCATCGTACAGTGTTTTTAGCAACAGTTTTTGGTTTACCAAAAAACAATTTACCACAATGGCAAGTGTTCTGGGTCAAGTATACAGTATAGTAAATCCCTTCTATTTTATGCATATGACACATGAGCATCTAAACTTCATTTAAAATGTTTCTGCTACTTACAGAACTGTATTTACAGCTTTATCTCAGTAGTGACGCTACAATTTGCAGCAATTACAGCTTACAGTACACTCCCACAGTCATCTGAGAATCTCATGACATTGTTGGGTGCGATGAGGCCATATGCCAGAAAATATTCGGCATTTCACAGTTTAAAACTAGCCAGCATAAACTGTGCAGGATGAATTAAGCACCAACTTTTAAACTTAAGTTTAAGAATTTATTCAAATCCCCAACACTTGATACGTTTTATAAGCTCTGTCTAGGTTGATTTTTTATTACTTGGGTTACACTTTTCAGTTAGTGGTTTTGGTTTCGATTTCAGACTGTGTGTGATTTCAGACTCAGTTGTACTTTGTCCACATGAGAAACTGAGGTCAGTTATGGGTGCGAGTGTAAGTTGACTATGTGAATAAGGAGTGAGAAAGACATGTCTAAAATTTCATGGTTCCCCTTTCAACCTAGTTTACCAGAAGAGAACAATAACTCAAATCTGGGTCTTCCCCTTTCAGTCAGCAAAGAATTGCTCTCCTCCTCGTGTCCTAAAGCAGACCTCTACTCCCGTAGATCCAGACAGATGGGAGGATATGACACCGTTACACAAAGGAACAGCCAATTATAGTATGGGGACAAAAGAGAGGATGATCCTTACTGCTCTTGAATTAAAATCAGTCCAGACTGAGGGAGGACATTATCATCTCATAGTGGTTTTCCTGTTAATCCCAAAAATCCCGAAAACTATGTAAATTTAAGGTGTGGTCACATTTACAGTTTCTCAGCGAAACCTATAGCGTATCCCGCGCTCAAGCGCACGCATAAAGCTTGCTGCAAAGCACCGGCAAAAGTAGTGATTATGAATGTGTCAGAAAAAAAATTGCAAGGAGACTTTTTAAAGGGTTAGTTCACCCAAAAATGAAAATTCTCTCATTAATTACTCAACCTCATGTCATTCCAAACCCATAAGACATCTTCGGAACACAAAAGAAAATATTTTTAATGAAATCGGAGAGCTCTCTGACCCCTCCATAGACAGCATTGCAACTTTCAAGGCTCAGAAAGGTAGTAAAGACATCATTAAAATAGTCCATGTGACTCCAGTGGTTCAACCTTCAATTTTATGAAGTGACGAGGATACTTTTTGTGCGCAAAACCCCCCCAAAAATAACGACTTTATTCAACAATCTCTTTTCTTCACCGTCATTCTCCTACGCTGTTGACATAGTAAATACAGCGCAGCGTTTCCGAGTTCAGAACGTGGCTTACCATTGGCCGACGCCATTCACGTGAGCACTACGACGCATGTGTGTGATGCTGACGCAAGAGCTAGCCAATGGTGAGCCGCTGTTCTGATGTAGAACTCGGAAGCGCTGCGCTGTATTTACTACGTCAGTTTCGAATGATGCATTACTCTTACCTGTATAAACAAAAACGACGGAGTATTTTAAGTTGTTTCCGCTGTTATCAGGAAAAAACGCAAGTGATCTCGCCGGCGCCTCTGTCATGCAGTAGGCGCCTTATACTTCAGCTTCCACACTCCGCAAACACTTGGATGCGCCTAATAATAACGTACGTTTATCTAGGTTAACGTTAGAGTTATGTAAAGTTGTTACTTGTTTTAAATAAGCCATATTTGAGATCGATGGATGATAGGCGAACTTTTGGATTTCCTGACTGACATACTGTAGTTAGTATGACAAAGAGCCGAAGCGTTTGTACTACTTTATCTCCTATTAATAAAATATTTGTGCAGACCTTTTCCACATTTTTGTACTGACATAGGTCTTATCACCTAATTAGCTGGGAGAGCGCAGTGTTTTGATTGACATACTGTAATTACCACAAGGACCCGCCATTAACGATCTGTCCCTCACGGACTGTGTGACTTTGCCACTTCATGTGGAGTTTTTTTTTTTCTGCGACCAACCGACTAATAAAATTTTGGTCGACTTAGCCTCTTATAGTCAACTAACGCTTAGTCGACTATTAGAGGACAACCCTAATTCCAACAGAAATCTGTGAGATCTGGAGTTTTGTGTGAGGTCGAAAGATTTTCACTCATTTTCAAGTTGGTCACACAAATTCATTGCGCTGACCAACAGAAAGCTTCTTGGTTTGAAAGTGACTTCTGCGTGAGCTGTGCTTCATCACTATACTATTGGCAATAGACAATGGCCCTGTTTTACAATGTGAAATTTAACTTTTTTCTCTCTCTCCAGAACACAAAAGATGATATTTTAAAGAATGTTGGTAACCAAAGAGTTTTGGTTTCAATTGTCTTTCACTATATACGTACATATATACACACACACACACACACACACACACATATATATATATATATATATATATATATATAAACATTCAGACATTTCTCAAAATATCTTCTTTTTTCATTTTAGGGCAAATTATCCCTTTAACACGGGTAAAGGTTAAGTTTGGCTCTGGGTTAGTATCTAGTTATTACACAATAATTAGTAAGGCATGTTTTTTTCTGTAACTAATAAACAAGCCAAAATAATTTTCTGCAGTAAAAATCTAAATTATGCCACAAATGGGGTCACACAGAATGACTGAGCTTATCACTACAAAGTAGACAAGAGAACGGACACAATGGCAGGAAGGAGAAGAGCACAGTAGCTGATGAAATACCTTTGGTCCTTTGGTGTCATTTGAAATATGCGGGTCAAACATCTTGTTTCCTTATCACGAGTATAGTATTTTTAAACTGCTCTCTGTGGGGGGACTTCCATGCTTGTGTGCAAAGTCCTTGAAAAATATGGCTAAAATAAGTCTCTTTCCTTTAGGGAAAAAAACTGTGGTGGTACCATCATAGATTGACGGTATCAGATGGTAATTGCAGAAGTATTTAAAAAATATGATAACCTGCATTTTCATCTTCTAACGATCTAACTTTTATACTAGGCCTAGTAGTCTTACCTTAAGCCATTTGCATGATGACCAAAAGCCTGCGGCGGTCCTGTAGGATGAGCCATCGAGGTGGGGGTGCTCCATGGGTTGTTCCATAACAGGTTTCCCATCGAGAGAGGTCTTCTGGGGTAGGGCGAGTAGGCTGAAGAGGAGCTGGTTCCAGGAAGTCTTCCATGCTGCGTCTGGAGACTGGGCCTGTTGGCCTGTCCCGCGGAGAACGAATGCCGTGACCGGCTCAGCATGGGTCCGGCGGTGCTGCTATTGCTCGTGCACTGGTGACAGGTACAGGCCGGGCCCGAATGAATAACCGACCCAGAGGTGAGAGGATACGGCATGCTGCCTTGCCGCCTGACGCGCCGTCTGTAGCTAGAGGCCTTGTTGACTTGCTCCAGAGCGGTGAGGTCCACAATGTAGTTGTAGCCCTGTGGGCTCAGGTCAGCTGTGGCCTGCCCTGCCTGGTAGCTGTGCTCCAGCAAAATGGAGGTTCGGATCTCGTACGCAGTCCACCCTCCTTCATCATTGGCCCACTCCCAAAGAACGCCACTGCCCAGGGCAGAAGACTGCGGGAACAGGGATCGCCGCACAGCGCGCATCTTTCCTACAGAGGGTTCAACAACAATTTCACAGTAATTGGAACAAGATAATTATCATTCCAAAGAACATTTCTTAAATATAAAACAGTGCTTCTCTTCTAAAACAAATGAGAAAGAGCTGTTATTCCATCCATGAAACATGCTGTGCATCCTGTCGAAATCTGTTCGCTTATTTCCTGAGATTTTTGTCACCTCTTTCCTGTTCTTTTCCATAGAGACCACAGGTGTCGAAAGTAATTCAAACATCCCTCAAAACAAGCCTAATCTGCAGCTAACAGACCAAACGCTAGCTTTACCCAGCAGGACCTGTTATCAAGAATGAAGCATAAATATCATACATTTGGAGCAACTGAATTAGTTTCAGCCAGGATTGACAGTTCGCATTAAGTTTCTTTCACTCTGTAGATTATAGAAGCACTTTCTTGACAACTGGCAACACATTTACTTAATCCAAATGAGCAATAAGCGTACATTCTTAACACTCCCTTAAAGTACTGTGGCAGTACTAGATGGTAAAACCATCACTTAGCATAGTTTATGGGTCAATTATAAAGATGTCCAAGATATGAATAATGCAAATTAGATACAAGTTCTTAAAAACGTAATCTGTTTACTAATGCCGGTTTTAAATGTTTTAGAAAAAAATATAATGACCCTAAAAATGTTAAGTGGTGTAATCGAAATTAAAAGTATACCATAAACATACTTATACCATAAATACTTACGTGTAGACAAAAAATTAGCATAAGTAAATATACTTATCACATACTATCATACACATATTATCAAATATTTATACACACAATACTGTTCAAAGGTTAGGGGTTTTTTTAATGAATACTTTTATTCAGCAAGAACGCATCAAATGGATCAATACTGACAGTAAAGACATTTATAATGTTACAAAAGTTTTCTATTTCAAATAAATGGTATTCTTTGGAACTTTTATATTCAACAAATAATCCTGAATAAAATGTATCACAGTTTCAACAAAAATATTAAGCAGCACAACTGTTTTCAACATTGATAATAAGAAATGTGACTGGAGTAATAGCTGCTTAAAATACAGCTTTACCATCACAGAAATAAATTACATTTTAAAATACATATTCAAACAGAAAGATATTTTGTAATAATATTTCACAATTGTACAGATTTATTTATTTATTTTTTTTACAAATATCACAACTTCTTTAAATCATGAATAGTTTTGAAGTAGTCAAGAAGTTTATGTGGGAGTTTCACAGCATTTTATGTTTCACAACCTAAACCAAAGTTTTGATACAAGTTCCATGCTATTATCATGTTATTTCATGAGATGTCATTCAATTAATGCAGTTAGTGTTCACAAAAAAGTTCCAAAATGGTACTACTATATTATTTTTGGATATGTACCACACCACAGTTGACTGAAATCCTATGGTAACGATTCATATTCAGTACTATTCACGGTACCACTGCACTACCACCATCAGTGTACTTTTGTAAGCCTCCATAAGTAGTTTAGTGAGGCGTCTGAGGTTACACTCACCGGTGTCCTGTCTGAACTGTTTGAGGTTGGGGATGTCGATGATGTAGGCAGACAGGCTGGGGTCTGCCTGTGCCAGACAGATGCTGCTGTTGCTGGAGGTCGCTGCCCCTCTCTGATGCTGGAGACACTGCTCGATGTAGCTGCTCACCTGTCCAGTGTAGGGCCTCCAGAAGCCCAGATCATCCTGCCATTCCCAAACCACCGCCATCGGCTGAGCCTGTCCTGGCATTCCAGAGGAGGAAGATGGTGACGCAAAAGATGGTCCGTTTCTAGACCCACTCCCTCCGGAATGAAAACTGGAGCCTGTTGCCATTTTGTCTGTTAGAAAAGATCCCAATTCCCCGCTGGGCACAAAATAAACTGGAGTAAAGCAATGTGACGATTTAGCCCAGCTAACAACAACAACACCCCCCTTCCAGTTTCACCTTGATTTACAGCCAGCTAGCCCGCTAACTAGTCGAATCCTGTAAGAGATTGATCAATATCGCCACCACAGTGTTTTATTTATTAATTTAGCCGCAGATTTGAGCGTAAAACCACTGACGTCGCATCATCTCATTCGGCTGCTAGAGTCGCAGCTTCAGACTAGCCGCGTCTCGCTCTTTTCTTCGCCATTCAGTGCGTTACTGTACGGCTACCAGCCTCATAAACCACTATCATATAATATAACAGTTACTATTTTGTAGACAGCAGACTAACGTTGTCAGGTGGCTAATAGAAACACAATGATGGTCATGGTTTTTTTTAAAGTACGCAAGGGTTGTATCGCTATAGTTACTTCCTCGCCTGCGGTGTGTGTTTGTGTCGTTGGTGGTGGATTCCCATAGATACACACTGTGAAGCCAGACACGGAGAACTCCCCTGTGGAAATCTGTTTTACATTTCCCCTAACATTTAACAGGTTTAAACTAAAATAAATTAGCGAGTTGTTTTAAATTACTAGTATTTCCCGGTGCTACAGGAAGTTTACTTACTGCTGTCGTTATCAGATTTTGTCTCTAGTAGCTAATGTCTGCATTGTCTACTTTTATTTTGAAAGTAGTTATTATAAGCCACCATGACAAAGGCAAAATAAAAGTCCCTCTACATTTTATTCACTGCTAATTTTCCTGTCCAGTTTGCTAACAGATGCGTCAGGATGATTGGGATGAACTGTCTGGAGAACTAGACGAGTCTGATTCGTGAATCAGTTTTTTTTTTCCCAAAGACACAACTAACTATAACAAGACATCCACATAGAATATACCTAAGGGGAAAAAAGAGTTTACAAGAAAAATACATATACACAAATATATAATTTAACAAGAGTAAAGAGAACAAATACAACCAAAGGTAAATACTACAAGAACACAACATTTTCAATTAAATTCAACTCTTTAGCAAATACAATTGTATCTCTACATTTTTTGCTATCAACAAATTGGAGAGAATCAATATATGAATGAAAATCAACCATAAAAACCTTTAAATAAGGTTTAGAATGATTTCTTTTACTCTTATGGATATGAAATTTACCAAATAAAATCATTAGATTCATCATAAGTTAACGGATATATATTTTTAATCAAATTATATTAACACATCTTTTGTTGTTAAATCACAATTATAACCAGCTTTCTGTTGAATGTACAAGGATAAATCTCCACAGAATTTCTTGGAATTGTAACATTCATAAAAAAAGATTTAATATTTTTTTTCTGGCTGATCTGAACAAATCAGGATTTACTCAAAAGATTCAAATCAATTTAATTGATTTCGTAAACGTTAGGGCAAATGTCAAAATCAGCAAGTAATGTTGTTTATAATAAATAACGTTTCAGTATTAAACTTATGTTACGCTGAAAAAGAAAGTTATACGGTTTGCATCAACAACAAATGGCGATAAAATGACAGAATTTCGATTATGGGTGAATTATCACCTTAACAGTCTGTAATTCTGCTTATTAAATTTAAATAATTGCTTCAAGTTAATTGTAAAAACTACTCTAGCAAAGGTGCCAGCAATGATGGTGTTTTAACTTTCTTTCTATGATCATAATGCAGTTATATCTTATGAAACACTGCAGACATGAAAATGTCTGAAAATATAGGATTACATTTAAGATTAAAAGTGATCAATGTAATTCAAAGTAAAAATTTCTGCATCAGCGAAAATGCGATGTTGCTCTTTTCCCAGCAGATGGTGCTAACGATGGCCTCAACTCTGATGTGGAACATTAATCTTTCTTCACCAGTCATATATTTTCCATCAGAAAGATGTCATATTTCAGAATTCTTTAACTACTATGCAATGAGGAATGCTTAATACACGCAAGTAGAAAGGGTTTCACTGCATAACATTATCATGATAAAAACAAACAAACGCAAGGCAACACATTTTATTTGAAAGGCCTAAATGGCATTAAAGTACAGCATATAAATACTGGCGATTCCAGAGACAGTCATTACAGAATAACATTATAGCATTCTTTCCTTTACAAACAATACATTCATGATGTTTTCTCCGTGAAATATCTCATTTTGCCTTACTTTAACAAACTTGAGAGTAACTTACAAAGCTAAAATAATACAAAAAAGTCTCTCAATTGAATATAAGTTAGTGCTATCATGTTAGGGTTTTCCAACTTGACATACTGAAACCTGAAGCAGAAGTTTCTCTCTGAATACATACAGTAGCTAGTTGTTTTTAGCATCATTAGTCGTGTCATTCAGTACTTTATGCTCTATACTGAATGTGGTAGTTTACATTCCCTGCATATACAAGTTTTTATTTAAATAAATAAATAAATAACAATACAAACATTTGCAAGGCATGAGACCCAGATAACTACAGGAGTCGTGTCCAGTATGTACGTACTGTACGAGCTCTCGGCACCAAACAAGGCTGTGTATCCCAACAGTGATTAGCATTATTTGGGAAAAAAAAAACAAATCCCAAATCTCATTCTTACTGCTCTTTATGAGATATGATTGTGTCCAGGATCTGCTATCACAAATCCTGGTGGCAAAGCAATATAGTTCATCTGATAAGCAAATAACGGCTACTCCTTTTACAAACAACCTCTTAAAGGAACAGTTCTGTCATTATTCACTTACCCTCGTGTCATTCCAAACCTGTATGTTGTTATTTTTTCAGTTTGGACTGACATGAGGGTGAGTACTATTCCTTTAAGTAACAGAGCACTGGCCGATTGATTTACTGCTGTGTTTTTCCATTATTAGCACTTCATTCAGAAACAACTGCATCCAGCAGTTCACACTCTCTAACACCTGCCCGAACACACAGGCGTCTCCATGCGAGAGCCACACGATCTGCCACAGCTCTGGGGAAAGCTGAATTTAGCATTCAGAAATATTTAAAAAGGTCCCTTAATGGTGAAAGTCTTCCGTACGGCATCGGAAATGTTCTTTAGTATTTGACTTTGCCAGGAACTTGAACATTCACTCCGCTATAGTCCACCATGTACATGGGCCATTGCTGTAAAGAGAAAAAAATACATTTTAATACTAGTCCAATTAGCCATTTTACTGTCTTAAAGGGATAGTTCACCCAAAAATGATCATCATTTACTCACCCTCAAGTTGTTCTAAACCTGAGTTTCTTTGTTCTGTTAAACACAAAAGAAGATATTTTGAAGAATGATGGTAACCAGTTTCTGGTCCTTATTGACTTCCATAGTATTTTTTTTTCATACTATGGAAGTCAATGGGGACCAGCAAATATTTGGTTACCAACATTCTTCAAAATATCTTCTTTTGTGTTTAACAGAACAAAGAGAAAATCTTATTGACCCCAAACTTTTGAACGGTAGTGTAATGTCAACCACTACATAAATGACTACTTAGTCTGGCTCCATTCTGTCCATAACACACACTGTTCAAAATACAGTTAATTCCTGTCTGATAAAATAAGTCCCACCCACATTTTTCCTCATTGAATATCCTGTTCAACAAAATGTCACATTATTAAAGTAACCTGGGTTTAAAATGCCTTTTATGATGACATAAAGAAGTGTTAAAATAGTGTAAATAGGAAACCACTCTTGTAATGTGTTTGCATACCATGACAGGTATCTGATTGGTTGATAATGCCGAGTCTGCTCCAGCGGGCATGGATGCTTGACTATTGTCCAGTACTCGTTTACGTTTGCGTCGATTCGTAGAAACTTCTTTACCTTCTGGAAAAGAGGATGTGAACATTTGCGCACATTTACATTTTTTTCATAAGGACATGAAATGTTTAATAACAAATAAAGGCTCTTACCTTTATTACAAGATTGAGTACACAACTCTGTAAAAGGCCTAAACAAAGACAAAATGAGATCAAACAAAACTTGCAAGCACTGTTCATCCAACACAATCACTATAATCACATCTGGCACAGCACTTACTGTAGGGGGGTTTTGATATTGAAAGTAATTTCATCTTGGGCCAGGAGGATTTTTTCCAACCGAACTATGTCATAAGTATTGGGATTCCTGAAGGGGATATCATCCGGAAGTCCACACACTTCCAGTGAGCCTGGATTGGCACGGATTAACTTGTACGGAACAATGACTGAGCGGTCCAAATCCAAAGCTTCACCTGAACACAACACATTCACATATGAAGCATTGGAATGTTCTCAAAATGACAAAAAGGAATAAATCAATTATTAGTAATTAACGTACCATATTTTTTATTAAAGAGCTCCTTTACTTGTTCCCTTAATATCACTTTCTCTCCCATTCGGTTGACCTCATCCTCTTCTGTTGGACAGTGATAAAATATTTAAGTGTAAGGATATTTAATAAAAGTTTACTGACAGATTCAACATTAAAATAACCTTTTATGCTTGACAGACAGTCAGATTCAAGCTTGAGGCTAGAATTATACTGTTTTGTTTTTCAAAGGAAATACCTTTGACATTATTTTGGTTATTTTATCATTTTAAAATATACTTAAGAAAATTGAAATTGAAAGAATCCTGAAATGTATCACAGATTCCACAAAAAGCATCAAGCAGCAAAACTGTTTTCAACATTGATAATAATAATAAATGTTTCTTGAGCTCCAAATCAGCATATTAGAATGATTTCTGAAGGATCATGTGACACTGAAGATTGAGTAATGATGCTAATAATTCAACACTGCCATCACAGGAATAAAATTACAAAATATATATATTAAAATATAAAACTGTAAGTGCTGTCAAATCGATTAATTGTGATTAATAGCATCTTGTTTCTATATATGTGTGCGTATATATTTATATACAGTATGTGTGTATACATATATACATTATATATATATATATATATATATATATATACACACACACACACACATACATACATACATACATACATACATATATATATATATATATATATATATATATATATACACATACATATATATACATACACACATATACAGTGGGGAGAACAAGTATTTGATACACTGCCGATTTTGCAGGTTTTCCTACTTACAAAGCATGTAGAAGTCTGTAATTTTTATCATAGGTACACTTCAACTGTGAGAGACGGAATCTAAAACAAAAATCCAGAAAATCACATTGTATGATTTTTAAATAATTAATTTGCATTTTATTGCATGACATAAGTATTTGATCACCTACCAACTAGTAAGAATTCCAGCTCTCACAGACCTGTTAGTTTTTCTTTAAGAAGCCCTCCTGTTCTCCACTCATTACCTGTATTAACTGCACCTGTTTGAACTCGTTACCTGTATAAAAGACACCTGTCCACACACTCAATCAAACAGACTCCAACCTCTCCACAATGGCCAAGACCAGAGAGCTGTGTAAGGACATCAGAGATAAAATTGCACAAGGCTGGGATGGGCTACAGGACAATAGGCAAGCAGCTTGGTGAGAAGGCAACAGCTGTTGGCGCAATTATTAGAAAATGGAAGAAGTTTAAGATGAAGGTCAATCTCCCTCGGTCTGGGGCACCATGCAAGATTTCACCTCGTGGGGCATCAATGATCATGAGGAAGGTGAGGGATCGGCCCAGAACTACACAGCAGGACCTGGTCAATGACCTGAAGAGAGCTGGGACCACAGTCTCAAAGAAAACCATTAGTAACACACTACGCCGCCATGGATTAAAATCCTGCAGCGCACGCAAGGTCCCCCTGCTCAAGCCAGCGCATGTCCAGGCCCGTCTGAAGTTTGCCAATGACCATCTGGATGATCCAGAGGAGGAATGGGAGAAGGTCATGTGGTCTGATGAGACAAAAATAGAGCTTTTTGGTCTAAACTCCACTCGCCGTGTTTGGAGGAAGAAGAAGGATGAGTACAACCCCAAGAACACCATCCCAACCGTGAAGCATGAAGGTGGAAACATCATTCTTTGGGGATGCTTTTCTGCAAAGGGGACAGGACGACTGCACCGTATTGAGGGGAGGATGGATGGGGCCATGTATCGAAAGATCTTGGCCAACAACCTCCTTCCCTCAGTAAGAGCATTGAAGATGGGTCGTGGCTGGGTCTTCCAGCATGACAACGAGCCGAAACACACAGCCAGGGCAACTAAGGAGTGGCTCCGTAAGAAGCATCTCAAGGTCCTGGAGTGGCCTAGCCAGTCTCCAGACCTGAACCCAATAGAAAATCTTTGGAGGGAGCTGAAATTCCATATTGCCCAGCGACAGCCCCGAAACCTGAAGGATCTGGAGAAGGTCTGTATGGAGGAGTGGGCCAAAATCCCTGCTGCAGTATGTGCAAACCTGGTCAAGAACTACAGGAAACGTATGATCTCTGTAATTGCAAACAAAGGTTTCTGTACCAAATATTAAGTTCTGCTTTTCTGATGTATCAAATACTTATGTCATGCAATAAAATGCAAATTAATTACTTAAAAATCATACAATGTAATTTTCTGGATTTTTGTTTTAGATTCCGTCTCTCACAGTTGAAGAGTACCGATGATAAAAATTACAGACTTCTACATGCTTTGTAAGTGGGCAAACCTGCAAAATCGGCAGTGTATCAAATACTTGTTCTCCCCACTGTGTATATATATATATATATATATATATAAAAGCATACATACACACATATACACACATATAAACTTTTATGTTGCGCTTAATCAATTTGACAGCACTAATATATACATACATAATAGTACATAACAGTATGTATGTATATGTATATGTACACACACATATATATATATATATATAAAATCTCTGTCTAACAGCTAAACTAAAGTGGCTAAAGGAGCTGTGCAGCCCATCAAAAATAGAAATGGGACATTTATCAACTGACAGTTCTAGATCTAGTTTTGTTGCACCACAACGCTCTGGATTTCCTATCCATTAAGTGCAATAAATAACTACAACACATAGCACATAGTAAATGATGCCTTATTCTTACCGCTTACTGGGGTGTAACCTTTCTTTAATATGGTTATTCTTCGTGGTGCTGGCAAAATAACAATGATTTGATTAAGCTATTTCCATGAGTAATTCAGCAAAAATATAGACAATTTTAAACACTGCTTACCTGGCTTGGGAATAAGCCCTTGGAAAGGCCTGAAAAGGTAGAAGAGACTTTGTAATTCTTAAATAAACCCAATATATTTCACAAAGTAATCCATGTTCACTATTTTTTTTAGTTTAAAAGCTTTTCAAAAACTTGGCGCAGTGCTTCACCTTGTAATGCTGAAAGAGATCTTGTCTGCCACCGCTAATATCCTCTCTAGATTCTGTGAGCCGAAGGTACAGGGTTTTCTGAAGGGGATGCCAGGGGGCAAGCCCTCGATAATCACTGAGCCAGGGTTACTCTTGATCCTCTTGTAAGGCACTTGCACAGGATACTTAATGCCCAGTGCCTCGCCGTATTTCCTGTTGAACAGGTCTTGGACCTGCTCTCGCAGTGTGTTCGCCAAGTCGATACGGGAGAGCTTGGCCTCTAAACTGTCTGAGGGCAGAACAATGGTAGAAAAGCCAACGGTTTAGTGAAAGCATATCAGAAAAAGACAGGAGGGAATGAAGTTTTGAACATGAACTGGCATCCAAAAGACAGACACGTGGCACAAGAATCAACTGAATCTTTTCATTTAGTCAGGATGCAATAAAGCCACAAACTTACTATGTACAACACCTGATAACTTAATCACAGTGATACCTGAGAATCCTGGTTTTTTGGAGGCAGGTCCCGGGTCATCTGATTGGTCTTTAGAGTCAGTTTCTGCTGAATATTTAATCAAAAGGAGCATTATATTAGATTAGTAATTGATATTTTGGATAAAACAGAAAGAATACACACAAAATGGATAGTTCAAACAAAAAACAAAACAAAACCACCCTACATAGGACAAATGGTTTGTAAAATAAAATAAAATTAGGGCTGCCACTAACGATTATTTTGGTATTTGAGTAATCGGTTGATTATTTTGATGACTAATCGAGTAATTTTATGTGGTAATAAAAATAGACCTAAGTGAACAAGAACCATAAAAATGACTTAAAATACATGGGTATAATAACAATGAGGCAATAATCATTGGTATAGATAACGTTTTAAAAGCAAGTAATCATATGATTTTACTGAACAACATTGTTAAAATACATAATGTAATATACATAATATAAACATGATCAACTTATGTGCATTACATATTATAACAAATGCCTACAGAGGGCGCCAATGGCCTGGTATGGTTGTTACTTTATATGATCAAATTCTTGTTTAATATTGGCCAAACAACATTTAATGAAATTTGAAATTTCCACTTAATCTTTAACATTTGGCCACTTCTTTATGATAGAAATGCTACAGCCACTGTCATTTCTTGACATGAGAACATGTGGACATTAAAACATGCAAACTCAGAGCGAGGGTTTAAACTTTTATTTTGAAATTGTGATGAACAACAGTTTGCATATTTAGAAACATATTGATGTATTCTCTGATGTGTTGGTGTAGGTTTATAAATGATTTACGTTACAAATATGGTGAAATGGCGCACATTGCGTACCTAGATGAACGTTAAAAGCAACCCAAACATATGCAGAGATGGAGTTTTTTGAGACGCACTCCACGCATGATAATGATAACAGTGCAACACTTTCCATGAAACACAAAGCACGTCAGACTTTATGCGTTCCCAAATGCACGTTACTGGAAACCTAAACAAACAGCAAATGCAGAGACTGAGTTCATGTGGAACAGCATTTACTGTGAACGGAGCCGCTCTGAGATGGAAGAAACTCATAACCTGCATGCATGTAAATAAACTCGCAGCACATATATTTATTTAACTGAATCGCAGCCTTTGTGATTTCACAATAGCACTATGCTATATTTTGATTTTTAAATGGTTTTAATATGTCGTGCAGCCTTTGAAAAACGGTCTAATAATGCAGTTCATGGATTCTCGTCAGTGGAATGCACCACTTCCAATATTTTGGTAGTTAATCAACACGGGGATTTTTTTTTTAAATCGAGTACTCAAATTAAATACAGGAATCGTGACAGCCCTAAATAATAAATTAAATTAAATTAAATTAAAATGTTGGTTTACCTGAATCAGAGGTCGTCTTAGAGACACCTTCATTTTTGACCTGTTCTGTCAACAATTCTGGCCTGACAAACAAAGAAAAAAGGCACATCATTGTCAAGCAGCTTTCTGAAACATCGTAGTGTAGTGTTTTGTGTAAGTCTGAACAAACTTGTTTGATCATTTTAATGTGTTCTGTATGACTATACCTCTTTATAACAAATGTAATCTGACTACTGGCGGCAAGAATCTTTCGGAGTTTTGCTGCCCCAAAACAGTTCGGTCTTCGAAAAGTCATCCCTTCTGGCAGCCCTGTGACATACAGGTCATCTGGGTACATCTGAAACTTGGAGTACGGCACTTTAGCCGGTTCAGGCAGACGAAGAGCCTCACCTAAAATGAGAAAGATAGATGATTTGACTCTATTATGAATTCTGCAATTTATATTTATGTATATTTTAAGCCAGAGGAATCTGTAACTGGCAGATTTGCAGGTTGCCGCCACAGTTGATTGTAAATGATACGGTGAGTAAGACCATGACTCACTGTATTTGGAGCTGAACAGGCTCTCGACTTGCTTTCGCAGCTGAAGTATCATCTCTCCGATGTCTTCTGGGGAAAAGGGAAGACAATCATACCAACAGCCCATAATATCTGAAGACAAACCTGTGTGATAATTCAAAATGGAGTTTTACCTTCAACAGCTCTCTTGAGCCCTTGTGGTGTAGACTTCGGCGTTAAATCTTCTGCAGAGATATAAACAGAATGATATTACCATCAGTGTAGCGTATGGGAAGTAATCCTATGTGTATGATTTGATCAAAAACACATGAATTCTACACGCTTTGCTGGAGATGTTTTGATGATTCAACTCACCTGTGGTTTACTCCAGTGACCATATGTGTAATGCAAACTTCAACATAACAAATCCAGTGTTATTAATTATGAGTCAAAATTACTTAATCTGTGAGTCAATATGAATGCTTCAACAACTTTTTTTTTTTTTAAAAATGGTAATTTGCCAATTAATTATTGTTTAAACATCTTGATCTTTGTGACTAATGAATTCCCATGACTTTTCCATAGTAAGAATAAAGATAAAGATTTTTAAAAAATCATTTAGATTCAGACTGATTCGCTAATGAATCATTCAGACAGATTTGTGACCAGATTCATGGAAGAACCAGCGTTGCTATTGTTAACTAAAATGATTAAAAAATATTTTTCGTTAATTGAAATAAAATATAAATATTAGATGAAAAACGTTTTATCCAGTTATTCAGTTAACTTTTATTTCAGTTAGTTGCCAGGGCACCATTTCTAATTTGCATTTAAGTTTAAGTATTAAAATGACTAAAACTAAAACTGAAATGAACTGAAATTTAATAAAATAAAGTTAAATAAAAATATTAAAAAACAAATAAAAATGGCAAAAACAGAAAACAAAATTATTCAAACTTAAACTAAGATTAAAACAAAACCTTAAAAGATATAAATAAAAGCTAATTCAAAATATTAATAAATAGTACATAAATAATAAAAATAATTCAGTGCCAAAATAAGAACCAAATCATCATCACAAAATATTCTACAGCATTACAAAAAATATTTTTTTAGTGCTGGGCAGTCGATTAATCGCATCCAAAATAAAAGTTTGTGTTTACATAATATATGTGTGTTCTGTTTATAATTATTATGTATATATAAATACACACTCCTTCATGTATATATTTAAGAAATATTTGCATGTATATACTGTATATATATATATATATATATATATATTTAAATATTTTATATATAAATATAACATATTTTTCTTAAATATATACATGCATGTGTGTGTATTTATATATACATAATAATTATTTTCCAAAACCAAGGAAACCTGTTAATACACATGACAGCAGTTGAGCGTTCATATCAACTCACAGTATATTTCTATATATTAGGGGCACTAACACTGGGAGTCTAATTTAGGGAGTTCTATTGGATGTGGGTTTACTGTAGTGGGAGAACTAGCACAGCATGGAGAACAGGTTTCACATCGGATCCGATCGGGCTGGGACTACTATTTGGGTAAGTCTGGGGTATTGGGTTTGGAGTTAAAAGAAGAAATGTAAAACTCTTGTCTTACCACATTTCAACCTATCACTGGTAAAAATGTTTTATTGTACATTAAGTGCCGCTGTCCTGTTTCGATCTTCACAGAGGTTTGTAATCATGTACAATTCCTTTTGAGAGATTAGGACATGGTTTCTCCACACAACACAGTGGCTAAATCAGCAGTTAATATCCCTGTGTTAAGCATAAGCTCACTGAAATGAATGTATTACAAGAATGGACTTGACAGTTAGTTGAACTGACACGTACATGTACATATAAAGATTATGAGACGGGCATTAAAGCTTGTAGGAGGGCAGGTAGACGGGATGGGGGGATTTGTAACTGGACGAGAAATTGGAGAGGCTTTGATATGTCATTTGTTTGGGATTATTGATGTACCACCGGAGACAAGAGAAAAAAAGATGGATATGGAACTACAATCAGATATAAAGTAAGAAGGCTAGTATGCTGTTACCTGCTACAGGCTCCTTGGGATGACAGAGGTCAGGGGTCACCCGCTCAGCCTGAGGCTCACTTGGCTCCTCTGTAGAAGCACTGGACTCTGAGAGTAGGGGATGAGAGACATATAGAGAAAGACAATAGAGAAAGAGAGATGAAGAGCCAAATTTGGTTGAAAATTTTTAAAATAAAATGGCACTCAAAATGCATTTAATTTATATAATATGGTGTGTTCACTGGTATTTGACTTTGAATTGTGAAAAGTAGAAAAAGTTCAATTGGTTCATTGTTTTTTAGAATACATTGATAAACCGCCTACTAGTGAAAAAGAAATCTCTTATGCTCACCAATGCTGCATTTATTTGATCACAAATACAGTAATATACATATTAATATTATTTTAATTTTAAACAAGTTTTAATTTTAAAAGCGATGTGGGGTTAGTCTGGAGTGCAGCCCGTTGACAGAAAACACCCTCTCAAGCCTTGTTTATACTTTCGTCTGGCTCCGCAGCGCGAGCCTCTGCTGACTGCGCGCGCGCCTCCAATGACTGGGGCCAAGCGAAATGGGGTCTCGCGCTCTCAACGCGCACGACCGCACACTCCGCGTTGACGTCATTTTTGCCACGCGCACCCTCGCACTCGTGCGGACGCGGCGATTATAAACAAGGCTTTAAACAAGGCTTCAGATGGCACTGATGTCCCAGGAATACAGAGATAACGCCTCGCTAGAGTGGCCAGCCTCGGGAAGTGCCTTTTATTTGCTTTCCACCAGTCAGGAGCTTGTACTACTGCTGTATTTTAATACCACATAGCATATTTTGCAAGTAACTTCGTCGCCCTTTCTGTCGAAATGGTCCCACACAGTAGGCCTACTTCTTTTCCATTGCTTCATTTTGCGAAATATGTCTGTGTAGGCACGTGTGGTTGCATGTGTCGACGCGCCCCGTGAGTTGACAAATATAGCATATTTTTCTTTAACCATGCAGCAAACAAGCAAACCTAAAAAAAAAAAATACATTTTAAACCGTTTAATATGAGCATCCCTAATTTTATCGATCATGGATTGATTGGTTTGTTTGACAGGTGTTTGGAATTGGATTCAGGGTGGTTTCAGAGATGGAGTAAGTATAATTTGATTGTGAAAGATTATGGAAAAAGAAAAAAAAATGTACTGATGAGGCAAGCACAATGAGATCCGGGGTATTTATTAAAGTGCCCCTATTATGCTATTTTAAAGTTTCCTAATTTAGTTTTGGAGGTCTCCAACAACAGGTTTACATGCATCAAAGGTCAAAAAACTGTTCAATTTTCTCATAATATACATTGCACATCACCACAATGTTCAATGATTCTCAAACGACTCGATGTATGAATCAGTCTCTCTAAATCCCTCCTTTCCGCGAGCTTACTCTGCTCTGATTGGTCAGATGGCCCAGTCTGTTGTGATTGGTCTACCGTGTACAGCGCGTATTTCGGAAACAAACGTCCATTACCATAACTGAACTCCAGCTCCGTCCTCAAACTGATGCTACTCAGTTTGAGGTACATTCAACTGTAATTGAGGTACGTTTCAACTGTAATTCCTCACCATCAGAATTAGCAAGTGTGCTTCCATCAACAAATCTGTGTGTGTGTGTGTGTGTCTAATGTATTGCGGTGCACATGTAGGAACTGTATCAATAACAGTGCATACGTTAGCCCAGCTGATGTAAACATTAACGTTTGCAAAACAAATCTTGCTCCATCCATTATCTTTACTCATAGTAAGAATGACAGACAATCTGCATTAATAGACCCAGTTTTAGGTAATACTGTAGCCCACAGCTGATTTACAGTAGTTTATATATGATGTTCCTTCAGTTCACAGTGTTTAGCCAATGAATGTGGCATGTAATGCAAAATGCCCTGCCTGTCCTCAAAGGCTCAGATCACTGCACAGCAGGGTGGAAAATAAGAGCAAATATTTTTAAATCAGAAGGCAACCATCAAAGACAAACTTCCTCTCTGTGAGTAAGTGAAATATGCTAATGCCTTCACATCCAGGAGACCTACAGGGATTTCATGCTGCTTTCAACTCACAACTTTATTTAAATTTCTGCACAGATGATTGTTGTTAACTAAGAACAATGCCAAAAAGAGAACAAAACTTGAGGTGCCAGGGCCGAAATATTAAAACTCTCAGTGTGAGCCTTGCTGTGGGACTGGGAGACCATACCTGGCACTGTCACCTGGATAATTTCACCATCTGGGGGTTCAGTTTTGATCTTTTTCAAAGGCAGACAGTCTCCAGATGGCCCTGAAAAATAAAACATAATTAATTATTTTGAATTTTACAGTTCAAATAAATTACAGATTCACAAAACTACAGTGCAGAAGCCAAAGTTATATTAAAACGACGAGCAGAAGATCTACCTGCTTCACACTCAGCCAAAGGACTGACACAGGAGCTAGTCGATCTGAAACAAAAACATTAATAAGATTTCCATCTTTACTAGTTACCTTTCTACTTTCTTCTTAATTACAGGAAGAAAAAAAAGTGATCCACCCAAATGAATTTTCTTGGCCGAAAGTGGAACTTCTGGCACACTAGGCCAAAAGGCAAAATTCTGTTAGCTATACATTTTTAAAATCAAATAAATCTCTGCAGAAAACAGAGAATAAAGAATTAAGGTCCATTCACACCAAGGACGATAAAGATATCTAAATGTAAATGAATAGCAAAGTCCACACCACAACTATAACATAAACAGCACAGAGAAATGATATCTGTAGAATCACTTTCACGATTTCTTTTCCAGCTGATGAACGATAAAACATTAACAGCCAATCAGAATCCACCCTGCTTTAAAGAGCCAGAACATTTAAAGCGTCAGACGATAAAACTGTTTATTATGCTTATAATATTTTTTTGACTATTGTCACATTTATTGGCCTTTTTATCCATGTCAAAGTTACCAGATCTGTTTCAGTAGTTTCGGTTCATATTTTTCAGCCAAAAATCCAGTCAGTGCATCATTACAGGAAAATAAAACTGCAAACTATCTAAGAAAATACCAATACTGTTCTTCTGTGGTGACGAGGAAGGTAAATTGGTACCTGCTACTGTGAGTGTTGCTGACCAGCTCTAGGGAAGAGCTCGGCACCCTGAGGCCATCTAGGAAACAATCCTCGGGGGTGGCACCATCCTGTTTGCCCTCCTCCTTAGCTACTTTACCAGCAGCTTACAAAGAATGTGAAAAGACAAGTTTAACATACACATAGTGTACATTATTAAAAAAAAATGGCACTGTAAAATGTGCTTTAAGTGGTAACATCTAGTTAATTATAATCAATATATATATATTTTTTATAATTATAATAGGTTACACCAATGAGTGTACTTTTTTAAGGGTCAGATGAGGCAAAAATAGCTCCTTAAGGTAACAAGAAGACATTTTACCCTTGCAAAAGGTACAACGTTGTGTTATAACAATGCTATTACAATGTAATAAGTGGATTGAGGAGCCAGATGGATGCTGGTTCAGGAAAAACCTACCCGTAAAAATCCGTTCATCAAACATTCTGAGAAAAGAAAAAAGAAAACAGTTCCTGTAAGACCAGCTAAAACATTAAAAACCTGAAATGCCGTCTACGCATGTCTAGTGCCGAACAGCAGGTGATTTCCTCATTATGCCAAATCAGCGGCTCCACGCTGGCTCATGTATGGCAGTGGTTACAACCAGCATGACGCTCCACTTTGGATGCCTAGTGCTGTGCTGTTCTGCCAGATGGCAAAGATGGCTAGACTTCTTTTTTTTAAAGCAAATTAGAAACTCAGTATATCCAGTACCAATATCTGGATTCATTTTCAATGAGCACCACAGTTAATTACATGACCAAAAATGAAAGGTTATCAGTAATTAAATCTCTGACACCACCGTCACACGTTGAAATTGGAAGAGCGACAGATCACACCACCGCTGTTTCAGTTTAACTATGTTGGTAATGTAATTGAGCAGCTATGTCACATAAAGGGAAATCTCCTTAGTCAGGCCAACATTAGTTCTCAAAATAAAAGCATGTTCAAATGGAGCCTCGAACCTTCTGACAACGAAGCGGACAGCATGCCTTTCCTCCAGGATCCGTTTGAGTTTGGGCACACCGTAAGTGCATGGTCTCTTGAAGGGAATCTTGTCTGGAATTCCAATGATCTCCACCGCCTCAGGATCACAGGCGATTTTCCGGTATGGCACAGGAACCATGTGATCCAGGCCTAATGCCTCAGCTGAAATGAACATCAGTGAAGTGATGAGTTAAAGCTGAAGCGTGTAATTTCTGCGCTACTAGTGTTACCTAACGTTTTTAAACAATCCCCCAATTGCCACTGGTCAGCCAAAAAGGTGATCCCGGCCCAAACACACACCATTGGTTGAGCTAATGTTGCTTTGTTGGCTGTTTTTTATAGCACCACAAAGACACAGTATTTATACTTTTCGGGGGGGATCAAGCTACTAATGGTTTACTTACAGTCCTCTGCATAAGCTGGGATAAACAAAAAATAGATTAACCCTATAAAGCCTACTGTATAATATTTCATAAGCAAACATCTAAGGCCTGTAAACTATCAACATGATCAAAACTTTGCTGAAAAAACAATTGTACACAATCTACCACATGCTTTCTGTCTTCTGACTGATAGTTCATACTTTATTAGCAAGTAAAAGGGCTTTTAGTAAAATTCTATTTATATTTTATTTGTACATCTCTCAATCATTATTGAATTGCACTGCATTATATGTTTTGCCCCAGAATGAACTACAGAGTTTTGATCATAAAATTAATTTAAATATCATCTTACTAAGACATATTATTGGTAGATATACAGTGACAACTGATATGTGTATTTTTTTGTAAGTAACCTGCTATACTATTATAAAGATATACAGATATCTTTATAATAGATATATTATAAAAGATATATTACAAGCTATTAGAATTTCATCTTAAATTTTCATCATATAAATATAAACAACTGCACCAAATTGCATACTTTTGCTAATAAAATGTAGGTGTTTTTTTCTCCATATTATCCTATATCACACCATATGAGCCATAAAAGCCTGATGTATCAAATATGATACTCGTATGCAACTGTTTTATATTTTTTTTAGATTTTGTCTAAAGTTTCAATAAATGATTCCATTTCAGAAAAAAAAAAGATTTCTTTTATTTCATATGTCAAACTTTTCAGGGTTAAAAATTGCACACATCACCTCTACACACTTTTTCTATCAATATGAATTATTTTATTGTATAGTGGTATGGCTGTGAATTCCGCACTGTGAGCTCACCATATCTGCTGTTGAAGAGGATCTGAACACATTCTCGAAGGGTGTTGATATCCTCGGTCTCCCTGATGAACGAATCCCATTTTTCTGTGCATGCAATACAAAACAAAAATGCATCATGTAACAATCTTTCATATGTTCCCTGTTAAGGAAAAAGCTATAATGCCATAGTCTTAATCAACATTTTCTGAAATGTATTTGGATACACTGAGGTTTTCCTCTGTTCGTTTAGACATAGGAGACAATTAAGGCAGGTCCTGACTCTCTGCAGTGACTGAAGATTTCACGCTGATCTTTTGAGAGGAACAGACTTCGGTAGCCCAGGTGACCTGGCTAAACTCCCATTACTATTGCCCACTCTGCCAAGACCAGACCTCTTTATGTCTCATTCGCCTGAAGCCATATCTAAACAAATACCACCGATATATAAAAAATAATTTGTGGATCATTAGATATGACAGATTTATTTACAGAAAGTTGAAATTATACATGAGCTGTGTTTTCTTACTGGGAGGAATTCTGTTATTATTTACTCACTAAATTGTTCCAAACCCATATGCTGTTATTTTCTGAAGAATCTTCATGCTGCTTTTTTATAAACTAAACAACAGTTTATTAGTAAGCATGTCAATATGTCAAGCTTCAAAAAAGACTAATTTGCTAACCCACCCTTTCCCCTCTATCAAAGCTCTTAAATGGACTACAAAATGTTTTATTACACTATCTATTTGTGCCTTACATACACCAAACTTTACAGTTTTATTCCTATCTGTATTCTGATGGTTTGAAACTGGCTTTAGCCAATGTTCAGATTTCTGTTCTAGAAATGTATGCAAATTAGTGCATATTTAATTAGATAATGCCTCATTTGTATTTTTAACAAAAAATTCCAAAAACATGTATGTGTATATATATATACACACACACACACACACACACAAGTATACATACACACACAAAATTACTGTATAATTACTGACTTCAATGGTGTAATGAATAATGACAACATTTTCAATTGTCACACGTAAAGTTATATGGCTTCAGAAAACTTTTAACAGTGCATGAGCTTTATAATGCTTTTTTGTTTAGTTTTTTCTGTCTTTTCAGATCACTATGAAACGTTCTCCTTTTATGTGTCACTGAAAATATAGTATCATACAGGTTTGGATTAGCATGAGGGTGAACAAATAATGACAGAACTTTGATTTTTAGGTGAACTATCCCTTTATAGTATTGTAAGAAGATTCCATGTCTCTGTATTTTGGGAAGTAAAATAACTATATCCTGTTCTAGTTCTATTAGACACACTGCTTGGGACCCCATAAAACCCACTGAAATGAAGGCCAGCTTGTCCTTGGCCAGACGCTGTAATGGTGAGTACAGTCTGTCGCCCACCTGATTTTTCATGCACTATGGAGAACAGAAGGCGCTTGGAGACATGGATGCTGGGAGGGCTCTGGGTAAGATCCGCTGCCAGCCCTATTCGTTCGCCTGGACACACACAGTCACAGCTATAAGCTCAGAGTTAAGTACATAAAAAAGAACCATATCCTTATGGTTCAGCATCTACAAGTGTGATATCACCCATCATAAGTGAAACAGTAATTAATTTCCAGGTAGTGGCAATGTATATAGAAAGACAACAGGAGGCTCTAACCATTGTCAGCACATTCCTTGGCCTGAACCGCTTTCTCCTCAGCGGACGCCCACATGCCCAGCCGCTCTTTACCAATGCTGTGCAGTGATGTGGGCTTCAGTTCCAGCTTGCTGTCTGGGTGGGGCTGGGAGGACATGGGCATGCCGTACAGGAAGCTGGAGAGCATGGAGTTGCTGGCAGACACTTCCTGCACGGAGGGTTTGACGGAGGCATGGTTGCTTACGCTCTTTGAGGTCGAAGAGTGATGGTTGACTTCCGGACAGGATTTGCCATCCCGAGAGGGTTCCTCTGGTGTTCTATTAAAACACACACACACACACACACACACACACATTTTTGGTCTTTGTTGAGGTATTTATCTAAAACTGATTTTTTTTAAATCACGTAAGTTTGCAAATAATTTTTAATACCAACTATTCACACCAATGAACATTCAATATGATTATCAAACATCTTTTTGAATGAAAGCAGTCATTCATATGATTTACTTCAAAATACAACGTGTCTTTTATGGATTCTGTAATAAAGAAAGACGTCTCTTGTGCTCACCAAGGCTGCATTTATTTGATTAAAAATATAGTAGAAACAGTAATATTGTGAAATATTATTACAATTTAAAATAACTGTTTTGTATTTGATTATATTCTAAAATGTAATTTATTCCTGTGATGTTAATGCTGAATTTTCAGCATCATTACTCCAGTCTTCAGTGTCACATGATCCTTCAGAAATTCTATTATGCTGATTTGGAGCTCAAGAAACATTTATTATTATTATTATCAGTTGAAAACTGCTTAATATTTTTTTGAAAACCAGGCAACAGGATTATTTGATAAAAAATAAAGTTTAAAAGAACAGAATTTATTTGAACGATCTTTTTTTGCAATGATGTAAAAATCTTTACTGTCACTTTTCAACAATTTAGTGCATCCTTGATTAATTTAAAAAAAATCAGATACCCAAATTTTAGAGTATGTAGATCCATTTTGTCTGCAGGCTGTCATATTACGTTTTCATTCCTCTTGTTATTTTTGTTGCTGCTATGGCTTTTATCTATTTCCATCTTCTCTGACAGCAATAACAACCTCTATCTAAAATGGTAAGAGACACCTGACCAAAAGTTTAGTTTATTTTGTGAAAGAAAATCAACCAAAAAATGTTATATCGTCATATTTTGACATTTTTATGTGAAGGAGTTCAAAGAGATGCATTATTTCCATTTCATTTTACAATCTTGTTGTGAAAAAAAAAATGCATTTGGCATTTGCATTCTTTCCAGTATATTTTTAAAAAAATCAACTAGACGACTGACCTTTTGACTATGAAGCGGATGCGGTTGCTCTGCTCTAAGATCTTCATTAAGGTCTTGGTGTCATATTCCGAAGGCTTTCTCAAAGTCACACCATCAGGCAAGCCGTAGACAACCACTGAGCTGGGATCCTTGAGAATCCAGTCATAAGGCACAGGGACCAGGCTGCTCTTCCCAACAGCCTCACCTAAAAAAACATTACATTTAAGTGGATAAAAATGTTTTTGATTCTGTGCAAAATACTGTACATCATTTTTTTGCTTTTCATCCCATAATAATGTGAAGAAAACCCTAATCAACTACTATCAACTTACTATAAAGCACACTGAACACCTCCTCCACCATCTTCCTTAGGACGAAGATGTTGGAATGAGTGTCTGTTAAGGCTCTCTGTCTGCCCTGCTGCCCACAGTCTTTGCCAGTCCTGCTGCAGTCCACATCAGGAACTTTGGCGTGGGAGTTCATGGAAGTTAACGCTTGCAGGCAAGACACTTCTGTAGAAAATAAATCTGTTATTTCTGAGGAAACAGCACAACTAGCCTTAAAACACCTGTACTGTTCAAAAAGGAACTGTTCAAAAGTTTGGGATCTGATTTTTTTTTTTTCATGATGAAAAATACAGTACAGTAGAAACAGTAAAATTGTGAAATATTAATACAATTTAAAATAACTAGGGTTTCTATTTGAATATATTGTTGTTATAGTGTTTATTTGAAATATAAATCTTTTGTAACATTATAAATGTCTTTACTGTCACTTTTGATCAATTTAATGCATCCTTGCAAAATAAAAGAACTAAATTCTTTCAAAAACAAACAGACAAAAAAATCTCACTGACCCTAAACTTTTGAACAGTAGTATAGGTTATACAGTGGGGAGAACAAGTATTTGATACACTGCCGATTTTGCAGGTTTGCCCACTTACAAAGCATGTAGAAGTCTGTAATTTTTATCATAGGTACTCTTCAACTGTGAGAGACGGAATCTAAAACAAAAATCCAGAAAATCACATTGTATGATTTTTAAGTAATTAATTTGCATTTTATTGCATGACATAAGTATTTGATACATCAGAAAAGCAGAACTTAATATTTGGTACAGAAACCTTTGTTTGCAATTACAGAGATCATGTTTCCTGTAGTTCTTGACCAGGTTTGAACACACTGCAGCAAGGATTTTGGCCCACTCCTCCAAACAGACCTTCTCCAGATCCTTCAGGTTTCGGGGCTGTCGCTGGGCAATACGGACTTTCAGCCCCCTCCAAAGATTTTCTATTGGGTTCAGGTCTGGAGACTGGCTAGGCCACTCCAGGACCTTGAGATGCTTCTTACGGAGCCACTCCTTAGTTGCCCTGGCTGTGTGTTTCGGGTCGTTGTCATGCTGGAAGACCCAGCCACGACCCATCTTCAATGCTCTTACTGAGGGAAGGAGGTTGTTGGCCAAGATCTCGCGATACATGGCCCCATTCATCCTCCCCTCAATACGGTGCAGTCGTCCTGTCCCCTTTGCAGAAAAGCATCCCCAAAGAATGATGTTTCCACCTCAATGCTTCGCGGTCGGGATGGTGTTCTTGGGGTTGTACTCATCCTTCTTCTTCCTCCAAACACGGCGAGTGGAGTTTAGACCAAAAAGCTCTTATTTTTGTCTCATCAGACCACATGACCTTCTCCCATTCCTCCTCTGGATCATCCAGATGGTCATTGGCAAACTTCAGACGGGCCTGGACAAGCGCTGACTTGAGCAGGGGGACCTTGCCTGCGCTGCAGGATTTTAATCCATGACGGCGTAGTGTGTTACTAATGGTTTTCTTTGAGACTGTGGTCTTGGCCATTGTGGAGAGGTTGGAGTCTGTCTGATTGAGTGTGTGGACAGGTGTCTTTTATACAGGTAACGAGTTCAAACAGGTGCAGTTAATACAGGTAATGAGTGGAGAACAGGAGGGCTTCTTAAAGAAAAACTAACAGGTCTGTGAGAGCCGGAATTCTTACTGGTTGGTAGGTGATCAAATACTTATGTCATGCAATAAAATGCAAATTAATTATTTAAAAAAATCATACAATGTGATTTTCTGGATTTTTGTTTTAGATTCCGTCTCTCACAGTTGAAGAGTACCTATGATAAAAATTACAGACCTCTACATGCTTTGTAAGTAGGAAAACCTGCAAAATCGGCAGTGTATCAAATACTTGTTCTCCCCACTGTAGGTCTTCATCTTCATGACAATATTGCTTCTGTCAAGTCAAGTCAAGCCACCTTTATTTATATAGCGCTTTTTACAATACAGATTGTTTCAAAACAGCTTTACAGTGATAACAGGAAAATAATGCAACAAAGTTTGTTTCAGCTGTACAGCCACTGGAGAAAACAGTGATGTCATCGTCCAGCTCAGTTCAAATGTCATACAATGGTGTCAATACAGGCAGATCAGTAATATTGTTGAATATTTAGTGTCCCCAACTACGCAAGCCAAAAGCCAAAGGCGGCGGTGGCAAGAAACCAAAACTCCATCAGGTGACAGAATGGAGAAAAAAACCTTGTGAGAAACCAAACTCAGTCAGGGGGCCAGTTCTCCTCTGGCCAACGAACGAACAGTGTATGATTATCTGCAGTGGTAAAATCTGATATTAGAACAATGCAGATTTTTATATATTTATTTTATAAATTATGTTAACTTTTGAGATTAATCAAATGTGTTAAACACCTTTAATTTTTAACAGTTAAAACATTTATCTGATTTCGCATTCCAACTGTTTCATTCTGGTTTGTCTGATATCTGATTTTTTTTTTTTTTTTTTTTTAAAGAGGACCTATTATTATTATAAATCTGGTTTTTGTTTTGGGGTCTACTAGAATAATGTTCAAATACAGCTCTAGAAAAAATTAAGAGACCACTTAACATTGATTTCTCAATGTATTCTCATAATACTTCAATGCTCAAAAAACACAAATGTTTCACATATTTTTCATTGTTGCAGCACCTCTCTTCCCAGTCTGTCAGTAACGCTCTGTTTAGTTCCTGTCTCTATGAAGCCCATCTTTCCGAAAAGCTCAATGTGCTCTGATAAGTTGGCTGGATCTGTGTGTTGTGATTGGTCAACCACTTTGAGCGTGTTTCGGAAATGTCACGCCCCTTACCATAACCGCAAATTTCAACACATTACTAACACAACTCAAACAGGTCTTGCCCCTTTTTTGCATATGCCTTGGACGGGAATTATTTAAATGAGGAATATTATGACGTGTGCGTTCCCGAAAGAAAACTCAAGACTACAATGACTTGACTACAATAACTCCCTTTGGAGTGGACTTAGTGTTTTGTAACTTTGCAGAACTTTTTCATGCTCAAACAAACAGCAACATTACACACTAAAGAAAGTTGAAAATGTAAAAAAGCATAATAGGTCCTCTTTGAAGTTAGTATAAAAAATGGAATTCACAGTCTATTTAACTTCCATATAGTGACATACAGTTTTATATCTAGTTATTTATATCTTTTGCTGTAGTGTTTAGGAAATTATAGTTTACATTTCCAAACATTCCTTTTGCCATTACTTGTAATAATCCAGTGAGAATTTTGTATGCACAAGAAGTCTGACAACAGCCGGTATGATCCACACAGAGATCTAATCGGATCATCATCGAGTCCATCTGGAATTACATGAAGAAATAGAAAAAACTGAGACAGACTAAATCCAGAAGAACTGTGGCAATGTCTCCAAGACGCTTGAAGAAACCTACCTCCAAAGCTACCTGAAAAACTAAGTGCAAGTGTACCTAGGACAAAAGCTGTTTTAAACGCAATAGGTGGTCACACCAAATATTGATTTGATTTAGTTAATAGAACTGATAAAAATCTATGCAGTGCTACTGCACAGCCATAACAGTGCTGAGGACTCTCACACGCTATTGGCTGGCCAGTGGGAACTGCATGAACCAATGGCAGAGCGGCGTAACTGCGCGAACCAATCGGTGCGAAGCCCGCGAAGCTGAGCGCAAAGCCCGCCAAGTGGGCGGGGCATCTGCCTATAAAAGACGCACGCTTGCCATATAATTCAGGTTATATCAACTGAAGCGACGATCGCCAGTCGTTAGTGCCATAGCACGGCCGTCTACACAGTACTCGTTCCCTTATCTCAGGGAACCGAGGTTACGTTAAGTAACCGAGTACGTTCCCTTTCGAACGGTCAGTTGTACCGCATCGCTAGACGCTTGGGGAACCTATTTAATCCTGCCGTGCTATGATAAGCGCAACGACATGTACCTCCTCAAGCTGGGTCGCTATTTTAAAGGGGCCCAAACTAGAGTCATAGACATATCGTCAAAATATCCCTATGCGAAAACTGGGCTCGTAGAGGCCAGCCACAATCATAATGAAGGGATCTGTGTTAAGCACTGGAGCATTGTAAAAAGGCGAATATAGACGGTGAGGACCAGCCTGCCGCTCTACAGATATCACCAATGGATATTCCACTGGACCACGCCCAGGAAGAGGCCATGCCTCTGGTGGAGTGAGCCTTGACACCTATGGGGCACTGGAGGCCCATGGAATCGTAAGCTAACGCGATAGCATCCACCAGCCATCTGGATAGATTTGCCTGATGACCGGAAGTCCTTTAGTGCGGCCACCAAAGCTTACAAAGAGCTGCTCCGATTGTCTCAAGTGGGAAGACCGCTCAACGTATGCTCCAAGTGCCCTGACTGGGCAGAGCAGGTGTAACTGTCTCTCGTCCTCAGAGGGGGGAGAGCAGAGAGGGTGACCACCTGTGCTTTGAATGGTGTTGAAAGCACTTTGGGCACACAGCCATGTCTTGGTTTGAGGATGACCTTAGAGTCACCTGGTCCAAACTCCAGACAGGAAGCGCTTACGGAGAGCGCTTGTATATCGCCAACACGCTTAACTGATGCCAGTGCTAACAGCAGGGCAGTTTTTAGCGAAAGTGGCTTTAATTCGGCCGTCTGCAACGGTTCGAATGGAGGCTCTTTCAGTGCTCGTAGGACCAGGGAAAGGTCCCAGGAAGGCACCGTAGGGGGCAGAGGGGGGTTAAGCCTTCTGGCCCCTTTTAGGAAACGGACAATCATGTCATTCCTGCCCACTGACGTGCCAGCGGCGATGGCTGCCACGTAGACTTTGAGTGTGGATGGAGTACGTCCTGCATCCAACATCTCTTGCAGAAAAACGAGTATCTGTGATACTTCACATGATAATGGGTTCTGGTTTCTGGCTGAACACCGTTCAGAAAATACTGACCACTTGAGGGCATAGAGACGCCTAGTAGACGGAGCTCTAGCCTCACTGATAATGCTCAGAACGCTCGCTTGGAGATCCTTGAGCTCCCCTTGAGAGGCCACGCATGTAGCGCCCATAGTTTGGAATGGGGTGCCAGATTGTCCCGTTCGCCTGGGATAGGAGGTCTTTCCTCAGGGGAATTGGCCATGGGGCTGCTGATAGCAGCTGAATCAACTCGGGAAACCAATGATGGGTCCGCCAGAGTGGGGCCACTAGCAGGACTGTGTGCTCGCTCTCCCTGATTCTCATTAAGACTTGGGGTAGGAGCGGGACTGGAGGAAAAGCATAAAGCAGGCGGCTGGGCCATTCGTGGGCCAGCGCGTTCCTGGACTTTGAGAAATATATTGGGCAATGACAGTTGTCTTCGGAGGCGAAGAGGTCGACCTCTGCCCTTCCGAAAACATTCCATATCATTTGAACCGTTTGGGGATGGAGAGTCCATTCCCCTGGGGACACCAGGCCCCTGGAGAGCATATCTGCTCCCTGGTTCAGCCTGCCCGGCACATGCACTGCTCTCAGCAAGCGCAGTTTGTCTTTTGCCCATAGAAGGAGACGTCTGACCAACTGGTTGAGCCGTCTCGACCTGAGCCCACCTTGGCGGTTTATGTAGGAAACCACTGTCGTGTTGTCCGTTCGGACTAGAACATGGTGACCCGAAAGACGTGGTAGGAAGGTCTTGAGGGCTAACACGACTGCCAGCATTTCTAGGCAGTTGATGTGTAACCGCAACTCCGTGCTCATCCACGAGCCGAAGGCCGGATCGCCCTCGCACAGAGCGCCCCAACCCATGTTGGAGGCGTCCGTGGTGACCACTATTCATCTTGAAACTGTCCCCAAGCTCACCCCTGACTCATAGAGGCGGGGTTTTGACCAAGGGGCCAATGCTTTGATGCAACCATGGCCTACATTGATCAGAAGTTGGCCTGAACGCCAAGCTTGGGGAGGAACCCGTGGTTTCAGCCAGTACTGCAGGGGGCGCATGTGCAGCATGCCCAACGGAAGTACTGGAGAAGCTGATGCTATGAGGCCTAGCATTTTCTGAAAGGTTCTCAGAGGTCTGTTGGTTCCTGTTTTGAACGAGCGTGTGAGCTGCTGGATAGTCAGAGTGCGCTTGTTTGACAGCCACGCCCTCATTTAGGCTGAGTCTAAAATCGCCCCCAGGAAAGAGATCCTCTGCCTGGGAAGCAACGAGCTCTTGGCTGTATTTATTCTGAGACCCAGGCATTCTAGATGGCTGAGTAGCACAGATTTGTGAGATTCTAACTCCTCCTCTGACCAGACCAGAATGAGCCAGTCGTCGAGGTAGCTCAAAATGCGCATTCCCGTTTGTCTCAAAGGGGAGAGAGCTGCATCCATGCACTTTGTAAAAGTGCGGGGGGCCAGAGACAAACCGAATGGCAGGACTGTGTACTGGTAGATCTTCCCGTCGAACGCGAATCTCAAGAACGGTCTGTGACGGGGAGTAACCTGGATATGAAAGTAAGCATCTTTCAGATCCACTGAGAAAAACCAGTCCATCGGGCGAACCTGCGCGATGATCTGCTTCAGCGTTAACATTCTGAAAGGCCATTTGATAAGGGCCTTGTTCAGATGTCTGAGGTCTAAGATGGGCCTGAGGCCACCAACTTTTTTGGAAACAAGGAAGTAGCGGCTGTAGAAGCCTGACTCGCTCTTGGCTGGAGGTACCACCTCTATAGCCCCTTTTGTCAACAGGCTCATGACTTCGGCTTTGAGGACGTGACACAAATTGCTCTAAAAAAGCGGGGTGGTTTGCGAGCAAATTGGAGCGAGTAACCTCATTGTATTGTATTTATAACCCATTGTGACACACCGGGGATGGTTTTCCTAGCCTCGGCCCGGTCGCACAGGGGTTTTATCATGTCGAGAGGTGGCGCACTGTGACTGAGCAGGGCGCTGACCTTCGTGTGGTGCGGAAGAGAAATAATGCTCTTTTGTTGAGTATTTATATTTTTTATTGGGTTCGCTATAACAGCGGTTCGAGTGCAAGGGGGCACGCATTACAACGGGCTCTTTGCTTGCACTCGCAACGCACACAACAACATTTTCTCCCCTGACCGGAACTGGAACGGGCCGCTGGGGGAAAACTTTGAGCTTTTTAGAGGGTGGTCCATCCTCGGCGGGACCCAACCCTTCTTTCTTCCTGTTCAGCCAATCAGGACTGCTTCCTCTGTTCAGGTTCCAGCGTTATCTTAGGCCGAGGGCCCTGACGCTTAGGAGGGAAGCGCTTCGTCTAACTAGGACGCTGACGCTGTTCAGGCGGTGGGCGGGGCTGAGCGGGCGCGGGCGCCGTCTTTTTCTGCTGCTGAGTCGGCGCTCTAGGGCGACTCGAAGAGGCAGAGCTAGAACGTTTCGGCAGGAAGTGTCGCATTGCCTGGGGCGCCTTTTGTGCTGTGGTGAAACGTTCCGCGAATCCATCCACCGCTGGGCCGAATAGGCCGTTAGGAGAGATCGGAGCATCCAGGAAGGCAGTTTTGTCGGCTTCCTTGATCTCCGTCAGATTTAGCCATAAGTGCCGCTCTAATACCACCAGACTGGCCATAGATCTGCCTATGGCTTGGGCAGTGGCTTTCGTGGCGCGAAGGGCCAGGTCTGTGGCGCTTCTTAAATCGCGGAAAGACTCCTGGTCTGGTCCAGTCTCATCCATAGCACGGAGGAGTTTTGCCTGGAAAACTTGCAGGACCGCCATCGAGTGGAGAGCGGAGCCTGTTTGGCTGGCGGAAGAATAGGCTCTACCCGCTAAGGCTGAAGTAGTCCTGCAGGGCTTAGACGGGTGAGACACTCTGGGCTTCCAGCCCATGGAAGAGGGTGGGCAGAGGTGCGCAGCCACGGCTTCCTCCAGTGGAGGGAGCTTCTCATATCCGTTCTCGTCAGCGCCGTCAATGACAAAGAGCACGTGTGAGGTGGATGAGCGGAGACGTGCAGAGTACGGCGCGCGCCATGATTTCGCCAGTTCTTTGTGCACCTCAGGAAAAAAAAATGGCGCGGTTCTCTGTTGAGGGGTTTGCTGGCACCCCGGCAGGCGGCTGCGTGTAGGCTCTTCAGGCGAGGCCCAGTCCAGGCCGAGCTCACTGACAGCTTTCGTGAGGATGCGGATAAATTCGGCATCCACACTAGCCCTAGAGTCGCTGCGTTGCTGAGACGTTGAGGGGGCGGGGTCGTCAATGGAGCCTGACCATTCCTCAGTGTCAGAAGCAGCCAATGACACTGAGTCATCGTGTCGCTCTTGTGGGTCGTCATCCGATTCACCGAACGAAACTAGGCCCTCGGCGTCCAGCGGAGGGTGCAAGTCCGATTGAGAAAACATCACCGGCGAGATGTCTCTGTGAGGCGAGAGCGAGCCACACGGTCACTGGGCCGACGTGAGCTTGCTGGCCTCCGTATACTCAGCCCTCTCACTCCGCCCTCTCACTCCGCCGAAACGGGAGAGCGCGAGGGGCGGGGTTGCGCTCTGAAAAGAGTGCTATCCGCGAGCGGAGAGAGGAGATGGGCATGCTTTCGCAATGAGAGCAGCCGGACCCGGTTAGAGCGGCATCTGCGTGGGCCTTGCCCAGACAGATTTCACACTCGTCGTGGCCGTCCTCCTCATGCAGTTCGGAACTGCATGTGCCACAAGTGTGGCGCAACATTATAACGTCGCAGCTCTTTTAGATGCTCGTAAGCAGGAAAAAGGATACACCGTAGTGTTTCACCGGAGAGCGCAGGGGAAGCAGCGCGACAGCTCGCGGGAACGCTGGCGATTGAGCGCGCTGATATCAGGCCGCTGGCTCGTTCGCAGGATGGGCCGGGCTGGCTAGCTCGCTGTTCCGCTGCAGGCTCGTCTGTTCTCGGCGAGAAGGTGTAGGCTTCGAGGGATCAGTGAAGGTCCAAAGATCGTCGCTGAAGGAGAATAATCTGAATTATATGGCAAGCGTGCGTCTTTTATAGGCAGATGCCCAGCCCACTTGGCGGGCTTTGCGCTCGGCTTTGCGGGCTTCGCACCGTTTGGTTCGCGCAGTTACGCTGCTCTGCCATTGGTTCATGCAGTTCCCACTGGCCAGACAATAGCGTGTGAGAGTCCTCAGCACTGTTATGGCTCTGCAGTAGCACTGCGTGATTTTATAAAGGCTTCAGTATCTTGAGGTAAAGGAGTTTACCCCAATAGCGACGCAGTACGACTGACCGTTTGAAAAGGAACTCACGGTTTGGATCATATTACGGTTTTTAAGTCACGCATCGGATCATTTTTCGATCAGCAAAAAAAAAATATATATTTGGGGGGGGAGGGTCAAATGTAACTTTGCTTTCCATTTATTACTCATTATTAAAGGCAAGTGAACAGTCAGTAAGGCTACATAAATAAAATATAAAGTTACAAATAAAGTACGTCTAAAGGCCTATTCGGACGGTAATTGTTTCTCATGTGGACATCCGTAAAAAAAAATTTGCATGCCACCTCAGTGATAAAACTCGTGCATTCGGATGTCGATTTATTCACGGTGGAGGAGTGAATTTTGTGATCCTACGAATCTGGGAACACGCTGCTCATGTGGTCAGTCACATGTTTGTCTGCTGTAAATAAAATGTTATATGCTTGGAATAATAAGAATAAGTTCATATTTGATTTAATAATAGAAAAATAATATCCTAATTATTTAATTATTCAAATCTCCTGTTTAAAAAAAATAGAAAGATATGCGTGTTTTTTTGTCTTGTATTGTATCTCAAAATGATGGATGTCATTTTAAAAATGTGGAAATGAGCGGAAATACGTTAATACATTTACAAGAAATATTGTTCTTGTAAATACTTTCCAGCATTTCAGTAATAAAAGTGTAGGCTAGATCTTTAAAATGCATTCCACTTACCGCGAAGCGCAACCGTACGGTGCTCCGCAGTGGTAAAAAAGGATATAAACAGGGAATTTTGAAGTGATCGCTTTTTGAAAACTCAGAGATGTGGATTCGGACGGCTATTAAATTACCACATGACCTTGGTGTTTGTCAAAAAGTTGGTAATTCGGCCGGGGATTTTTACACAGGTGGTGGGAGAAAAACACTGACATTCTGGATTCAGACGGTAATAAAATCACAGACTAGCCCCTGTAAATTATGAAAATACCTTATGACCCCATGAGAAACAATTACCATCCGAATAGGTCTTAACAGTAGTATTCCGGTACAGAAATTGAATAATTAAATGTAAAATAACACGATAATGTTCACTGTATAAATTAAACAGATAAATCTTTGTTAAATGTGTGTTTTGTTGTTTGATTAACATTAATGACAGACAGCAGCGGGTATATTAGGCTGCTGTCACTTTAAGTGCTAATGCAAGGATCCAATATAATGATACACATCCGATTTCTGAGAATACTTGCCAAGACGGGTATTTTGACATCATTTTGTGCGTATGTGTTTGTTCAAGCGCAAGGAGACGTGAAAGAGGAATCAATTTGGTGTTTGCACACTATCTGAAACGCACCTTTCTGTGCACAGACTACAGCGCACAAGTACTGAATTGAGTTCTCTTTTACCTCTTCTTGTGCTGGAATGTTTTAAAATAGCTTGAATGTGTAAACTGGCAAGGCAATGTAGCGTCTGGAGTCTGTTTTGGATCAAGATGAGTCGGTTCTGCTCTAAGTGTAAGAAAGCTTTTAGCTTTAGACGTTTGCATATAAATTAAATGTCCTGGCACCGAGAAGTCTGAACTAAATTGCTCCGTTGTCACTTCTATGGCTTGGCCGAGACCAAGCAAACCACCCCATAAGACTTCAAAGGGGGACACAATCTCTCCCCCTTATCAACACATTGGTATCTAAATATTCACTTCTCTTTGTCTTGGCCAACGGTGCGCAGTATGTGATTGTGGGAGTCATCAGTGTGTTTAGCCCCTTTGGAGTAAAACTATAATAATTCTGAAATCATCATTTGGACATTCCATTCGGTTATAAACCAAGACAAAGGAACTTTCTCCCGCCTAAAGTCCATGCCTATGATTGGCCATTACAGGAAAGATGGGAGTATGTTAATGAGCCTTAAAAGACAAAGGACAGGCCTTCTGCTTCGAGTTCTCTTCCTCTTCTTCGCACCTTCCTCCCATCATCTCAACTCGGCTCGTCCCCTTGCCAGGCGGCTTCGGCCCTGGCTTGGCGGCTCAGTCACGTTGGTTGGTTCCTTTGAAGTCGGCGCGCTCCGCGACTCAGTCCCTGGCCACAGGCGGCCAGGCAACACGCGCCATCTCAGCGCGCTCCATCTCAGCGCTCAGTCAACTTCTAAAACTCCGACGAGACAATCTCCTCTTCCTCTTCTTCGCACCTTCCTCCCATCATCTCAACTCGGCTCGTCCCCTTGCCAGGCGGCTTCGGCCCTGGCTTGGCGGCTCAGTCTCGTTGGTTGGTTCCTTTGAAGTCGCCGCGCTCCGCGGACTCAGTCCCTGGCCACAGGCGGCCAGGCGGACAGGCGGACAGGCAACACGCGTCATCTCAGCACGCTCCATCTTAGCGCTCAGTCAACTTCTAAAACTCCAACGAGACGATCTCCTCTTCCTCCCTTTTCGGCATTCGCTCTAACCACCTTCAAACTTCCCGCGGAACGACAACGCTCCGGAAGGACCAAAAAGAGAGAACGCTCCAGCTCAAAGAACGCTCTGAGAGGACTCACATTCATTCTTTTATACTCAGCACAAAGCAACCCAAGCAAGTATAAATTCCATAGGAATTTAGATACGTTTTAAGATTTGTACCCCTGTTTAAGGTGATATTATTCTTTGCTGGCTCCCTGTGGTTATGTTTGTGAAATTGCCACTCCTGAACCTTTCCTTTTTCTCTGTCTTTCTCTTCATTCTCTTTCGTTACTTTTCGTTATTCTGTATATACATGTATTCTTTATTTAGTCGTATGTATTCGTAGTATCAATTATTAAAACCATTGTATCCACGTTTGATTGTCATTGTTGCCGCTCACAGAACATAGTCACTTTAATGTTCAGATCTAGCTACGAGCTCTCATATCTTTGAATACTTTAACTAATATCCTGATAGTTCGGAAAGTTTATTTTTGGTGACCAGAAGGATAACTTTCCCGAAGATTTGGTAGAAAGAATAAAACTTTGTGAGAATTGATTAGGAGATTGTACTGTCGGTTCGGGGACGAACGGATCAGTCTATTTTCGGATTAATTCTCTAAAGGTCATTCTGATTTAGTATATATATTCGTAGTTAATTGCAATCCATTGTTGTTAACCATATATATATATATATATATATATATATATTACATAAATACCTAGGTTAGGTATTTCCCTTTTGGATAATTTGGAGATTTGTTCATAACCCGTTACGATTAATTATAAATAATTAAATATTAATACCCATAATTCCCTATTGAGCTCATTTTAATTTATTAACATATGTAGCCGAGTCGCTACAGCATAAAAACTTGTACATATGATAAACTTTTATTCTATAATAGTTCAACTTTGCAATGTATCCACAAATCACATGCATGCCGAACTGTGGGGCCTGCTCCGTACAGATCACGGATCAACTATGATCCATTACACCCCTAATGGTTACACTGTGATTACCAAGACAATTTGCCACGAAAACCAAATTCTTTTTTCTTTGGAATAGCATACACATGTATTAAGAAAGCAAAAAGGATAAATTTGGATTTCATGTTGACTCACTGCAGAACTTGTGAAAGTCTGTCTGTATTTCCTTTCTTGAGTTTAGGAAGATTCTTCCCTTCTCTGTTCCCACGGCGATCACGCTGTCCTCGTGCACAGTGACACAGGCCACCTCAGCATTCAGTTTAGACATGGCAGTGCACTGCAAACACATTAAGTTTCAAGTCATCCACCACAAAAATGTATCATAATACCCTCACTGTAAGTTTCTTTAAACTCAGACCATGGTACAGTCTTACCACAGAGTCCAGAGCAGACACTAGGCTGGTGAGGATCTCTTGTCTGGCTGACACTTGGGGAACTTTGAGCTCTGGCCGAGAGTTGGTCCTCATCCCATCACAGCCCAGCTTCCGTATCTGTGCCATTCTTCTGAGGGAAAGACACAGAATGAACAAATAAAATGATGCCGTAAGCAAGTGACAGACGTACAATCTACAAAATAACGTAAAGCATCTCTTGCTATTGAGTTTACCACGTAGGATACACGTACATACAAACAGTCAGCGCAATCATTCAGTGTAGTCTGATTCACAAACATATGACTCATGTCAGTAATCATTTTAATATGCAGATTTGGTGCAACATTATTATCAAGGTTCTTTTAAGAATAATGTGTACTATGTATTGGATTTGTTGTTTGTTTGTTTATTTGTATGTATGTATGTATGTATATGTTATTATTATTTGCCTTTTCTGGCTTTGTGTCATATATTAAAATTAATTATATGAACAAGGGGTCCTACAACAGATGGGGTGGCCCACGCAGAGACCTGATCTCACCATCTTCAAATCTGTCTGATTACATGAAGAGACAGAAGCAACAAAGTCTAAATACACAGAAGAACTGTGGCAACTTCTCCATTCTACCTGCAAACTACTTTAAAAAAACCAAGGAGAACTGGCGCTGTTTGAAAGGCAAAGGGTGGTCACACCAAATAATAATTTGATTTAGTTCATAGAAGTTTATTATTAATAAATAAAATCTATCATGGCATTGTTTTGGAAAACATCCTCACTTTACAGCATTTTTTTTTTACCGAAGCATCTCACAGTACTGCAGTTCTTCAAGCATCTTGGAGAACTTGCCACAGTTCTTATATGAATTTAGACTTCTGTATAGTACCGTATATGCATACAACAAAAAGTCAAAATCTGCTAAGGGGTGATAATGGAACAACAGTTTTAAAAAGTGATTTTAATATCAATTAAATATTTTTGTTATAGGAGACAATAAAAACAGCATTGTGCATCAAAACCACTTCTTTCCTGGTAAAAAAAAAAAATTTACTTGATCTTCAAAAGTCAATTAATTTACAACAGCTGAATGTAAAAATTTTTGACAAACCAAACATGTCAGTCTCTGAGTAACATGTAATTTATTTAAGCCAATAAATAAATTTCATTCCGTAAAATAAGTATAAGTATCCAGCACGTTTTATAATTTCCCAAAAATCAAACATAGTTCACCCCTTACGCACATTATCACGTCCGTCAAAAACTTAGGCTGACTGTTGGTTGAAATATTAGAACCAAAAACACATAACACATTGACATAACACACTCATGGGGACATCAATCACTTCACTGATTATTTGCTGGCTAAGAAATAAATAATTAGGGCTGCCGATTTAACGCGTTAATTAGATTTATTAGTTACGGGAAAAAATATCATGTTAAAATTATTAACGCATTTAACGCACTTGTCCCGCCCCGGACCTACTCAGGTCATCTTACATTTCCTACAGTTGATTGATGAAGAATATGATACAGGGCAACAACTCACTGTGTGATGAAGCCTATAGAATGCAGTTAGAATGTCCATAAAATTCAAGATACAGTGGGGAGAACAAGTATTTGATACACTGCCGATTTTGCAGGTTTTCCTACTTACAAAGCATGTAGAGGTCTGTAATTTTTATCATAGGTACACTTCAACTGTGAGAGACGGAATCTAAAATAAAAATCCAGAAAATCACATTGTATGATTTTTAAATAATTAATTTGCATTTTATTGCATGACATAAGTATTTGATCACCTACCAACCAGTAAGAATTCCAGCTCTCACAGACCTGTTAGTTTTTCTTTAAGAAGCCCTCCTGTTCTCCACTCATTACCTGTATTAACTGCACCTGTTTGAACTCGTTACCTGTATAAAAGACACCTGTCCACACACTCAATCAAACAGACTCCAACCTCTCCACAATGGCCAAGACCAGAGAGCTGTGTAAGGACATCAGGGATAAAATTGTAGACCTGCACAAGGCTGGGATGGGCTACAGGACAATAGGCAAGCAGCTTGGTGAGAAGGCAACAACTGTTGGCGCAATTATTAGAAAATGGAAGAAGTTCAAGATGACGGTCAATCTCCCTCGGTCTGGGGCACCATGCAAGATCTCACCTCGTGGGGCATCAATGATCATGAGGAAGGTGAGGGATCGGCCCAGAACTACACGGCAGGACCTGGTCAATGACCTGAAGAGAGCTGGGACCACAGTCTCAAAGAAAACCATTAGTAACACACTACGTCGTCATGGATTAAAATCCTGCAGCGCACGCAAGGTCCCCCTGCTCAAGCCAGCGCATGTCCAGGCCCGTCTGAAGTTTGCCAGTGACCATCTGGATGATCCAGAGGAGGAATGGGAGAAGGTCATGTGGTCTGATGAGACAAAAATAAGAGCTTTTTGGTCTAAACTCCACTCGCTGTGTTTGGAGGAAGAAGAAGGATGAGTACAACCCCAAGAACACCATCCCGACCGTGAAGCATGGAGGTGGAAACATCATTCTTTGGGGATGCTTTTCTGAAAAGGGGACAGGACGACTGCACCGTATTGAGGGAGGATGGATGGGGCCATGTATCGCGAGATCTTGGCCAACAACCTCCTTCCCTCAGTAAGAGCATTGAAGATGGGTCGTGGCTGGGTCTTCCAGCATGACAACGACCCGAAACACACAGCCAGGGCAACTAAGGAGTGGCTCCGTAAGAAGCATCTCAAGGTCCTGGAGTGGCCTAGCCAGTCTCCAGACCTGAACCCAATAGAAAATCTTTGGAGGGAGCTGAAAGTCCGTATTGCCCAGCGACAGCCCCGAAACCTGAAGGATCTGGAGAAGGTCTGTATGGAGGAGTGGGCCAAAATCCCTGCTGCAGTATGTGCAAACCTGGTCAAGAACTACAGGAAACGTATGATCTCTGTAATTGCAAACAAAGGTTTCTGTACCAAAGATTAAGTTCTGCTTTTCTGATGTATCAAATACTTATGTCATGCAATAAAATGCAAATTAATTACTTAAAAATCATACAATGTGATTTTCTGGATTTTTGTTTTAGATTCCGTCACTCACAGTTGAAGAGTACCTATGATAAAAATTACAGACTTCTACATGCTTTGTAAGTGGGCAAACCTGCAAAATCGGCAGTGTATCAAATACTTGTTCTCCCCACTGTATGGGGCAAAAATGCCCGTTTTAGTCTCAGGGTGTTTTTACACTGGGCACGTTTGTTGTGGTCCGCGTCAGAGCGCAACTGTTCCTGCCGGTGCTATGCGCGATTACACTGCAGGCTCATTCTCGCTCGTATCCAAGGTAAATCATCAACACTGTCATCCCTTACATGTGTTTTATTGAACTAAATACATCGTCATCTGATAAAACGCATGCGCAGGTTACTTTTCTTGCGCACCCGAGTCCGTGTTGCTTTCACATTCACGTGAACCGCGGCACAGCTTGAGCGCAAGTTGCGCAACCGAACTCAGACCAACTCCTTCAGGCAGTCTCTACCCCTGAGCTCAGCTCACCCGGGTCCGCATGACAGCTTTCACATTACCAATGTTTCATGTGAACCTGCCCCGTTTCAAACTAAACTGACAGTGTGAAAACACCCTCACATTTAAAGTATAAAGACAAAGCAGAACTGTTCGTCTCCGACTCCGAGCTATACACAGTGGCGTTTCATTTCTGAATCCGCATTTTGAACGAATTGAGTGAACCAATGATTCCCAATGGACCATAAAGAGAACCATTTACTTCATGTTTGAATGAATCAAATGAATGAATGACTCAATGACTTACTCCATTAGACATTTATCACCACCTATTGGCAGTTTTAGTTTCTTATTTAGAGTAGGCTATAATTTCATTAAAAATAATTTCATATTTCCATATTAATAAAAACAAACATTAAAGGTATAGTTCACCCAAAAATATTTCTTTCTGAAGCACAATAATGACTTTAAATTATCTTTTGGGAGTCATTTCTCAGCCAAATTTGATGTGCGATTAATTAGATTAATTAATCGCCACATTGTGTAATTAATTAGATTACAATTTTTAATCGCTTGACAGCCCTATAAATAATTATTACCTTACATCCATGTGTTTTCAAATCCACATCATTTCAATATCACAACATCGATATCTGTCAAAAAATAACGTGCACAATAAAATACACAGTAGTATTTATGAGAAGCAGAGGTCCAGCGAGTACACGCATTTCCTGGAAAACTCACACTACCGGATGTTTTCGTGGATGCCATCACTTTCCAATATAAGGGAGAAAGTTGCGGTCTGAGCGGCTTCAACATGCTGTCTGTCAGAGACGATAACGTGCATAATACATAACGCATGTGAGTATAAATTTGTTCTTCACTCACTGAAATTGAATCGGAATGGTAAGGGAAATAAGTGAAATACTGCATGCTAAAGAGAATAAACACCACCAGGTTAGTGAACATCGTTCGACGTGTTGGTTTTGACAGACATTTTTATGCACAAACTACACATTCTGATTCTGATTTTCAATAATTTTCTATTCTTTCTATTTTTTTCATCTTTTTGGCAATAGATGAACTGTTAAATGAGTGATCTTGAGATTAGTCACTGTAGTCGTCCAATTTTTTGTCTCTCATATGCTGATGTAAAATTATAAACTTGACAAGTGTGTTGACAGATTTGACAGATTTTTATAAAATATACTGTAGTTTGATCATTATCTTCTCAGTAGTTTAAAGATTCAGCCAGTTATCAAAGTTTGATAAAATGTTTAATTTTCCAATAAAGGATGATACATTTTTTCATTATTTGTTACATTTAATTACTCCTTAGCAGATTTTGACTCATTATAGTGAATAGTTAAAACAGAATTCTGTAGGAAACACTGATGTGTCGTCTACCCTGATTACGGTCCACAGGAACCACAGGCGTGACAGGACAACAATAACAACTAATGGTAATTAGTGTTATAATTATGTGCAAAAACAAACCTTTTTTACAATATACTAAAAAGAATAAAGGCTTCAAGTTCCCCATTAACTTTTTAAAATATTTTCAGCTGTACAAAACGTATTGAAGGATGGAAAAACCTGTAAGAAGCTTTGCAAAGTGATAGTAATACCCTCTCCTGTGCTAATACACCAAAATCCGTCACACACATGTGAAAGTAGCTAATTACTATAAGCCTTTGTCAACCAATTAAAGCTAGCTCAGATTATTGCCTTAAAACCCTTCATCCTTAATTTGTTCTCCTTGGAAGCAAGACAGGGCCTGGAAGCATGAGACCTAAAGCATGAGTTCTAAAGTGAACTACTTTACCCGTCCCTCTCGACAGACGCCCCCCTGACGCCTCCAATCTCGATTTCAGCCATGTCGTCCCTGAACTGCAATGCTGTAAACTTGAGTACAGACGAGACTGGGTTTAAAAATGAGCGCAAATGAAACGACAGTTTAAAGACGAAAAACAACAGGGATGACAAATGTGAGCTGTAAAACAAATAAATAAATAAATAACGCAATCCTAATTCCGGGCCTTGTGTTCACATGGCAACCGCAATCCGTTTCCTTGGAAACTAATCTCGAGGCATGTGAACAATGCAGCTCTGGCCTTTAATCTCTCCAGACACTGGGAGCCATTATCCCAGCCTCCGGGCAAAGCCAAAACCACAGACTGCACTGAGAGAGTCCAGTACTACTATTACTCGTCTGAAAACCTCCTATAAATCCTGCTACAAGGCAAAGCCGGTTGCCTGTGCCTGAGTGTAATATTACGTACAACACTGGAACAACAACACCATCACCTTGTTATCTTTACTTCACTTTCCGATTTATTCAAATGACCAAATCTAAAGGCCCGTTCACACCAAGGACGATAACTATAAGGTTAACTATATTAGTATCCACACCAGCAAACAACATATTCTGTTTATTCTAATAGCGCACTGCAGTTATGTCGTCTAGCGCTTTAAATGCTCACGCTCATTAAATTAGGATGGATTCTGATAGGCTGTCAATGTTTTTATTGTTCGTAAGCTGGGGAAAAAATTGTTCTGAAAGTGATTCCAACAATATTGTTTTTCTGTGCCGTTATCGTTATAGTTGTGGCGTGGAGAACAATTTTTAGAACTATATCTTTATTGTTACAGTTATCGTCATTGGTGTGAACAGGCCTTAACTCACTACTTTGGGTCCTTACAGATGAAAAATGAAAATAAAAAAAAGTCCTGCCATGTTCTGATGCTTTAGCATAAGAAAGTTAGAATCAGCACAACTTGTATTTCATGTTTAGGATGAAGTTTACAGACAATAAAACAAACTAGATTTTTTCATTTTCCTAAGAAAATGTGAGCACTGCTTGCAAATGCAAAACTTGTTGTCACAATTTGCTATGAGGTAGCTAAGTATTTTGGGATTTTTTCACCCATTTTATCTCATCCAAAAGCCGTTTAATACTCAAAAGTAATAGTTGGCCCAAAAATCATGTACTCACCCTTATGTTCCAAACCTGCATTGTAAAAAAAATGTTTTTTCGAAGTTGTAAATAAAACAATGATCACTGGAGTACGTTTTACAAGAAAATACTAAAATACTTCAAAATATCTTTCTTATTTCATCTTTCACTTCAAAATGTCACATTCAATGCCGTCTCTTTGTAATTAACTGTGAAATTTACTAACAATTTCTAAAGCCCTGTTTTCACCTGTTATTAAGATGAGTTTTGATCGATCGGATCACAAGTAGATTTTTCATTTACACCTGGTGTTTTAATCCGTCTCTTTCGTCCGCTTTCAACTTCACTTTTGTCCTAATTTCTTCGAGGGGAGGGTCTATGGCCGGGTTAATGTTAGGGATGCACCGAAATGAAAATTCTTGGCCGAAGCCGAATAATAATAAAACACTTGGCCAAATACCAGACGCGGTTTTTCTAATTTTTTCCATTTATTTTGCCAATTTTTTCACCATTGCATAAATTAAATAGTAAAAATTTGCTTTTTACTATTTTGTCTTGCTTTTAAAAGAAAAATAAATTACAAAACTACAATTTAAAAATATTTATTTAACACTGAACATTTTTTAGCATTCCAGCAGACATTATACAAACAAAGCACAATATAACTTAAAATAAATTAAAAATATTATTATTTGGCCATCTTATCTTTGGCCTATTATGCCTACAGGTATCATAATCAAATCACTGAGGGTGCTCTATTAAAGTGCAGATGTAGGCTAAGCAACGGCTCCACCACAGCAGTGAGTGTACAGTGAGACAATTAAGTGAAAAATTAAATATTTTGCAACAAATATTTTTCTATTAATCTATTAGTCTGCCTTTATGTTGCTTTAATGCGTTAATATGTCACTTCCAAAACTTTGCAGCGTGCAATTGGCCATTAATCCTTTTTGCAACATTAAAAACAATAGTTTTATTCAATGGATTATATAGACTGTAGACTCGAAAGCGAGCCAAGACCGCTCCATTTACGATCACTAAACGCTGTCGCTATGTCAGTTCATCGCGATCTCACAAAGTTCAATGAAGCTGCTAACAATGCACAATAAATATCTTACTTGCATCGATTCGTGTCTACACTTTGTTTGTTTGTTCATGAGAGGTTTTGCGAGCCTGTATAACTCAGCACTGAATAAAAACTCTGGTTTGAGCAGTGAGTGGAGTCTGACTAACTTTAAACACATTGGCCATTGCATACAAGAGGTCAACAACTATGTCACCGCTGCAGAAACACGTTGTAAATGGATACATTTGACGTTCTACAGACACAAATATGCACTGGAGCATTTGCCAATATATTATTACAGTATCAACTGAGGGTGCTCTTGCTTGCATTTGAGGGTGCTTAGACAATTCAGCAGAACAGTGTCTGCAAACGGCCATTTTTGCGTCTTTCTCGGACACTTCAATGCCTCCACACTTCTGACATGTTTGCTGCATTTAGAAGCGTGCGCGCCTCTCTCTCACACGCACTGGTTGCTATATTTGATCGCGTCATCAAAAACGTCATTGTTCATTAAAATTTATTCAGTCTTTTCACTTATTCAACATATATAAAATTTTTGCTATTTTCGGCCGAATAATTTCGGTTGCCGAACATTCGGTGCATCCCTAGTTAATGTATGGGTTTTTCAGATCTTTCAATCTAATGGACGAAATAAGCTCACGCAATTTACATAACGGAGACGAGAGAAAAAAGTTTCTGCTCTGACCACGCAGAACGCTGTGAGTGTGTTATAAATCAGGAATGGTGAGAGAACATCGCGCTTGGTACATTTTTCGTCTTCAAACTAAACTTGGGTCTTCAGCCGACAAAGTTTAAATCTGTCTAGCGCGCTTCCCATAATGTTTACGCATTAGGTCAGTAGTCGGAGAGTAGGCGGTCTTCTGTGGCTGTCTGAATGCATTCGATCACATGAGCGTCTACACTAGCAAAGAAATCTGGTAGAATGCATTTTCGACCACCTCTGGAAGCGGTTGAAAGTGGATAAGCCGTTTACAACTGTATTTACTGTTGTCCACTTGTGTGATCCAATTAACCAATACGCATCTTAATACCAGGTGTAAACAGAGCCTATGTAGTTTACACAACACCGTTTTCAACTAAAAATGGAAAACTTTTTATGTGTTAAACTTTTTGGCTGCTCATTTACACGACAACAAGCCATGGGGGCCTGAAAACGCAAGCTTTTGAAAACGGGTTTCAAAGTGCACGTTTTTGAAAACGATACCTTTAAGGTCTCTGTGTAAACAACAAAAACATGAATTTGTGAAAACGGTGACGTCATGCGCATGCTGCTTTTAGCATACTGTTTCCTCAGTTATTAACATCGTAAATACAGTTTTGAAAAGTCATAGAAATGCTATCATGGATTTTCTTTACCCAAGTTTACCCAACTATGACGACTTCCACTTCTGAAAACTCCTGAAAATGTGAAAAGGTCTATTGTAAGAACAAAACATTTTTGCAGTAATGTTTTATTTTTTTTCATGATTGGGTTAACTTTTAACCTTTCCTCGCCAGCTATTTTTTTTTAAAGTTGCCAGTCACTGCCAGCGTTTTTGGTCATTTTCACAAAATTGTCATGGCCCCCAGAATATTTAGTTGTATGAATATCTGAACATGCAATATATCAAAAGAAAGAGAAGATCCTCTGCTTTTAAACAAAAAAAATCTGTTTCATTCTAGCTTCATGCATTCTTTTTTATCAACACTTGAATGTGGGTAAGTTTCATAAAAAAAAGCAAAATTTTTAGCAAAAAGCTGAAAAAAAAAATCACGTTTTTCAGATCGGACTCAGAACTAAGATCAAAACATAGCTGGAGTAGATCGAGTCCATCTACACCCCTGATGCTTGCACAGTCCTAACCACTTCCTGGGTCGACTTTTCACTCGGTAACATTAGAGCGTTTCGATTTATATGTGGTTTATTGTTGATGATCGCATTTTTTTTTTTTTCATATGCATCTGCTTACATATGAGATGGTTAGTTTCTGCTGCTTTTTTCCTGTGTTTTGATCTGGAGATACTGTACTTGTTCAGAAGATGTGTCAGAGTGCCCCCTATCGTATAACAGTGAAAACGCGGAAAGCCGTAAAAACTTGTCAATGGCAGGGAAGCCTTTTCTCACAAATGAGGAGATAACTCGTCAGTGGCGGGGAAAGCACTGTGTAAATTTTAGCGGCATCTAGTGGTGAGGTTGCGAATTGCAACCGCCCACCGCTCACCCCTCCCTTTCAAAGCACATAGAGAAGTTACGGAGGCCGAAACAGGACAAAGATTTCGTCGTCTGAGACAGCAGAGAGTAGCTAGCGCTCTGTAGAGCAGTTTGTCGGTTTAGGGCTACTGTAGAAACATGGCGGTGCAAAATGGCGACTTCACTGTAAGGGGACCCGCGGTGTATGTAGATAGAAATGGTTCATTCTAAGGTAATAAAAACATAACAGTTCATTATGTAAGGTCTTTATACACCACTGAAAACATAGTTATGTATATTATATTGCATTTCTATCAATAGATGCTCCTAAATATTACACAGTGCACCTTTAATACTGAATCTTACCCGCCGTATATTAATAACTATGATTGCCTTAGCAAATGATCTTGTAATAAAAGGGTTATGGTCATTTAATAGCTTCATCTTGACACTTTTAAGTTTAACTAAACGCTTTAAAGAAAAAGAGATTGGTGAAACTTCCTCATTGAACAGGCTTATCCTATCTGTAGGGAAAACTATTCATCTGACACCTTAAGCTTCATGTATAAATGACTTGTTTTGTTCTCTACACTAAGCTTTCTTTTGCAGTAGTCAAAAGACACGAGTTAACTATAACAAATATATTTTCATAGAGTGAAAAAAAAAATAACTGGTGACACTCCTAAAAGAAATTGCAGGAAAAGTAGGATCTGGACTGACATGCTTAAATGCTCAGATTAATGACTTCCTGCTTGTTAGGAGTCCGCCCTGCCAAATTTTCTTCTTCTTCGTTCACGCTATCTGGAATCCTCAGCTCAGGGGGAAGCATAATGTAGCCGCTCCTTTACTTCTTGAATTACTGCCTGTATGGTGCTTAAAGATATTACCGGCATCTCAAGAAAGGGTAACGTGGGTTTTATGAGCGGTTTTGCCCTAAGAGGCTTGTGGTTCTGGCATTGATACACAATACTTCTGCTAATAGCCTTTATACAGATTCTGCTCACAGATCCCTTCAGAAACACAACTGTATCTAAATCGTTCAGCTCAAGGGCTGATAATTGACTTTTAATTGGTCCTAACTCCTTTCACCCTGGACATTTTCCCCAAGGCCACACAAACATGTTGCATCGAGCAAACACAAAGGACTGCAGCCTGCATGGGAAGATACTGTCCTGACTCTGATCCGCTTCGGAAAAGACTCAGATCTGCGCTCCACGCTTACTTTGTGTACAGATCAAAAATGCATTACTGTTAAAACAGATCATTTAGCTATGTAATTCCCAACTCACAAATGGGAAATTGTGGAACAAAATGTGACCATTTCAATATTAGGAGGAGCTAACGTTTTTTAAAGCAATGTCAAATGTCAATGTTTAAACCAATTTATCTTTTTTTTTTTAAGTACTGAAATAATGATACTTTGATATATACCATGGTAAAGAATGAATGCCATATTCATATACCATTGAATTAATATTCTACTCCAAGTTTACTCAAAAAATACCATGCTACAATGCCCATAAAATATGGTACTTTTTCTCTGATTCAGTAGTTCTCAACTAGTGCTTTGCAGATCTGATGAAGTAAAACAATACTAGCAAATAATAAAATGCACTTAACCATATAATCATGTATAGTTCGGATTAGAAAAAAACATTGGGCTTAACATCTTCTTTTATGTAAATAATCCAACATATGGGAATATGTGGATTGAAAGACCTATTTTATCAGAATGCGATTATTTCGATATTGAACTGTGAATCAACCAGCTTTTCAAACCAATGTCATAGTAGACCTTACAAAAAGTACTGAAATCATGATATTTTTATATAAACCATGGTACTGAATGTTTGCCATATTCATATAAAATTGTATTTACAAGGTAATTCAAATAATACCACAGTACTATGACCATAAAATATGGTCTGATTCAGTAGTTCTCAACTGGTGAGTCACAGGTCTGGTGGCCTCTAAACAAAATAGATAAAATATTGAATGTTATTAATATTGCCATGAAACGCATAAGGAAAATTACTATTAAGAAGTAGGCTGAATAAGAACATTTCGTAAATTTATAAACAACAGGAGAAGTTAGATTGAACTGTATGGATTGGAACAAAAACTGGGCTAATTATCAATTTTTCAATCCTAAATTCAATCTGTTCATCATATAAAGCAATTGAATCTCTTCAGATAATTTGGACTAAACCGCTCAATTCATATGGATTAGTTTTACGATCTCTTTATGAACTTTTTGAAGCGTCAAAGTGGTAAATTGCGTAGCTGTCAACAGAGGGACAAAAAGCTCTCCGATTTAATCAAAAAGATCATCATTTGTGTTCTGAAGATGAACGAAAGTCTTAAGAGTTTGGAATGACATGTGGGTGAGAAATTATCGGGTGAACTATCCCTTTAATTCTTTGTGAAAATGGATAATTAGCCCAGTGTTTGTTCCATACAGTTCAATCTAACTTCTTCTGTTGTTTATGAATTTACAATATTGTAAAATTTCTTATTCAGCCTGCTTCTTAACAGTAATTTTCCTTATGCACTTTATGGCAATATTAATAACATTCAATATTTGATCCATTTCGTTTAGTAGTGTACACTAAACTATTGTGGTACAGTGTCAAGATATAAAACCTGGACGAAGAAAACCACAGAGAAACACGGACAGCTATCACTGCTATAAATATACAGTGTCTGACAATGAGGCCCAATCCGACAGCAAGTCATTCTGGGATAGTTCATGTTTCAGTTAGAGACTCATACTGGGACAGTACGACATAAATCATACACTCGCATTGTCTTCATGAATGGATCTGACAGTCGAGAAGTCCTTCGAGGAAAACTGAGCAAGTTTAGAGACATGTGATATTATTACTCAGCAGCAAACTTACTGGGACACATTCAGTTATGCATAATCCACTAAAGCAGCCTTCATAGTAGACACAGATTAGCAGCAAAGATATGTGGATTTGACATTGTAAACATGACCTTCTCAGGTCAAAAAACGCGTCCGTGACCATCCGATTTTCATCAGACAGTACGAAATAAACACGATTGACTGTAATTTATCACCCTGCCAACAATGCAATTGCTCTATTTCATCAACTTGCTAGCACTCAAATCGTGTTGCCATTTTTACAAGACAAACAAAACAGGAGAATTGCGGCTACTGTTAAGACAAAAACGCGGCACGCAAAAGCATTTAATTGTTTATCTTATATACATCGTATTATAAGACGTGTTACTTTCATAAAAGCGTATAAAACATCGCGTTGAGTGTCATATGCATTCGCGTGCAGAGCGTTAGCATGATAGCCAGTGTGCTAACACTCCTAGCCATCCTCCTCCCCCTAAATTATAATCTGTAATTTCACTTTTTCAACATCCATAAAAAGTCACGTGCTCAAGAACGATACTCGTAAATGTTTTTTAATATATACATACACATAATTATCTGTAATCCGTACCAATTTCCCCGTGTTTAATTACCTTTTGCTGTCAATCCCGGATAGGTTTATTCTCCGTTTAATCCAACAGTGAGAGCTGAATTCCCATCTAAAGAAAGGCAATAGCGACTTTGTTAAATGTCATAATCTCGAATCTCTCGTTTGAATAATCTTGTTTGTAGTCTGTTGAAATGCAATCGACGTGATTTATTTGACCAATATGCCCCGTTTTCTTTCTGTTTTCTTTAACAGAGGAGTGTGTCCCCTTTCCCCTTTCTTTGTTCTGTAATCCAGTAAAATTGAAAGTCATTCGCCTCCGCTAATCCCAGCCCAACTCAACAACAGCATCTATTGGCTGTCATTTACATACAGGATTAAAGAACCGCTGGACCAGCAGCACTCGCCGACACTCACAGGACAAATGTGAGCAACTAACTCTTTTGACATTGTGACTGTAACATGTCTATTTATCTCTCTGCCCCTCGCCACAGCCCCCCGTGTTATTGTTGCTTTATTTTAAGATGAACTAGACCGTTGCAAACAACCGCAAACGGTTTAACTAACAACCTTGTACCGTTTTATACAGATGAGTTTTGTAATAAAACACCGATTTCGTGAAACTATAAATACATTTCCATTTCTAATAATACGATGTAGATAATGCAATGTTGAAAAATCTCTGATGCCCTCAGATGCTTTGTGCAATGAATCTTTAATATAATGAATACGAATGAAGTACCAAATGTGATGGAACCATGTTATATTTGTTCTTCTTTCTTTTTTGCACTAAATCTGTCTGGGTTTCAAAGACCATAAATTGCAGGGTAACACTTTACAATAAAATTTCATTTGTTAACATTAGTTATGAACTAACAATTAACAATACATCAACAGCATTAGTTAATGTTAATTTCAATATTTAGTAATATTTACTAATACATTTTTAAAATCAAAAGTTGTATGTTAACAAACATTTTTATTAAGTAACATTAACAAAGATAATTGACTGATAATTGATAATTGGCTAGGTTATTGCTCATTGCTCATAGTTAATGCATTTACTAATGTTAACATATGAGACCTTATTGTAAAATGTTACCAATCGCAGAGACCCAAAACTTGGATGGTTCCAAATCCCAAACATTCACATTCATATGACACTAGGTGGCGCTATAAGAATATTTACATTTTTGGCAATAATTCTGAAACAGTATAACAATTTCTTTGAATGTCTAGGTCAAGACAAACAAAATATATGTCTTAGATTTAATTTTGGTCTATAAAATAGTTCTGCCATAGAAAGTCTCATAGCAAAAAGAAAAAAAGTTATTTCTAAGAATGAGATTTACGGGTGTGGCCACAGTGACGTTGGTACCTGGCCAACGTGGTACCTGATGGACATCAGGACATTTAGAGGATATTGACCAAATTTCGACCAGTCATACACATAGGATCCAGCAAACACAAAACATTTTTACATTTCACAACATTGTTTTTAACTTTTCAAATTACAGTAGGCCTACATTTAAAATACTGTAACAATACTGTTTTAAATTCTAGAAATAATTATTATGTAACTTTTTTTATATAGGCCTATACATTTTCAATGTAGTCTATGTATTCATTTTGTATAATAGTTCTTAAAAGTCCAGCATGTGACAAGATATTAAGGCAGCATGATATATCTGTGATCACAAACTGCTGTCCAACAACAAAGACTAGAAAGGCACAGAGTGTGACTTAAAAAGATTTGTTTAATCTTATGGCTCCCCCTAACGGCGTAGCATTGTAATGCGTTTATCCCTCACCTCTCGTTATTCTGTAGTGGCTGGTCAATTAGAATCGCTGTTGAAAATCATGTTCTTGTTTGCCTTGCAAATATGTATGCTCAGATGGACCTGGTGCCCATAAGTACTTTTTTGTCCTGCTCTCCGGATATTGCCCTACAATATACAGGCCAGTTAGACTTAAAATAAATATAATATATAAATGCTCATATCTTCCAAACGATTTGAGGAACGAAGATTCCTTTGATAACTTTTTATTAAGCGTGTCTCTCGATGAAATAATAATAAAAATAATAATAATAATACGTTTATTTTATATAGCGCCTTTCTACAAACTCAAGGTCGCTTTAAAATCTATAGTCCAGTAAGCATGATAGCAGGTATAAAGACAGGCATTAATAGAAATACACTATATTGCCAAAAGTTTTGGGACGCCTGTCTTTACATGCACATGAACTTTAATGACATCCCATTCTTAATCTGTAGGGTTTAATATGGAGTTGGCCCACCCTTTTCAGCTATAACAGCTTCAACTCTTCTAGCAAGGCTTTCCACAAGGTTTAGGAGTGTGTTTATGGGAATTCTTGACCATTATTCTAGAAGCGCATTTGTGAGGTCAGACACTGATGTTGAACGAGAAGGCCTGGCTCGCAGTCTCTGCTCTATTTCATCCCAAAGGTGTTCTGTTGGGTTGAGGTCAGGACTCTGTGCAGGCCAGTCAAGTTCCTCCACACCAAACTCGCTCATCCATGTCTTTATGGACCTTGCTTTGTGCACTGGTGCGCATTCATGTTGGAACAGGAAGGGGCCATCCCCAAACTTGCATGAAATTGTCCAAAATGTTTTGGTATGCTGAAGCATTAAGAGTTCCTTTCACTGGAACTAAGAGGCCAAGCCCAACCCCTGAAAAACAACCCCACACCATAATCCCCCCTCCGTCAAACTTTACACTTGGCACAATGCAGTCAGGCAAGTACCGTTCTCCTGGCAACCGCCAAACCCAGACTCATCCATCTAATTGCCAGACAGAGAAGCGGGATTCGTCACTCCAGAGAACACGGCCATGGAAACCCATTCCATGAAGCTCTCTACGCACTGTTCTTGAGCTAATCTGAAGGCCACACAAAGTTTGAAGGTCTGTAGCTATTGACTCATATGCGCACTGTGCGCCTCAGCATGCGCTGACCCCGCTTCTGTGATTTTTCGTGAACTACCACTTTGTGGCTGAGTTGCTGTTGTTCCCAATTGCTTTCACTTTGTTATAATACCACTAACAGTTGACCGTGGAATATTTAGTAGTGAGGAAATTTCACTAATGGACTTACTGCACAGGTGGCAACCTATCACTGTACCACGCTTGAATTCACTGAGCTCCTGAGAGCGACCCATTCTTTCACAAATGTTTGTAGAAGCAGTCTGCATGCCTAGGTGGCCATGGAAGTGATTGGAACACCTGAATTCAATGAGTTGAAGGGGTGTCCCAATACTTTTGGTAATATAGTGTATAACAGAGAGAAACATAACATACATAACAACACAAATTACTGGTCATCCATGCATTTATTTCATCAATACAAGCCAAAATGGAGTTGGTTGGGAAAGGAGAAGTGTGTTGAGAACTGTAGAATGTAGAGCTATTAGTAGAGAAGAGTTGAATATTATGAGAGATATATATTAAGCCGCTGAAAAATCCCCAACACTAACACACAGTCCGTTTCTCAAGATCAGGTACGCCAATATTATTTATATAAAATATTATTTATTGAACAATAATTTTTCATGAACAATAACAGCCATTATACAAGAATAAGAAGTTTGTACAATAGCAAACAGACATTCAGTCAAAAGTACAAAAGTTAAATAAAAATAAAAGTTATGAAATGTAACTTTGCCCTCAATCAAAACTTTTTGATCGGGACTACACTATCTACATTGCATTTACATGTGTGGTCACCAAATACTGCTAGATGCAAATGCTACTGCCTCAAAACAAGGAGCCAGGTGCTACCAGGGCTACAAAGTTGCTAAAGCATTGTGGGACCACTCATATCAGCCTGCTAGATGCTAAGCTGAGGGAGGAAGCAGCCAAAGACGGGAAATTCTGTGACATCCAGTGCGGGTTTCACAGGAACTTCTGGGGTGGCCAAGAGAGGAATTCTGACATGACATGCAGCTCTGACATTCCTCATGATGTCTTATTCTGTGCCCTGAAAAAACAAACAACAAGGTTATAGTCTACATAGATTACAATTAGAATCTTTCAAATGAAAAGTGACTATATCTTCAAAATCATTTGTAGCTGATCTTAGGCCCAGTACCTTAAACCATTCATGTTGAAGGATTTCACTCAAATCAATCCGCTGTCTTGGGCTTTCTTGCAGGAGGGATTGAATCAGGTGGCAGCATTCTGTGCAGAACGATGGAAGAGATTCAGATTATTATCGTAAACTTTACACCTGCTTTCTTTGTATTAAGATGTAAGATTCGACTATTCTATGCTCTATTCGATTCTGTGGTCAGAAAATCAGGAGAAATTCCTGTTTTATCCACATTGGGTGAGTCTCAATCAGCTCCCTAGTTCAGTAGTCAGAGCACTGATCAGAAAGTCGGCCATTTTAAGGCCTGTCTCAATCGCAGAATCCTTCCAGTGCACTGAAACGTTTGCTCCCTAAAAAGTCCCACAATGCACCGCAAAAAAACAGGGTCCATCGATGCTGACTATGAGTTCTCTTAACGGAAGTTCTGAAGCGTGAAACTTAAATCACGTGAGCCAACTCACTACACATAACGACCGATAATGACACGCGATATATGTTTTTAAAAATAGAAACCATTATTTTATTATATTTCAGCATAAACACACATCATTAGACAGGTAATGAACACAATCTAGCTAACATTTATCATTTATTTATGGCTGAAATGTTGCACATATTTATGTAACAAGCAAAGTATTTATCATAATGTACTTTAAATAACATTGCAAGTAATGTCAGAAAGATATCAGCTCTGCTACCAGTAATGATTTTGTACAATGAGGACGTTGTCACGTCGCCGCATCAGTGTCCCAATGTGTAGTGAGCCAGCGTCCTTTACTATCCTTACCAGTGCCCGAATTCGTGTACACGATATACTGATTCACGAGCTCGGGAGCTAGGGAACTGATTGAGACACACCCATTATCTATCTTTTATAAAGCCACTTGGCTCAGGTGTTACTTTTCCTCGTTTCTTTGTTTTGTATGATTTTGGTCTTCTTTGTCGTGATGTATGGCATCTTACCGTTTGACAAGCCAGGCATAGACCAGGTGTTGTCATCAATCCTCCGCCTGTCTCTGGGTTCTGGGAAGCGTCCACACACCAACACGAATAAGAGCACTCCTAGAGACCACACAGTAGCTGGTTTCCCGTGATACTTTCCCTCTGCGCGGTACTCAGGTGGGCGGTAGTCTAGAGTGCCTGTAGGAAAGAGATTTGTCTGAAGCTTGAAACACCAATGACTGGTGTTATTTCATTTTAAACAATGCTGAGATATGGTTTATATGATACCAATTTAACTTGTCACTAGAACTTAAGTCCCAAACTACAGGTCTGATTCATGATACATACCACAGAATTTTTCATAGCCAGATTCCTGCAGGAGATCCCCACATCCAAAGTCAATCAGTTTGACCGCAAGTATTTCTGTGTTGATCAGCAGGTTCTCCAACTTAATATCCCGGTGAAAAACTCCACGGCAACAGCACATGTGAGCAGCCGTTGTTGTCTGCGCCATGATAAATCGTGCCGTGTCCTCATTGAGGGTGCCACCGCGAAAGTTTAAGAAATCCCACAGATCTTCGCAGGGTGAGGGACGCTCCAAGACCATGATATATTGGTCAGGCTGGTCCTGCCAGTCCAGCAGCTCAATTATCTCTGTAACTTTGGGGCCATTATTAACAAGGATTAACAGGCCAACCTCTAATGGGAGAGGTGCAGGATGACCAGACTGGAAGAAAGATCATTGTTATATGAAGGGGTTATCATTATGTCTACACATTTTAATTTGAAGACCGTGGGAAAACAGCGTAGTGAGTGTAGCCTACTTACAATGTAGATGTATTTCATGTTCTTTGGCTTTCTGGCAATTTTCACTGCTACCTAAACAACCAAAAAAAAGTCAAGTGAAATAGTGAAACAATATACACTAAAAGGACTTCAAATGGATATAGTGAGACAAAACTATTTGTTAGCTAAATATTGTAAGGAAATGACAATACCTCAAGACCATCCTCCAAGCGTTTTCCCTCAAAAACAGAGCCGTATCCTCCCTCACCAAGCATTCTGCCGATTTCATACCGGCTCAAAATGTTGTCTGTTAAAAGATTAATCATTTTAGTTGCTTGGAGAGAAGTGAGTGTAATGTTTGAGGTTATGGCCATAAACTCACCCTCAGTTGTCACGTCCACTCTGTTGTTGTTGTGACCTGGTGCTGGACTGTCTGGAAGGGTTTCAACCTGCTGATCTGCAGGAGGAAGGACTTCAAGACCACTGGATAGAGGTTCCTGAGGACCATGATCCTCTAGAGCACAGGCACTGTCCTGTAGGGAATTTTGATCTAAAGCAGGGAATATCAAACAAATAATAATAATTAAACACTGCATAGTCATATTATGGTGATTCTTCAGGAATTCTTAAAAATAAACGTTCTTCGATGTTTCATCTGTTAATATATAAGACATGTCCTGAAAAAAAAAATTTGATCATGACTTTGTAACATGACCACTTCATGGCACTTCATCCTATGGAACAGAAAAATCCCCCTAATTAATTAAGTTCCCATTAATGGATACTGATATATACCTGAACATTATGATGTACAGAGCTCTAGTAAACAGAAAACAGTTAGCCTACACATTTTGAAATGGTCATATAATTTACCCTCAATGTGTCTCTCATATATCGCAGTGGTATCTTGGTCTGAGCTGCCACTCCAGTTCCAGTGAAGAGACGGCAGCTTCTCAAAACTATCCATCCTCCTCCTCTTTCTCATTGGCATCTCATTTTCCTCACCAACACTAACAGGCTGATGGTTTTCAGCCACATCGGTGCTGGATGTTGAGGACGTGCTCTGATGGGAGTCGCACACCTGAGCACTTCGAGAACTTCGTTTTCTTTTTTGGCCAATGATAAAAGATGTCTGCTTGGTTTCATCTGTGTTTAAAGATATATGACATGTCCTGGAATGAAAATCTGATCATTGCCTTGATCTAATCTTGATTTTTGATCAAATGTGATGGTGTGTATTTTTAACATATTGTAATGAATGACAATAGGTTTCCATTAATGGATACTCATATCTAGCTGAGAATTATGTAGACTTTATGATGTACAGAGCTCTAATAAACAGAAAACAACTGGTCATTGAATTTACCCTCAGCGTGTCTCTCACTAATGGCTGCAGTGGTCTGACCCTGACCTGAGCTGCTGATCCAGTGAAGAGAGCGCAGCTCTACAGAGCTGTACTTCCTCCACTGTCTCTCCTGACTATCACTTTCCTCACTAACAGACTGATGATATACATACATAGAACACATAGAAGAGATTTGACCTTGATTTCTTCCCATATCACAATAAACAAAGAACATATCAAACAGATGCACAAAAAGGTGTCAAAAGGTTGTAGCTTATTATGGTCAATACCTTAAACCATTTATGGTAAACTGCTGGAGGGGTTTGAACCTGCTGATCTGCAGGAGGAAAGACTTCAAGACCACTGGATAGAGGTTCCTGAAGACCATGATCCTCTAGAGTACAGACACTGTCCTGTAGAGAATCTAAAGCAGGGAATATCAAACAAAAGCATGTTTCAAACAAATAATAGCCTAATAATTATTAAACATTGCATTCTCATGTTAAGGCGATTGTTCTGTTAAAATGTTTTATTTTTTCAACTTTTATAGCTTTTTAAACAATCATTGTTTAATATTTATGCCAAATCTGATCATTGGCTTGATCAAACTTCAGTTGTATTTTGATATAATTTGTGATGGATTTGTAACATATGGTAATGACACTTCAATGATATTCTCCAATGGTCATTTGATTTACCTTCAGAACTAGTAATCTGGTCTGAGCTGCCGCTCCAGTCACAGTAACGAAGAGACGGCAGCTTCACAAAACTATCCATCCTTCTCATCTTTCTCACTGGCATCTCATTTTCCTCGCCAACACTAACGGGCTGATGGTTTTCTGCCGCATCGGTGCTGGATGTTGAGAACGTGCTCTGATGGGAGTCGTACTCGTACACCTGAGCGCTAGAACTACGCTTTCTCTTCAGTGCCATGATAACAGCTGTCCACTTGGGTAACTCTATCATATAAACTGCAGAGAATAAGCAATGAGAAGACTGAGAAAACTGACGGTAGCTGGTTTCACACGCGCGACTTTGTTCAAGTTAAAATAGTGCACACAACGTTCTATTTCTTTATGACGCCATCATTTCTTTATGACGCCATCGCATTCCTGAGGGGCGCTTTTCAAATCCGCGTGACATTGCTCACAGCTGAGAAAAGGCTTGTTTCCTTTTCTTGCTTCAATTTCTATTTCTATTTGTTATATAACTTATGTATATTTAGGAAATGTTTCTACTTAAGACATCTTACCTCAAGGGTCTCGCTTAACTTTCACTTCACAATAAAAACTATATTTTACTCTACAAATCTAAATGAATTCCTGTACATTAACAAATATAAAAACTTAAAACATAAATTCATAGACCACTATTATGAAAAAAGGTTAGCATTTAAGTTCAGAATAATTTAGGTTTTATTTTATTTATAATTTAATTTAAGTATTTATTTATTTAAGTTTTTTTTAATAAGAGAATAACCCTTCAAAACGTGTCAAGATGTCATTAAATTTTTAATTTAAATCCTACACTATGTAGGTTATGTTTATAATTGCTTAACATCTACAAATTGTAATATAGCCTATAGATTAGTTAAAGCTGCAGTCCATAACTTTTTTTGGTTAAAAATGATCCAAAATCAAATTTTGAGCAAGTACATAACCAGCCGGTGTTCAAAACAATCTCCTTACCTTAGCCCGATTCACAACGGTAAGCTTGTAATAATGTGTTATAATTTGAGTGGTACTGGTAGCTTTCCACGGGAAATTCGAACATGGCGCCGTTCGTCTTTCCGTCATTACGTCACGTCTGTATACATAAAGAAGGAGCCCTAAGTCCTGGGCTATATCGCATGTGAGGATGCTGCAGGTGGCGGATCATTTATAGCCTTTTCTCACAGCAGCTGGAATAATTAAATTTACCATTTTGGTGGCGGATTGTAATCCAGAAAGGACCAAATGACAATCATTAGTGACAACTGGAGATTCACCCGTAGTCAAAAGCAAAAGATTAGACTGTACAGAAACTGAAATCCACAGGTAACACGAATACACACTAAATACACGTAGTCACGCAATGCTGATGTTGTACATTAACAATTTGAGAACAAAGTATAACAATAATAATTTGCACGGTTTGATGTGATATGAGCTAAGCGATCGTTAGTTTTAATCACCGTTGGTAGCGCAATTTATTGTAATGTTTTTTGTTCTCAGTTGGTCAGAACAAAAGTGACAGACATGTTACTTACTTGTTGAGATGACATTTTCAGGTGAAAATTCTTATTTTGGTCATAATCCATGACGTAGAATCTGTGATTCCGAAGTACAGTATCCACACCGGTGCGGTGACTGACAGCCACACAAACTCCTCAAAACATTAGATTCATCCGCGCTGAGGAGCCGTGCCGATGCACAACCCACGTAAAGACGATAATTCCGCAAATAACTGCAATTGCAGGTTTCAAACAGAGATGGCGACAGAGGCAAAACTTACGGACTGCAGCTTTAAGCTGCCTTTGTGTCTATACAAGGGGTGCTGTGTCTTTGCATGTCTCTCCACATGGGGTCCCTCAGTTCCATGACCAGACAAAACAAGTCATAGTTCCCAGTGGCTCTTGGGATCCTTTCCGTGCAGCAAGCCTTCTCCCAACAATGCATTGTGTTTCAGGCTCTAAAGATCACAAAGTCTCTGAAGAACTTTGCATCATGGTTCAAGAAATGTTGCGCGACTAAGCTGTCATAGAGTTAGACATATGATCTTGAATACTAATGCTAATTGTCACCTGTACTACTCATACTAAAAATGATTCCCCCGGTTTCAAAGACAAGGCTTAAGCCTAGTCCCAGACTAAAGTGCATGTTTGAGCTGTTTTAACTGAAAGCAATATCTTAAAATATGTCAGTGCCATTGTTTTGTCTCAAGATGCACACCAGTAATGTTTATAAAAGCAACTTAAATGTCCTAATTGAACTACAGCCTAATCCTGTCTGTGAAACCAGGCCATAATATATTAATCCTAGTTTGTCATAATGTCTTGTTATACAGATATTTCATCACAAAATTGTTCTAATGAGTTCTAATGAGCTCTAATGAGGCTGGTGCTGTAAGACCTTGCAAAAACCGGAAACTGTAGTTACTTTTATGTTACATTATGATATTTTTACTTACTATAATACTGGAAGATATGGAAGCTTGTTTCCGCCACAGAATAAAACATTTTAAAAGATAATTGTGACTTTTTAATCTCACAATTGTGTTTACGGCAAATACTTTTTTTTTCTCAGAATTGCGAGATATGAAGTCAGAACTCTTGCAATTCTGACTTTATATCTCACAATTCTGACTTTTCAATTCGCAATTGCTATGTAAACTCACAATTGTGAGAAAAAAGGTCACAATTACCTTTTTATTTTTTATTCTGTGGCAGAAACAAGCTTTCATAGGAAGATGTATTTATTTTTTATTATTTATATAGGTCTCTTTTATTTAATCACTTTATTTGAATAAAATGTATTTAATTCAATATTTTTATTTTTATTATTAACATTGTTTTTCTCTAAACCTTCCTACGGACCCGTTAGTGCTCCCTTGTGGCCTCCTGGGGGGTTGAAAAGCCCTGATTTATGTTAGCTACTTGTATGTTTCACTTGTTTTGTTATAAAACAAAAATGTTTTATAATATTTTATAGTACTTTTTAGATACTACATGACATTTTTAGAAGCACAAACAATGAAAGTGATCTATTGATTACTTGTGGGTGGAGAAATAGATGCAATTGAAGATCTAGAGATACAAAAAAACGAATGAAACAAAAGTTCTTCCCTATTGTAATGTATATTCAAGTAAAACATCACTTTAGAACTAGTAGCAATGACAGCTTGGGCTGCTTCAATAAAGTAATTAGTGTATTAGCTGGGTGTCATCTGAAAAGTAATGGAAGTTAAAGCCATGATGACGTGACCTAAGGGAAGCATGTAGATGAAGAAGAGTAAAGGCCCAAGAACAGAACCTTGTGGAACACCGTGTGAAACAGGGCCAGTGATGGACTTAGCCTGATGGATAGAAATGTAACGCTGGCAGTAAGACAAGTAGGAAATGAACCACGACAGGTCAGTTCCAGAAATACCAAAAACAGAGAATCGTGAGATGAGAGCCCAAGTCGATGGCTTTCAATAGCAGTACAATGGATGGGATTCATTTGGCCCTGTGGATTTTGAGAAAATAAAGGCTGTTAATTTTTACTCTCGCTAGTTCGTTTAATTTGTTCACTAATGTCAATGTATAATTGTCATTTTCAAAATTTTCAAAAAACGTTTTTTTTTTTGCATACGTGAGGTTGATTGGAATTGACACAGAATAACAAAATTATGCTCAGAAGTAATATTTCATCTTCCAAAAGATACTGGAAATTATCTTTGAATAGATAAATGACCATTTTCAGTATTTGGGATAGGCCTACATATTTATTTTCTGAACCGATATGTTGACATTAGAGTATTTTAACAATTCTGATCAGGATATTACTTCGTGGCCAACGGTAATAATATCATTAATTTTATGTTCACTGTCTACGAGCACGGTAACAAAATCGAACAGTTTAAGGCAGTAACTTATAAACACAAAGCACAAGACACTTGTATAGATGAAAATTTAAATGAGACTTTATTGAACTATTCTAATACACACAAACTAATCTAACGAAACACACACACACGTACTCATTCATACAGTTGCAGGGAGATGTGATATTGTTAACGGAATAGAAATGGAGTCCCAAATGTCTAGCGTTAGACACTATTTCTTGACCGCAACCTGAGCGAATCAATATACTAGCAATTCAACCTTAGTTCGTTTGCTTTAATAGGATTTGCACCAGTTCAGCCAGAATGAGGAGAAATCGTGTATTTGGATGCTCCTATGAGCGTGGATTCCCTTTCGTGACGAAGTTGCTGAAGGAATCTTTGCGGTGCTGATTGGCTGGCGGTCAGTTGATGTTGCATTCGAGGGACAACGCTCTGGTTGTTGACTGGATGGTTGGCTTTGCAGGGTGGAGCCTCGTGTGCCGGTTCCCGGTTGCTTGGGTTGAGCGTTGGCGTTGCTATGCAACGGTGTTTTCGCTGAGTCTCGGTGAGCGGCTGGATACGCTTACTCTAGGAAGTTACCTTCGGCGAGGTTCAAACGGAGTTGATGAGTTTCGGAAAGAGCTCTTGGTAGCTCTAAGGGCAGTGAAACATGCAGGCAGGAAGGTGGCAAGGCCACCACAAATCAATAGCAATAGCAAAGTCACTGCAAAACCATGGCAAAAGCGGAAGCAAAAAGCAAGGCCAAAATGTTGGTCCTTAATTTATAAGCGTGTCCATCTGGTCCGTCCTTGAAGGTGTCCCAGCCAATCAGATATTGTCGTGGGCGGGTCCCACGCCCACTTCTCCTGTTCTTGCTTATCATTAGCATAATGTCCACGTGATAACGTGCAAGCAAACTCTTTAGCGTTCTGGTAAACACTTTAAGCAGCCAACTTTCATAGTGTGAATATGGTGTATCCGACATAAATCTACTTTGCATCAAAATTCTGGACATCATTTATCCATCACACAGATACCAAATAACATATATTTCCCATATATGAAGTGAAAGATAATAAAGATTTAGATGTGATAAATGTCTAGTGTACAGAAAACTCCATAGGTTATATGACACACACATAATACGTCGATACACGTTTTAAGAAACCTTCTGGTGATTACTTCCTGTAACTAAAATAAAGAAACATGCAAATCGGTGGCAATAAATGCTTGACACACCGAAAGAACTCCACAGGTTATATAGATGTACATAATACATATAATATGTGTCAAGTCCCGATTGTGGATTAATTCATATTATTGATTCTGAGGTTATGGCTTAGTACTCATGTTTGCGTTCTGTGAGGTCTTTTGTGTGATGTTCAACGAGTCTCTGGAATGTGCAGATCGAGGGAGAGGGGGAAGTAACGTGTCCCTGTTTAATGTTTATGCTGATTTTGGGCCGTTGGAAAGCTTTTAGCGACTCTTTGTGTCCCGATAAGACTTTGGATTTAAGGTCACGGAGGTGTTCCTTGCTTCCTGTGTTCTACCAGATGTTACGTTTGTGGAACAAACAAAGGCCAAGTCACTGACCAATCCTGTCCTTGCACCGGGTTTGAGATAAGGCAGATGAGGGGGAAAAAGGTGTCTTCTCGGGCCATTTGACTCCATGGATTACAAACCTGATTCCAAAAAAGTTGGGACACTGTACAAACTGTGAATAAAAAAGGAATGCAATAATTTACAAATCTCATAAACTTATATTTTATTCACAATAGAATATAGATAACATATCAAATGTTGAAAGTGAGACATTTTGAAATGTCATGCCAAATATTGGCTCATTTTGGATTTCATGAGAGCTACACATTCCAAAAAAGTTGGGACAGGTAGCAATAAGAGGCCGGAAAAGTTAAATGTACATATAAGGAACAGCTGGAGGACCAATTTGCAACTTATTAGGTCAATTGGCAACATGATTGGGTATAAAAAGAGCCTCTCAGAGTGGCAGTGTCTCTCAGAAGTCAAGATGGCAGAGGATCACCAATTCCCCCAATGCTGCGGCGAAAAATAGTGGAGCAATATCAGAAAGGAGTTTCTCTGAGAAAAATTGCAAAGAGTTTGAAGTTATCATCATCTACAGTGCATAATATCATCCAAAGATTCAGAGAATCTGGAACAATCTCTGTGCGTAAGGGTCGAGGCCGGAAAACCATACTGGATGCCCGTGATCTTCGGGCCCTTAGACGGCACTGCATCACATACAGGAATGCTACTGTAATGGAAATCACAACATGGGCTCAGGAATACTTCCAGAAAACATTGTCGGTGAACACAATCCACCGTGCCATTCGCCGTTGCCGGCTAAAACTCTATAGGTCAAAAAAGAAGCCTAAACATGATCCAGAAGCGCAGGCGTTTTCTCTGGGCCAAGGCTCATTTAAAATGGACTGTGGCAAAGTGGAAAACTGTTCTGTGGTCAGACGAATCAAAATTTGAAGTTCTTTTTGGAAAACTGGGACGCCATGTCATCCGGACTAAAGAGGACAAGGACAACCCAAGTTGTTATCAGCGCTCAGTTCAGAAGCCTGCATCTCTGATGGTATGGGGTTGCATGAGTGCGTGTGGCGTGGGCAGCTTACACATCTGGAAAGGCACCATCAATGCTGAAAGGTATATCCAAGTTCTAGAACAACATATGCTCCCATCCAGACGTCGTCTCTTTCAGGGAAGACCTTGCATTTTCCAACATGACAATGCCAGACCACATACTGCATCAATTACAACATCATGGCTGCGTAGAAGGATCCGGGTACTGAAATGGCCAGCCTGCAGTCCAGATCTTTCACCCATAGAAAACATTTGGCGCATCATAAAGAGGAAGATGCGACAAAGAAGACCTAAGACAGTTGAGCAACTAGAAGCCTGTATTAGACAAGAATGGGACAACATTCCTATTCCTAAACTTGAGCAACTTGTCTCCTCAGTCCCCAGACGTTTGCAGACTGTTATAAAAAGAAGAGGGGATGCCACACAGTGGTAAACATGGCCGTGTCCCAACTTTTTTGAGATGTGTTGATGCCATGAAATTTAAAATCAACTTATTTTTCCCTTAAAATGATACATTTTCTCAGTTTAAACATTTGATATGTCATCTATGTTGCACTCCGAATAAAATATTGAAATTTGAAACTTCCACATCATTGCATTCTGTTTTTATTCACAATTTGTACAGTGTCCCAACTTTTTTGGAATTGGGTTTGTACATCATTGAAGAACAAAGAAAAAAACGTTTTGAACAACGTGAAACATTTAAACTGACAAAAAACATTATATTGCATTTTTTTTATAACTTTAAATGTAGTGCAAAACAATTGCTGCGTGTTTGTGTGAGTGTTTGTGTATTCCTGTTACATAAGGGTTCAGTCACTAGCTATGTTTCCGTGATCCACCTATTTTTATGTGAATTTTGATATATTGCATAAAAACCGCTGGATGGAAACATCAAGATGCTCATAAATTCTAATAATGTGCACAAAAAAAACTTGTGAGTTCAATCGAGGCAGATAATTTTATCTGGTGAGAAGACATGCGCATAAACTATGATGGCAACACATTTACTGAATAAATCCCTTAATACGCATCAAAAAACTCACATGACTTTGCCACAACAAAGGCTGTGACTGATAACTGGACTCATTGGAATCATCATAGGGGTTGGTTGTAACATTTTTAATAAACTGTTACAACTATCCCCACCCCTAACAGCCATAACTTAGCTAACTGTTTTAGCATGTGGGTTTGAAGTTAGCATAAATACAAAGCATCAAATTAAACTAGAGAAATAGCTACTTCAGGTCATGTAAGTTAAATAATTGTACCTACAACTCAATGATTGCTAGGCAAAAAATAATCTTGATGAAAATTTTTACTTACCTGAAAATCACTTTTTTGGTCATAAAATCTACAAATTTGCTCACAGTCACATGCAATTTCTCCTGTGAGCTCAAAAAGAAGATGGGACTGTATGATATTAATGACATTACCACAGCTCTTTTCTGACCTGTCAAACTTACAGTGTTACAACTGACCCCATGTTACAACCCTCCCCAGTCTCCCCTACTTTTGGTCACCCTTTACCGTACATCTCTATGTGGGTTTTGAAATATTTAACCAATGAAAAGTATTAAAAAGAGCTTGTGACTAAACCTCGTAGTAATTGTGGCCAGGCTGCTTCAACTCTACACACAATGGCCGTTCTTGTGTTTCAGGCCAAACTTCTCCGTTCTCTGGGTGAGTCTAGCCCTGATCCTGAAGCATTCAAAGTCCTGTGCAGCGCCACTGACTTAGCCCTGCGCACAACGAAAACTGCCGCCCAGGCGATCGGCAGAAGCTTGGCGAACAAGCTATGCCACAAGCTATGTGCCATTTCCTTCCAAAGTGCTCCAGCTCTGCTTCGGGCCGCCACACGAAAGCGCCGCCCCCTTCAGCCTTCTCTTACCACTATACAGCATGCACCCCTGCACATAAGCACTGTTCACACAGCGCCGAGTGCTTCACCAAAGCACAGAAGGCGTCACAACCCATGCACCATTTTCACTCTCTTTACACTTCTCCCAGTCCCCTCTATTCAGGCGGCTGGAGATGTCAACATTGCAGTCAACGAGCCTGTTATAAAGCACGCATGCCTGCACACAAACGCCGTCTTAACGGCGACCCAAATAAATCACAAAAGAGTTTTTTCCTCTGTTCTTACTGTAGGCAGTGTGCCCACTATACAGTATGCACCCCTGCATATAAGCACTGTTCACACAGTGCCGAGTGCTTCACCGAAGCACAGAAGGCGTCGCAAGCCATGTGCCCTTTTCACTCTCTTTACACTTCTCCCAGTCCCCTCTATTCAGGCGGCTGGAGATGTCACCATTGCAGTCAACGAGACTGTTATAAAGCACGCACGCATGCCTGCACGCCTGCACACAAACGCTGTCTTAACGGCGACCCTAATAAATCACAAAAGAGTTTTTCCTCTGTTCTGACTGTAGGCAGTGTGCCCACTATACAGTATGAACCCCTGCACTGTTCACACAGCACCACAAAATCACACAGATTATCCCCTGTTGGCTCGTTTGCCGGCTCGCGCCGGGCGTGTTCTAAATGTAGAGCGCACGCCCACTACACAGTGCGCGCCACTACACATAAGCGCTGTCCCTACAGTGTCACAAGCACAAAACAACCGGGCGACTGGGTCCCTATTACAAAGCAGCCCATCCCCAGACTTAATTCAACCCCTTGCTATGCGGGCCGAGGCCTGGGAAGCCATCCCCGGTATATCAGAGTGGGTGTTGAACATAATAAAACGAGTTTACTCGCTACAGTTTGTTCGCAGACCCCCGCACTTTCGCACCGTGGTCGAGACATCGGTGAAGAGCGACGTGAGTCACGTGCTTTGTACCGAAGTGTCGAAACTGTTAGCAAAAGGGGCTGTAGAAACTGTCCCCTTAGCAATAAGTGAGTCAGGCTTTTATAGTCGCTACTTCCTCGTTCCAAAGAAGGATGGCGGCCTCAGACCCGTCCTAGATCTCAGACATCTGAATGCTTATGACGCGCTCGTTCAGAATGCTGACAACAAAACAAATCCTCGCGCAAAATCGCCCAGGGGATTGGTTTTTCTCAGTGGATCTGAAAGATGCTTACTTTCGCATTCAGATAGCACCCCGCCACAGGCCATTCTTGAGATTCGCCTTCAAGGGGCAGGCTTATCAATACAACGTCCTACCATTCGGTCTATCCCTAGCACCCCGTACATTTACAAAGTGCATGGATGCGGCCCTCGCTCCCCTGAGACCACGGGGAGTGCGATTACTGTACTACCTCGACGATTGGCTGGTTATAGCCCAATCAGAGGCGCAGTTAATAACTCACAGGTCCTGTGAGTCCATCTGGAATGTCTGGGTCTCAGGATCAACACTGCCAAGAGCGTGCTGTCTCCCAGCCAGAATATTTGTTTTCTCAGTCATGGACTCGATACAGATGAGAGCACGGCTTACGCCACTCACTTGCCATCCAGCGCCTAGCGGCGTTGTTCAAAGCTGGCACTTACACCCCTCTCAAACATTTTCAGAGGATTTTAGGCCTTATGGCCTCAGCAGTACTCAAACTGGGCCTACTATACACTCACCTAAAGGATTATTAGGAACACCTGTTCAATTTCTCATTAATGCAATTATCTAATCAACCAATCACATGGCAGTTGCTTCAATGCATTTAGGGGTGTGGTCCTGGTCAAGACAATCTCCTGAACTCCAAACTGAATGTCAGAATGGGAAAGAAAGGTGATTTAAGTAATTTTGAGCGTGGCATGGTTGTTGGTGCCAGACGGGCCGGTCTGAGTATTTCACAATCTGCTCAGTTACTGGGATTTTCACGCACAACCATTTCTAGAGTTTACAAAGAATGGTGTGAAAAGGGAAAAACATCCAGTATGCGGCAGTCCTGTGGGCGAAAATGCCTTGTTGATGCTAGAGGTCAGAGGAGAATGGGCCGACTGATTCAAGCTGATAGAAGAGCAACTTTGACTGAAATAACCACTCGTTACAACCGAGGTATGCAGCAAAGCATTTGTGAAGCCACAACACGCACAACCTTGAGGCGGATGGGCTACAACAGCAGAAGACCCCACCGGGTACCACTCATCTCCACTACAAATAGGAAAAAGAGGCTACAATTTGCACGAGCTCACCAAAATTGGACAGTTGAAGACTGGAAAAATGTTGCCTGGTCTGATGAGTCTCGATTTCTGTTGAGACATTCAGATGGTAGAGTCAGAATTTGGCGTAAACAGAATGAGAACATGGATCCATCATGCCTTGTTACCACTGTGCAGGCTGGTGGTGGTGGTGTAATGGTGTGGGGGATGTTTTCTTGGCACACTTTAGGCCCCTTAGTGCCAATTGGGCATCGTTTAAATGCCACGGCCTACCTGAGCATTGTTTCTGACCATGTCCATCCCTTTATGACCACCATGTACCCATCCTCTGATGGCTACTTCCAGCAGGATAATGCACCATGTCACAAAGCTTGAATCATTTCAAATTGGTTTCTTGAACATGACAATGAGTTCACTGTACTAAAATGGCCCCCACAGTCACCAGATCTCAACCCAATAGAGCATCTTTGGGATGTGGTGGAACGGGAGCTTCGTGCCCTGGATGTGCATCCCACAAATCTCCATCAACTGCAAGATGCTATCCTATCAATATGGGCCAACATTTCTAAAGAATGCTTTCAGCACCTTGTTGAATCAATGCCACGTAGAATTAAGGCAGTTCTGAAGGCGAAAGGGGGTCAAACACAGTATTAGTATGGTGTTGCTAATAATCCTTTAGGTGAGTGTATATGCGTCCCCTCCAGCGCTGGTTAAAACACCGCGCCCCGGTTCGCACGTGGTGGTCAGACCACTTATGCATCAAAGTGAACCACAGCTGTATCAAAGCCCTGGCTCCTTGGAAAGCAGCCGACTGGTACCAGTCTGGCGTGAATATGGGCGAAGTGGAAAGTGATCTCGACAAATGCATCCAACTTAGGTTGGGGTGCCCTACACGAAGGCAGGTCCATCTCCGGCCTTTGGTCAAGCTCGGAGAAACGGATCTACTCTGAAGAATCGAAGAGTGCGGGTTAGAGACTCTAGAAATTGGGTTAGAAATTGGGGCCAAGTCCTGGTACCCTCTTGGTGCTATGTGAGTGTCGTGAAGTCATCGACCCTGCCCGTATTCCAGCTGAACTGCTGCGGCCTGATGGAGAAGAGTCATGGAAGGTTGTAGTGGCACCTGTTGATGTTTCAGCCTCTGAGTTTTCCAAGAAACTGTCAAAGTTCTTAATGGATGAAGGAAAATCTATGACTGACATACAGGCCTTATTCTCTCCACACAGTTCCAGTTCTCCTGAGTCTATTATACGCGCGGAGGGTGAACTTCTGGACAAGACAACAAAACCGTCTGGTGAAACTAATGCTTATCGATGACTACGCATCTTTTCTGGCACTGTTCCAATACGACTGGTGAGGAAAGTCTAGAAAACTGGATAGAACAGGCCCGATTAATGACTGAGGAATGTGAGTGTTCGGAAAAGGAAAAACGGCAAAGAATAATGGAGAGTGTGAAAGGGCCAGCCCTTGACATAATCAAAGCTGTTTGATTTTCAAGTCCTGAGGCAAGTGCTTCTCAATACCTTTGAAGCGTTAGAAAACACATTTGGAACCTTTGAGTCAGGGGAGGATCTATACTTTGCCTTTCGTCTCTTACGTCAATTGCCCAGGGAAGCTTTATCTGACTTTCTGTGTAGGATGGAGAAATCCTTAACTAAAGTGGTGTAAAGAGGAGGATTGAGTCCCCAGATGATGGACAGAACAAGGGTGGAACAGCTGATTAGAGGTGTGGTAGAGTCGGATCTGATGCTTCTGCAGTTAAGACTGAGGGAGAGAAGAGACCAGCCACCCACTTTCTTAGCACTGCTAAATGAAATAAAAGAAGCTGAGGAGAACGAAGCTGCTCACCATAAAATCAAGGCATCTGTGAAGCCCATACAGCTGAAACAGGATGATAAACTAGACTCCTCTGTGATCAGACAACTCCAAGCAGACATTCAGGAGCTAAGATCTAAATTTGGGGAAGATCCCCAAACACAGTTTCTGTTTCTTCCATGAGGGCTGATCCAAAAGACAAGCAGGAGAAGAAAAGAGCTGATACCCATGGAGAGTCTGAAGTACAAGCGTTAAAGAGGCAAGTTCAACAACTTCAACAACTTCAACAACAGCTAGCCGTCATGAGTATTAGTTCCACTACTCACTCACACCAAGCTCAGTCAAACCCCAGGTCTGTTCCAGTATCATATGGAGAAAGACCAGTAAAGCACAACAATGATTTCTTCTGTTATCGGTGCAGAGAGGATGGACACATCGCTACCAAGTGTCAATCGCCTGAAAATACCTCCCAAGTAATACAGAATTTGTTACGTGCTCTCCGAAAAGCTAAGACCGAAAGGAACCCTGTGACTGGCAACAGTGCTACTTCTAGCAGCCTAGACTGTTTCTCTAAGAAGAGTCAAACTGAGGTCTGTGAGGTGAGTCGTCTTCCCAGAGAATTAGTGGGCCCTGCCTCAACCATTTCAGTGGTGCTGAATGGATGTCCGTGTCAAGCTTTACTGGACAGTGGGTCCCAGGTCACCATTGTATTTGACCAGTGGTATTCCAAATACATACCCCAGATACCCATCCATCTGCTCACTGGATTGTCCATTTGGGGACTGAGCTCTTCTAGTTATCCATACAAGGGATACATCATAGTGGATGTTTTGCTTTCTGTTTCCCTCACTGGGTTGAAAGAGTCAGTTTCCATTCTCGCTTTGGTCTGCCCAGAACCTCAAGTTCCCCAGCAGGTTCCTGTAATAATCGGCACCAATGCAAGCTTCTTTCAACGTCTGACCATGCTCAGTCAGGACTCTGGTGTATCAAACCAAGCACACTCACTGAGGATTCAGTCGTCCCTCCTCAAACCATGTTTACAGCAGGTCCAGGGAAAAGAGGAAGTCCCCGAGCCAGCTGAGGGACAAGTCAAGTGGAAAGGGCCAGGAGCCCTAACTATCCCTTCAAGAAGTGAAAGGTATGCAGTGTGTAAAGTGGAGTATGAGAAGCCACCAAGAAAAGACATTTTTCTTGTGGAAACTCCAATGTCAACTTCCAGCTGGACTGTTTATCCCTCCAACCATTCTGTCTTCTTCTGCTATTAATGTGAACAACTTCAGAGTGTTGGTCTGCAATGAGACCTTTAAAGACATCAGCATCTCAACTGACACAGTAATTGCTAAAGTCTTTGCCACTGATACAGTCACAGTTACGCCAGATGTTCCGACTGATCCGAAGAGGATAGATCCCAAAGTGTTCAAGTTTGGTGACTTTCCTATACCTGCTGATTGGAAAAAGGCTTAGGGAGAAGTTAGCTGAGCATGGAAACGTGTTTTCCCTTGAGGAGTGGGATGTGGGAAGAGCCAAAGGAGTGAAACATAATATCAGACTGAGTGACAGCCGACCATTTAGGGAACGATCCAGACGTGTTGCACCTGCAGACATTGATGACGTGAGGCGGCACTTAAAAGACCTGTTGGCTGCAGGAGTCATAACAGAATCCAGGAGCCCTTATGCCTCGCCAATAGTTATTGCTCGGCAGAAAAATGGAACCATCCGTATGTGCATAGACTACCGGACCTTGAATTCCAGAACAATTCCTGACCACTCCCAGGATTGATGATGCTTTGGACTGTCTGTCTGGAAGTAAATGGTTTGTCTTAGACCTGCGTAGTGGCTATTACCAGATTGAGATGGCTGATGAGGACAAGGAAAAAACAGCATTCATCTGTCCTCTGGGTTTTTACCAGTTTGAACGCATGCCACAGGGAATCACTAGGGCTCCAGCCACCTTTCAGCGGCTAATGGAGAGAGCTGTTGGAGATATGCATCTTCTCCAGGTCATTGTGTATCTGGATGACCTCGTAGTCTTTGGGTGTACGTTAGAAGAGCATGAGGAAAGGCTGCTGAAAGTGTTGGATTGGCTGGAAGAATATGGGCTCAAAGTGTCTATAGATAAGTGCCAGTTCTGACAGCCACAAGTCAAATATGTGGGACACATTGTATCTGTTGCCGGGATAGCTCCTGATCCTGAGAAGGTGAATGCCGTGTCTCACTGGAAGATGCCGCATGATTTGAAGTCCCTGAGGTCTTTTCTAGGATTTTGTGGTTTCTACCACCATTTTATTAAGAACTTTTCTGCTATCGTAAGACCCCTGACAGACTTGACCAAAGGTTATCCCCCTGTCAAAAGTCAAAGTAAAGCTGTACCAAAAGGCAAGTACTACCATGAGTCAGAGCCGCTTGGTGAGCGCTGGGACCAAAGGTGTACAGAGGCCTTTCATAACATCATCTATTGCCTTACACATGCTCCGGTACTGGCCTATGCAGATTCAGCTAAGCCCTATGTCCTACATGTTGACGCAAGCCTGAGTGGTTTAGGTGCCATGTTGAATCAGGAACATTCAGACGGACTGAGACCTGTCGCTTATGCCAGCCGTAAACTGAGTGCTGCTGAACGCCACTATCCCATTCATCAGTTGGAATTCCTGGCACTCAAGTGGGCTGTTGTGGATAAATTCCACGATTACTTGTACGGGACAAAGTTCACAGTTAGGACAGATAACAACCCCCTCACCTACGTTCTGACAAGTGCTAAGCTTAGTGCTACTGGACATCGGTGGCTGGCAGCCTTAGCCACTTATGATTTTAGCCTTCAGCACAAGCACAAGGGCGTCATAACATTGATGCGGACATACTGTCACGCTATCACTCACACACTGAACTGTCGCAAGAATGGGTGGACCTACCGAGATCAGGAGTAAGGGCCATCTGTCAGCTTGCCAATACTCACCACTCACCACGATGAATCCTGTAGTAGGCTGGTGGATCAGTTGGGTGTTACTCCGGAAGTCATTCCCGTTGTGTATGTTTGTCCAGTACAGTTGGAAATGGGACACAAGAAGCAGTTGTCCAACTCTGAATTGAAACTAGCACAGGATGTGGAGAAAGGACATGTACTTACCACTACAAAGAGCTGTAACCCCATTGAGACTCTCTTTCGGCAGCAAGGTGCGAAGTTGAACATTCGTCACAACCTATTGTACCGAATTACGAAAAGCACCTGTGGGAGAGAAAGACAGCAGTTAGTTTTACCAGAAAAGTACCGTGCCCAGATGCTATACTCTCTTCATGACGAGGCAGGTCATCTTGGAATTGAGAGAACCACAGAACTTTGCAAAGATCGTTTCTACTGGCCACGGATGAACAAAGATGTGGAGCAGTATGTGAAGGAATGTGGACGATGTATCGCTAGGAAGACTTTACCTCAAAGGTCTGCTTACCTGAATAACATTACGAGCAGTGGCCCACTTGATCTGGTCTGCATCGATTTCCTGTCTATTAAACCTGACTCGAAGGGAATCTCCAACGTTCTGGTCATCACAGATCATTTCACCCGCTATGCTCAGGCCTATACTGCAAGAGACCAGAAAGCATTAACAATGGCCAAGATCCTGGTTGAAAAGTTCTTTGTTCACTATGGTTTGCCAGCCCGCATTCACTCCGACCAGGGGCGTGACTTTGAAAGTAGGCTCATCAAAGAACTCCTTGGAATCCTGGGAATTCGCAAATCCCGGACCTCGCCTTACTACCCTCAAGGACACCCACAGCCAGAGCGTTTCAATCAAACTCTTCTTTCCATGCTGGGAACCCTGGATCCTGCCAGGAAGAACAGGTGGAGCCAAAGCATCAGTCAGTTGGTGCATGCGTACAACTGTACCAAAAACTAAGCAACTGGTTACTCACCTTATTATCTGTTGTTTGGGAGAGAGGCACGTCTTCCAGTGGACATATGCTTCGGGACTTCAGCGGCTAGGGAGAGTGGGATGAAACATCAGCAGTACGTTGAAAGAATGAAAAAAGAGCTGCAACATGCATACCAGTTAGACTCTGAGAGTTCCCTGAAGACACAGCAAAGGAACAAGAGACTGTACGACTGTAAAGTGAAACATCAGACTTTGGAGAAAGGAGACCGGGTGTTTATAAAGAACTTAGCTATCACCGGCAAGCACAAGTTACAGGATCGCTGGAACTCCTTACCCTACCTCGTCATGGAGAAGCTGCCAAACTTACCTGTGTATAGGGTAAAACCAGAGACTGGCACAGGGAGTGTCAGGACGTTGCACCGAGACCATTTGTTACCTATTGGAGATAGAGTGAGGATGTACTTACCTGATGAGAGGATGGATGTCCAGCGTCCAGTGGTAACCAGGGCAAGAGCTGTGGAGAGAACACAAAGAGAACAATCAGCACAAGATTGTTGTGATTCAATAGATCACTCTGATAGTGATGACAGTAGTGTGTGTGAGTACTTCCCAGTTCCACAAGGGAGACCAGTCAGGCAGATGCACAGCCCCACATTAAACACAGAGAACGTACAGATCCATAAAAGCCATGAAAGAGTTCCTTATCAACTGGAAGTGATAGGAGATCTATCTGAGTGTGACGCCGAAAGCATCTCTCTGCCATACCCTGACCGACTGGAGGATCTGGTATCCGAAGAGGGAGACAGGGAATTCATGGAGGCCCCAAAAGAGGCAGAAACTGAAAGAGTTGATCTTCGTCCAGTGAAAAAACTGAGTTATGATGAACTGGGGCAATCTACGGACAGACCCTTAACCCTTGTATATAGGGGTATGGTGGTGCAAGTTGCAGATTTCCCAAGGGAAAAGAATGTTTGCAAAACATTGTGGTGCCCCCAAATGGCCCAGTGTCCCCAAAGTTCTAGTTTGAGTGCAAATCAAACATCTAGAGCCATAATACCGATGTAGTGGGCTAGTCTCATGGGGACATGAGTCATTAAGAAGGGGGAGAGTGTAACCCAGTGCCGGTTATTAAGCACATTAACACCTTTTCCCATGTAATGGAGTATTTATAAGGTTTTATGATTCAGATAGTATCATAGCAGCCTCTCTGTGCTCGGTTTATACAAACCCGATTCCAAAAAAGTTGGGACACTGTGCAAATTGTGAATAAAAACAGAATGCAATGATGTGGAAGTTTCAAATTTCAATATTTTATTCAGAATACAACATAGATGACATATCAAATGTTTAAACTGAGAAAATGTATCATTTTAAGGGAAAAATAAGTTGATTTTAAATTTCATGGCATCAACACATCTCAAAAAAGTTGGGACAAGGCCATGTTTACCACTGTGTGGCATCCCCTCTTCTTTTTATAACAGTCTGCAAACGTCTGGGGACTGAGGAGACAAGTTGCTCAAGTTTAGGAATAGGAATGTTGTCCCATTCTTGTCTAATACAGGCTTCTAGTTGCTCAACTGTCTTAGGTCTTCTTTGTCGCATCTTCCTCTTTATGATGCGCCAAATGTTTTCTATGGGTGAAAGATCTGGACTGCAGGCTGGCCATTTCAGTACCCGGATCCTTCTACGCAGCCATGATGTTGTAATTGATGCAGTATGTGGTCTGGCATTGTCATGTTGGAAAATGCAAGGTCTTCCCTGAAAGAGACGACATCTGGATGGGAGCAGATGTTGTTCTAGAACTTGGATATACCTTTCAGCATTGATGGTGCCTTTCCAGATGTGTAAGCTGCCCATGCCACACGCACTCATGCAACCCCATACCATCAGAGATGCAGGCTTCTGAACTGAGTGCTGATAACAACTTGGGTTGCCCTTGTCCTCTTTAGTCCGGATGACATGGCGTCCCAGTTTTCCAAAAAGAACTTCAAATTTTGATTCGTCTGACCACAGAACAGTTTTCCACTTTGCCACAGTCCATTTTAAATGAGCCTTGGCCCAGAGAAAACGCCTGCGCTTCTGGATCATGTTTAGATATGGCTTCTTTTTTGACCTATAGAGTTTTAGCCGGCAACGGCGAATGGCACGGTGGATTGTGTTCACCGACAATGTTTTCTGGAAGTATTCCTGAGCCCATGTTGTGATTTCCATTACAGTAGTATTCCTGTATGTGATGCAGTGCCGTCTAAGGGCCCGAAGATCACGGGCATCCAGTATGGTTTTCCGGCCTTGACCCTTACGCACAGAGATTGTTCCAGATTCTCTGAATCTTTGGATGATATTATGCACTGTAGATGATGATAACTTCAAACTCTTTGCAATTTTTCTCTGAGAAACTCCTTTCTGATATTGCTCCACTATTTTTCGCCGCAGCATTGGGTGATCCTCTGCCCATCTTGTCTTCTGAGAGACACTGCCACTCTGAGAGGCTCTTTTTATACCCAATCATGTTGCCAATTGACCTAATAAGTTGCAAATTGGTCCTCCAGCTGTTCCTTATATGTACATTTAACTTTTCCGGCCTCTTATTGCTACCTGTCCCAACTTTTTTGGAATGTGTAGCTCTCATGAAATCCAAAATGAGCCAATATTTGGCATGACATTTCAAAATGTCTCACTTTCAACATTTGATATGTTATCTATATTCTATTGTGAATAAAATATAAGTTTATGAGATTTGTAAATTATTGCATTCCTTTTTTATTCACAATTTGTACAGTGTCCCAACTTTTTTGGAATCGGGTTTGTACACTCATGCTCTGCCCCTTTAAGAGTTACGGTGATCTATAAAGTTTGTTTGTGGTGCACTTGCTCAAAACGTGTTTTTGCCCAGCATCTTTGCTGATCTTTTCTGGGTGCTGATTCACCCTGGTGAATATAGGGGAATTCTGATTGGACAGAGGGGGGAGAGGGGGAATGGCAGATCGAAAAAAAGAGAGTTTTTGATGCATCTAAAATATAACATTAATAACCACTGAAAAAGTGTGTTAAATATATATTTTAAGTATAATAAGTATTGTAAAGACTTGAGTTATTTTTGTTTGTGGTTTATACTCTGTACAAGATTTTAAAGTGAGATCTATTTTCCGCCGAGCCTGCTTCTCCGCACCGGATGAAGCTTCATGCCTCATTGTGACAGAGTGAGAAACCACGACTAGTTATTAAATAGTTGCAAACAGTCATCTGAGTTAAGTGTATTTCGAGGATGAGACTGAGTTAAAGCTCTGGACGAGGCTGCTCTCTAGATCCTCGCTGTCATTGTGGGAGAGACTCGCCCCAGATAGCAAGCGTGTTTGGGCCACATGTGGGTATTATCTGGCACACATGGCCCAGATATGGCATGGCTGAACAGATATGGACCAAAATGTGACCACGTTTGTTTTGCCATAACTTTAAAATCGGCGGAAAATGTTATCTTGGTTCACAACTCATTCTGAGGTATATGGCCCAGATAACAACGTACACACGAGGACCATATGTGTTTGAGCTATGGCACAAAATGAGAAACGCTGCCTTGTGGTAAACCTTTGGATTATATATGGGAAAACACAGGAAGCCCGAAATCAAGCGCGGCTGACATCCGAGGTTCCACACCTCAGGTTGTTGCATCTTCCCTCCTATTGGTGAAATGAATCTGACTTATACTACGGCGCGAATACGACTTCGGCGCAGGCGCCATTTTCTCATCTGCTCTCATGAGTTTTCGGTCAGGCATATCTTCAGGTAAGTGAGGTTTTGGCATTTCAGAGTCATTTTAAGGTTATTTTGTTGAAATATGCAGCATTATGTGTCAACATTGCATATAAGCTTTTAGTTATTTGTTTGAGGAGGGTGTCGAATTAGCCTCAGTTTAGTGTATTTACCATTTCAATCCCGTGTGTAATGCAGCTCACTAGTCACCGAACGAGTGACTAGTGACATTAATGACAATTTATATATTACAGTGTGACATGGCTTACAGCGGGGGATCATGTTCGTACAGCCTGACAAGGAACAATCGTGAAGGACTATTATGAATCGCACAGTGTGCACCCGGCTTTAGTTGTGTTGTGGCCGCGACATAGTAACTTTTGGGAACGTGAGTGTGTTGTGGCCGTGAGATCTTTTGAGGGGAACGACATCTTTTTGTTCGTGTCTATGAGCTTAAAGCGATGGTTCACCCAAAAATTAATATTCTGTCATTTACTCGCCCTCATGTTGTTCCAAACCCGTACATTTGTTAATGTTCAGAACAACGGTTTAACCTCAATTTTATGAAGTGGCTTGAGTGTTTTGTTTGCACTTACACAAAAAAGGTAATTTACCCCTTTTTTTATTTTATGTTTATTTTTTGCTCAAAGCACACGATGACTTTTAATGATTACTTTAATGATGTCTTTACTAGGGAGCAAAATCTTTTTTTTTTTTTTTTTAAACAAATGAAAAGTGTGTGTATATATAACATTTTGTGTATATATTAATATGACTAATAATAATTATGATTATTATTATTGCTAAATAAAAATATTTAATAAAATAAGAAATATTACTATTACAATAACATTTTCATTATTAAAAATAAAAAATAGCGTGTTTAAGAATAAATATAACAATATAATAATAATAAAAATATTTATATTTTACAGAGAACTTATTTTACAAAAATAAACTGCTGGGTTACCTGTTAATATGCAGACAGACTATGACTAAAATCATTTGAAAGGTCTAAGGATTTATTGTTATATATATATATATATATATATATATATATATATATATAAATCATGCTGACTTATTATTAATGTTGGAAACAGTTGAGCTCCTTAATATTTTTTTGAAACCTGTGATACTTTTTCAGGATTTTTTGATGAATAAAAAGTTTAAAAAGAACAGCATCTTTTGTAACAGTAGCTACAATTTTTTTTTTTTTTCTTTTTTTGGAAAAATGTATCTTATTCATCACTAGCCAAGTTTCCATCCACTTTTTCCACTGTTTTGTTATTGACAAAGTGAATATGTGTTAAAAAACATTGCACGATTTGCTGTCTCCAGCCTGTTTCAAACCAATTGGCCTTTTACTGATAAAATGGTGTGCGTACTGACGTCATCCCTAAAAAACCTGCATTGTCGCACAAGTTTTGTTGTATTGCTAAAAAAAAAAAAAAACATACATACTTTCACTTATATCGCAAATTAGTAGGCTATCGTATCTTTCGTGTCCCAAATATTTGTAAAATGCAGAGAGTAATGAGAAGATTGAAATGTAGGCCTACATATTTTCAGAATAATAGGCCTATTACTAAATGATGAAATATTAATCATAAGATCACAGAGAAGTGGGACAGTTTGTCTGACAGGACTGGTGAACTGCCTTTATGACGAAGCCCACAGAGCGGCTCAGCTGTCCTGTATGCAACATTTACCATCCATAAAAAAGATTGGTATAGTAAAATGTTGGTCATTTAGTAACAATCTTTACTGTAAGCCTTGAACATGCAGCCAGTCGCGGTTTGACGCATGTCAGATCATTCAAACCAAACAAAGATATTCCAAGAGAATCAATTTTATTAGATTGTAAAAAAAACTAATTTACAAAAATAAGGATGAATGACGTTTGAGAGGTAACACATCTTATTCTTACCAATAGTAATAAAACAATTTAATATACAATTGAATAATATGAATATAATAGATTTAGTGCGCCTTTGAACTACAGGGAAACGCTGTATATAATAGGCTTATTCTGTCATGTGACACCACGTTTATTTGCATTAAAGCCCTTTTTCTCAACAAAAAGTGTTTCCAAACTAGTTTTCATGACATTTGAATTATCGACATAGCATTAAGTTAAACGGAAAAAGATTGTCGACATTCGCAAAAAATTATAATTGGCATTTCCATTAGCGATATCGGTAAACATTTTGATGCACTAAACCTTTTTTCGCAAAAAAAAAAAAAAAATCTTAACCTGGCTAGTGATGTATTAAATTGATAAAAAAAAAGTGACAATAAATACTTATATCGCCAGAAAATTGTTCTATTTTGACTAAATGCTGTTCTTTTTATTATTATACTTTTTATTCATCAATGAATCCTGAAGAAATTATCACAGGTTTCCAACTGTTTCCAACATTGATAATAAATCAGCATATTATAATTTCTGAAGGATCATCCCAGCTAACAGAATTTTGTTATAAGAATGTTCTCTAAATATTCAGTGCACTGAAAAAAAAGTACAAAACTGTACCTTTTAGGGTACAAGTGGCCGTCACTGGGGTGGTACCCTCAAAGGTACCTTTTTGTACCTTTAAAGCAAGGTACAAAATTGTGCCATGTAACTTTGTACCCTTTAAAGAACAATTTTGTACAATTGTGCATTCTGCAAAGAGCACAAAATTGTACCTTATTAAAAGGATTCCCAGGGTATGCCCCAATGAAAGCAGTTCTGATCCTATGGGGCGCAAAAAATATCTTACAGAAACTGGCTTACAGACATGCAGATTTTACAGATATGCAATTTTATTTATAAACTTTCTATTACAAAGAGAATTACTTAAAATGTGTTGCATCATATCACAACAGCAGGTGCAAGACGAGACAATTGTTCATCGCACATAAAGCTCATCAGACATTACTTAAATATAATCAGAGGTATAAAACAATTTTAAAACAGCAACCTCTTCAATAAAATTAACAGGAATACAAGAAATTGTCTTTACTGTAGAATCCTTGCAAATCAGAAAAATAAAAAAGAACTGATATACAGCTAATTATCAGGCTATTTCATGTGCTGCACATTGAAATTAATAGCAAAGGGCATTTTCAGCAAGAATACCTACTGCTAATAAATAATTTGTCATCAACACTGTAGGTATACCTCACCTGGTAAGAGGACAGTCCATTCATTCTCATTTCACACAGTATGAATAATAATGACGACAAAAGGATTCAAAGAGTTTTGCAAATCAAAATTTGAGATCACTGAACCTGTACAGTACACACTAAGAGACTCAAGTGGTAACAAGACTGGAAGTTACTCTTACGTTCCTATATGTGAGGTTTTGAGGAAATACTGTTCTCATGAGGACATTTGAGACCAAATACAAACTGAGTGGAACACAGAAAAAGATTAACTTGTTCTAAAGTTATCGAGATGGACTTCATTTCAAAAACCACAAATTCTTTGCAAGTAACCCTCAAGCCCTAAGACTACTACTATTTATGAGGATGAATTTGATGTGTGTAATCCTCTGGGGTCTAAACGTAACAAGTACAAACTGTGTGCATTTTACTATACAATTGGAAATATGGGTACAAAGTATTGCTCACAGTTAAAAAACATATTCATTTAGCTTTACTTGCTCGCTATAGTCTTGTGAAAAAAAGACCTAACAAGTCTTGAGGCCTTTGTAAAAAAGTCAGGGGACTGTAGCACTTGAAGTTCTGGGCATGCAGCAAGATCAAATCCATTTTCTTTTAGATATGCAAGAAATGCATCTTAGTTCTCTTTGAAAAAACTAAATAAGAAATTAATATCATCCAAAATTTCTTGCTTCACTGACTGAGGCAGGTGATTTTTTTTTCTCTGCATTTCAGAACGAAGGGACATAGGTTCTCTCTAAATTGCTGAAACAGCTCCTTCATGTTTGGAGGGGGGGCAGAAAATGCAACACTATCATTAGGACATTCTTCCTCAACGTCCTCAAAGAAAGGAAGAGGAACATCAGTCATAGTCCGTTGTAACACCGTATGTTTATGCTTTCGGTAAACATGACATCTAAAGGACTCGTACTTTGAAAACGTTCTCTGACAGTCATTAAGACCACAAGTTATTGAAAAATTTGCCTCATGTGCATGAATGAGACCAATGTGCTGCATTAATTTGACAATTGTGAATGTTCTCAGAGAGAATTTAGGACAACAGAACGGACGAGGCATTTTTGCAGATGTTACTGTAAAAGATTGATTACTCTGGTAACCGGGGTAGGTAGAGGCTTGTCACCATCCACAGTAAGTTTCAAAACATACCGCTGAAGAAACACCAGAGTGTTCTTCAAGTGTGGTGGATATGTCAAATTGAAGATGAAATAGGCACAAAATGCAGCAAGAGCCCCTTCATCCACACCGCTAGCCCGGCAGATCTCTATCCCATCAACTCTGACGACAGCAGTGACTCTTCATGTAAGCACATTTTTCCAGTCAGTGGCTTCCTGTACTTGAACAGTTGGATATGGTGAAGATGGTTCACTCTAAAAGACAAAAGCACAAATCAGATTTTATCTCAGTCAAATTTTACGATCATACAGGTTAACTGATAAAGAGAAATAATCTACATGCATAAGGAGTAAGATGATTATTATTCAGTAAATATGTTTTAAGAATTATAAAATGCATTTATGATAGACATTCAAGTCATAGACAGAGAAACATGTGCGTACCTCCCCAAGCACAATGAAGTGTTCAAGCTTCTCTCTGAACAAGGCTGGCAACATGAGAAGTGCTGCTTTGAAATCAATTCCTGAAACAAAAGATATCACATGATATTGACATGATATTACTACCTGTCTGGGCCTTGAAAGTGGTATTTGTGTAGCCGTCAATGGCGGGACAGAAAGCTGTCAGATTTCATTAAAAATATCTTAATTTGTGTTACAAAGATGAACAAAAGTCTTGCAGGTTTGGAACGACATGAGAGTGAGTAATTAATGACAGAATTCTCAGTTTAGGGTGAACTAAACCTTTAAATAGGATAAGATTTTAAAAAAGTCAATTACCAAGATGGTCTTCAATGAGAGATTCTTCTCTAGCTTCTTTGTGCGGCTTTGCTAAAAGAGATTTCCCGCAAACAAGCTGTAGCGCACTGGATGCAATGTTTCCAAAGCTTTCTTGAAAGTGCCGGCAGAGATTAACAGACTTATACAGGAAACCAATTTCTTGATAAAGCTGAAATTTGTTAAAAAGACACAAACATAAGAAATATATATATATATATATATATAAGAATACAAGAAATGTATACAGTTTCAGTGTCCTACATGTTAATGGGTTTGTGGACTTTTATAATTTCCACACTTACCCCTGATGAACTCTTCAAGAACGGATATTTGTTGACAGCATCTTCAACAGTCATCCCACCAGTAATCTCCTTCCACCTCCAGGCAAAGGTCCTCCTCATTCGCTCTTCAACAATGCGAGCATCTGGCTGTGTCTTTCGATATTGGTCCTGTAGGACTTTCACAGGTCCCTCTATTAGATAGCATACTCTCCGGGAACATTCATGTCCTTGTGCACAGACAAAAACAGTCAGGTAGAATATTATTTCTAATTTCTAGGCAAGAAAATAAAGAAAATGTTTGCATCTTGTCACTCGTTATAATGATAAATTTGAGAACAATACACTGGTAAAATGTAACATTGTAAAAAGATTATAAATGTATGCTCTCACCACAGGCCTTATAATTTTTTTGCAAGTGCTTTTTTCAGGTTGCAAAGACTTTTTTGAATGACCAAACTTCTGTTTAGGTCTTTTTACTTCTTCAGCATCAGCCAAAGGTGTCCGTTCAAATTTAAACTTGCGTTTTAGAGACCATGTGCTATTTGAAAAAAAATATTTTGATCGATTGATCCTGTCTGCCTCCTGTTTGTCCTTCTGACTGCTGTGCTCGCGTGTGCTCTGCTTGCTTTTGAATCTTTATTTGATATCATTCCCTGTTGTTTAAACTGCTAAATATAATTTACCCATCACCATATATTGTCTAATATTGCCTACCACATTAAATCTGACACCGCTAGCTTTTAATCTAAATCACTATCACGCGTTAGCATTTTGCTAGCCTGTTAGCTTGCCATCTCTGCACTCGGGTCTCTTGTTTTCTGAGTTCATTAAACAACTGTGGTAAGTTGGATTAATCAACAAATACGGTAAGCCATGTCTTCTTCTCCTGTCATTGTCACTTGCACTGCATGTTTCATGTTTAGTATATCTTTCTCCGTTGGCGAACAGGGCTTCACATGTGATAAATGTAAGGAGATAGTCAGGCTGACGGAAAAGATTTCAGAATTAGAGACACGCATCCAGACTTTTTTTGAGAGTAGTGAGAACGTAACAGCTTTAGACACTGTTTTGGATGCGAATAGCTTAGTGAACTCTGTACATTGTTCGGTTCCGGCTGTAGAGCCCGTGCAGCAGGGCAACTGGGTGACGGTGAGACGGCATAGTCGCGGATCAAAAAACCACTCTTCCGTTCCGATTAGAACATCAAACAGGTTCTCCCCACTCAGTGATGCACCCACTGAGAATCCTGTTGAAAGTGCCCTAGTTATTGGCGATTCTATTACACGGAATGTGAAAATAGAGACACCAGCCACCATAGTCACATGTTTACCGGGAGCCAGAGCGCCTGACATCAAAGCAAATTTAAAAGTGCTGGCTAATGCTAATCGTAAATTCTCTAAGATTATTATTCACGTCGGCACAAATGATGTTCGACTTCGCCAGTCGGAGATCACCAAAATTAACATTAAAGAGGTGTGTAAACTCGCAAGTACGATGGCAGATGACGTTTTTTGCTCTGGTCCCCTCCCCGTTAAAACATAGGGTTCATAGACAATTGGAAAAGCTTTTGGGGCAGACCTGACCTGTTGAAAAAAGATGGTATTCATCCTTCCTGGGATGGTGCCGCTCTACTCTCTAGTAATTTGGCACATAGTCTTAGAGCTAAACATTGACTAACTAGGTCAGGAAGCAGACGGACTGGCTTACCCGACCGCCTGCTAGCTGTCTCACATCACAGAAGTCAGATAAATCCCAGCACATAGAGACTCTTTCACCTAGATATTATCACATAGAGACTGTGTCTGTTCCACGAATTAGTAAATACAAAAAACCATCAAAACCATTCAACGGTAAAAATTTAATTGATGTTCAACAAATAAACAACAGATATAATACAGATGATCAAATGATAAAGCTCGGGCTGCTGAATATTCGATCCCTTTCCTCAAAAGCTCTTATTGTTAATGATATGATTACAGATCATAACCTAGATGTGCTGTGTTTGACAGAAACCTGGCTAAAACCTGACAAATACATTACTTTAAATGAGTCCACCCCCCAAGATTATTGTTATAAACACGAGCCGCATCTGAAAGGTAAAGGGGGAGGTGTTGCTGTAATTTATAATAATATCTTCGGTATTACTCAGAAGTCTAGTTTCAAATATAATTCCTTTGAAGTTTTGGTGCTTTATGTAACGTTATGTAGTGAAATTGATAAATCCCGTTTGACATTTGTGCTGGCTACTGTATACAGGCCACCAGGGCACCATACAGACTTTACCAGAGAATTTGCTGATTTTCTATCAGAGTTAGTACTGGCTGCAGATAAAGTCCTAATTGTTGGTGATTTTAATATCCATGTAGACAATGAAAAAGACGCATTGGGATTGGCATTTAGAGACATTCTAAACTCTATTGGAGTATGGCAACACGCGTCAGGACCCACTCATCGCCGTAATCATACGTTAGACCTAATACTGTCACATGGAATAAATGTTGATACCACTGAAATTCTGCAGCAGAGCGATGACATCTCAGATCATTACCTAGTATCATTACCTAATTTAGCAAAGGCTGCAAAGCCGTCCCCTCGCTTCAAATATGGCAGGACTATCACTGCTGCGACTAAAGATTTCTTTGTAAATAATCTTCCTCATCAGTTTCATCTCCTCAGCATCCCAGATAGCCTAGAGGAACTCGATGTTGCAACAGAAACTATTGACTCTCTCTTTTCCAGCACTTTAGACACAGTTGCTCCCCGGCGCTTAAAGAAGATTAAAGAAAATAGTCCAACGCCGTGGTACAACGAGCATACCCGGGCCCTTAAAACAGCAGCCAGAAAAATGGAGCGCAGCTGGAAGAAAACAAAACTAGAAGTTTTTCGCATTTCGTGGAAAGAGAGCATGATTGCATACAGAAAGGCCTAAAAACTGCTAGATCTGCTTATTTCTCGACTCTCTTAGAAGAAAACAAACACAACCCTAGGTATTTATTCGATACAGTGGCTAAATTAACCAAAGATAAAGCTTCACCTTCTGATGTTTGTAAACAGCACAGCAGTAATGACTTTATGAACTTCTTTACTTGTAAGATTGATAATATTAGGAAAAAAATTATAACCATGCAGCCGTCTACTACAGTATCACATCAGACAGTGCATTGTAGTGTCACTGAGGAAAAATTACATTCATTCACTGCTATAGGAGAAGAAGAATTGGCTAAACTCGTTAAATCATCAAAATCAACAACATGTATGCTCGACCCCATACCGACTAAACTACTAAAAGAGATGCTTCCAGAGGTCATAGATCCTCTTCTTAATATCATTAATTCATCCTTGACATTAGGATATGTACCGAAAACTTTTAAGTTGGCTATTATTAAACCACTTATTAAAAAAACCGCAACTTGATCCTACAAAATTAGTCAATTACAGGCCAATCTCAAATCTACCCTTTCTGTCAAAAATACTAGAAAAGGCAGTGTCCTCACAATTATGCTCCTTTTTAGAAAGAAATGGTATCTGTGAGGATTTCCAGTCAGGATTTAAACCGTATCATAGTACTGAGACTGCTCTCATTAGAGTTACAAATGATTTACTCTTATCATCCGATCGTGGTTGTATATCTCTATTAGTGTTACTCGATCTTAGCGCTGCATTCGATACTATCGACCACAACATTATTTTGAATAGACTCGAAAATTATGTTGGCATTAGTGGAATTTCGTTGGCATGGTTTAAATCATACTTATCTGACCGTTATCAGTTTGTAGCAGTAAATGAAGAGATGTCACACCGAACACAAGTTCAGTATGGAGTACCGCAGGGCTCAGTGCTAGGACCGTTGCTTTTCACCCTGTACATGCTACCACTGGGAGATATTATTAGGAAGCATGGCGTTAATTTTCATTGTTATGCTGACGATACTCAGCTCTATATTTCTTCACGCCCTGACGAAACTTACCAATTCACAAGATTAACAGAATGCATAGCTGATATAAAAAATTGGATGACTAGTAATTTCCTGCAACTTAATTCAGAAAAAAACTGAATTTTTAATCATTGGACAAAAAAACTCCACAAGTAGTAACCTAGAATACTGTCTAACACTCGATGGCTGCTCTGTCAAGTCCTCGTCGTCAGTTAGGAACCTGGGTGTGCTCTTTGATACCAATCTCTCTTTTGAAAGCCACGTTTCTAGCGTCTGTAAAACTGCATTCTACCATCTTAAAAATATATCTAAATTACGGCACATGCTTTCAATGCAAAATGCTGAACAGTTAGTTCATGCGTTCATGACCTCAAGGCTAGATTATTGTAATGCTCTACTGGGTGGTTGCCCTGCTCGCTTAATAAATAAACTGCAGCTTGTCCAAAACGCAGCAGCTCGAGTTCTTACTAGAACCAGGAAGTATGACCATATTAGCCCGGTTCTGGCAACACTGCATTGGCTCCCTATTAAACATCGTATACATTTTAAAATCTTGCTGATTACTTACAAAGCACTAAATGGTTTAGCTCCCCAGTACTTGAGCGAGCTCTTAACGCATTATACTCCATCACGTCTATTGCGGTCTCAAAATTCTGGCCAGTTGATAATACCTAGAATATCAAAATCAACTGCAGGCGGTCGATCCTTTTCCTATTTAGCACCTAAACTTTGGAACAGTCTTCCTAGCATTGTTCGGGAAGCAGACACACTCTGTCAGTTTAAATCTAGACTAAAAACACATCTCTTTACTATGGCATACACATAAAACATTTTTAATTTCTATTATTCAAATCAGTTAAATGATTGTTTTAGGCTGCATTAACTAGGTCAGCCAGAACCGGGAACACTTCCAATAACACCTGATGTACTCGTTACATCATAAGAAGAATGGCATCTACGCTAATGTTAGTCTCTCTGTTTATCCCGAGGTTTACTGCAGTCGGCCGGATCCGGGCCGGATCCAGACCAGATGGTGGACCTTAGCCTGGACATGACGACCATATCCCTGAAGTGTCTGTAGAGACCATGTCAATTAAACTCCCCCCTGTAAATGCCGCATCGACACGACATCCTCATTAAACCCGTCCCCGGCGTGACAACTCCAATCTTTCGAATAATCCTACGAATATATATTGATCTAATATGACTTCTGACCTGTAATGTTGCCAGAATCATAATCATACACTATTTGTTCGTCGGCCAGAGGAAAACTGGCACCCCGACTGAGCCTGGTTTCTCCCAAGGTTTTTTTTCTCCATTCTGGCCCTGAAGGAGTTTTGGTTCCTTGCCACCGTCGCCTTTGGCTTTTGGCTTGCTCAGTTGGGGACACTTAAATTTCAACTATATTACTGATCTGCCCTATATCACTATATGATAATAATTGAAATGAGCTGGATGACATCACCGTTTTCACCAGAGCGGCTGTACAGCCGAATCAAATTCAGTTGCATTATTTTCCTGTTACCACTGTGAAGCTGCTTTGAAACAATTGCCACTGTAAAAAGCGCTATATAAATAAAGGTGATTTGATTTGATATTTTGGCAAAAAAAAAAAAAAAAAAAAGTTTTACACAAAATAACAAACTGTATGAATAGAACCAAGAGTAGGATATTAAGATTTACACATCTACTTACATATCCATTGCCCTCTTTGTCCTTTAAAAAGGGGTACCTCAGAGTCAGGGCCTTAGCCACTTGAACATACTCTTTATTAGTCGGATACCTGCAAAAACATTTTAAACATTTTAAATTTTGTTTAAAATTGAATTAAAATGTAACCCATTGGCACAGTTAATGGGGAATACTTACATACTGTACTGAGCCATGCTTTCATACAATGTTCTTATAATTTTGATCCTATCTGATGCTGAAAGTTTGCTTTGTTTTTGGTCCAACTTAGCCTGAACATCAAAAGGAAACAAAAGGAAAGTGCAGGAAAAGCTGCTGATGGGCTGATATTACTATGGTAAAAAAAAAAGAGAGAAAGTAATTAGGCAATGCAATGTTACATGGATACATAAAGTAAAACAAATATTGTAAAGGGATACATAAAGTAGTCTTCTCAATCAAACACATGATTAAGGTTATCAGTAGGGATGCACCGATCCGATACTCAGTCTCGGTATCGGCTTCGATACTGCCATTCTTTGCAGGATCGGGTATCGGCCAGACGGGACCGATCCAAATCCGATTTTGTGCGTATACTATTCTGTGTTATTGTTAAGCCCCACAAAAGGCACAAAAACATTATAAAGCACCATAAAGTTTTCCTGCACTATATTATAAGTGTTCTGACGCCATCCCATAGTTTAATGGGAGGTAGAGATTAATATTTAAGTCATTAAATTTCAAGTTCACGTAAATGCATCCCTCCGACAATGCATTTAAACAGGGATTAAAATCACGGGAAACAATGCTTTGAACATTACTATTTTAAAACTACAGTTTTAACAAAGTGTTATAAATTAAAAAAATAATGAAATAATAAACAATGAAATACAACTCATAATAAATAAAAATACGGAATTTTTTCCATTTCCGCTGCCTGCTATATATATCACGCTTTGATGATTGTCATAATTATGTGGTAACGTTACTGATAGGCTATTGTAGGCTACGGTAGCCTATACTGGTTTATATTTCTTAATAAAATTGTGCCAGCTGGAACAAATGCTATAATGAAATTATGAATTATTACGGGTAGATCACCGCAGGATTAAAAGTGGTCGAAAGTTTTTTCAAAGAGCCAGAAAGTCACTTTTCAGCAGGCACAACAAATTAACAATGATACTAATGTTAGCGTTTCAGGTAGGACAGTAGATATATCAGCAAATATCGTCCTTAAAGAGATTATTTTTGGAATATAATATAACAATGCACAATCACAGTGAAACAATATTAAATGGCAACAACCTTGCTCCAGCCGAAGACTGCAAAAGGCATTCTGCAGGCACAGGTTCAAGCATTAATGTCACTGTTTCCTTCATCAGTTGGACAAATTGGTGGAATTTTGCCTGCTTCTTAAATGATCCCTCAAAGAGGAATGAAACCATTGACTCCGTCAGCCCAATGTCAACAGTCTCTCCATCTACATCATTGTCTATAACATAAAAGAGATAATGAAAAGTACAATTGAATTACCCATCAATTAGAACCATGCACTAAACCAGTGTTTTTGAGGCTGGATCACTACCACTGCCTGTCAGGTAAAATACACACAAAAATGGTAACCAGTGGGGAATGCTTTACAGGGCTAACAAATAAATTCTGAAATGAAATAAAGATTAAAATAGAAATTAAAATAATAAAACATGAAAATTACATGAACCCAGAAGTAACAAACAGCCGAATTTGTCAATTGCAATGACACAGGACTCCAGACTAACATTTGAGAGCAGTTGCACAGGTGCCACTAAGTTCTACAGATGGTGGCGCTGGAGGAAAATGTATCATTAAGTTAATTTAACCATAAAATTACTATTGTTTTGCATTGATTTGTTAATAAGTGCAGTTACTAATAATATTAGTTTGTTTATTGAAAATTTAACAGTGAAGCACTGAGCTTGAATTGATATGCAGATAAAATTAACTTTTATTAACAGTAATGTGCAAAAATCGAATTTTTTTTTTTACACGGAAAATGTAAATATTCTACTCTATTAAATATATTGTTGTTCTTCTATAGTATCATACTGAAATGAGCACTCTGCTTGTTTTCTGTGTTATTCACTCACAATTTGAAGTTTTTGTTTTTCATGAGATGTTGTGACTTCCTATTTTTTTAATATACACTCACCTAAAGGATTATTAGGAACACCTGTTCAATTTCTCATTAATGCAATTATCTAATCAACCAATCACATGGCAGTTGCTTCAATGCATTTAGGGGTGTGGTCCTGGTCAAGACAATCTCCTGAACTCCAAACTGAATGTCAGAATGGGAAAGAAAGGTGATTTAAGCAATTTTGAGCGTGGCATGGTTGTTGGTGCCAGACGGGCCGGTCTGAGTATTTCACAATCTGCTCAGTTACTGGGATTTTCACGCACAACCATTTCTAGAGTTTACAAAGAATGGTGTGAAAAGGGAAAAACATCCAGTATGCGGCAGTCCTGTGGGCGAAAATGCCTTGTTGATGCTAGAAGTCAGAGGAGAATGGGCCGACTGATTCAAGCTGATAGAAGAGCAACTTTGACTGAAATAACCACTCGTTACAACCGAGGTATGCAGCAAAGCATTTGTGAAGCCACAACACGCACAACCTTGAGGCGGATGGGCTACAACAGCAGAAGATCCCACCGGGTACCACTCATCTCCACTACAAATAGGAAAAAGAGGCTACAATTTGCACGAGCTCACCAAAATTGGACAGTTGAAGACTGGAAAAATGTTGCCTGGTCTGATGAGTCTCGATTTCTGTTGAGACATTCAGATGGTAGAGTCAGAATTTGGCGTAAACAGAATGAGAACATGGATCCATCATGCCTTGTTACCACTGTGCAGGCTGCTGGTGGTGGTGTAATGGTGTGGGGGATGTTTTCTTGGCACACTTTAGGCCCCTTAGTGCCAATTGGGCATCGTTTAAATGCCACGGCCTACCTGAGCATTGTTTCTGACCATGTCCATCCCTTTATGACCACCATGTACCCATCCTCTGATGGCTACTTCCAGCAGGATAATGCACCATGTCACAAAGCTCGAATCATTTCAAATTGGTTTCTTGAACATGACAATGAGTTCACTGTACTAAAATGGCCCTCACAGTCACCAGATCTCAACCCAATAGAGCATCTTTGGGATGTGGTGGAACGGGAGCTTCGTGCCCTGGATGTGCATCCCACAAATCTCCATCAACTGCAAGATGCTATCCTATCAATATGGGCCAACATTTCTAAAGAATGCTTTCAGCACCTTGTTGAATCAATGCCACGTAGAATTAAGGCAGTTCTGAAGGCGAAAGGGGGTCAAACACAGTATTAGTATGGTGTTCCTAATAATCCTTTAGGTGAGTGTATTAAGGCGTGGAAATGGCCAAGTAGTCAATAAGTGCTCCTCTGCCGCCATCTACTGGTTATAGTGGCCATTTCATGTCTTTTTAAAATAAAAGTGCTTGTTTGCCACAAAGTGGCCTCACCTTTAAACTTTTAGTTTTACAAATCATCACATTAAAAATATTAAAATTGGATAATATTTAGAGCTTTTAAGTGCTGAAAATGTGTGAAGCACTTGAAAGCCCTTAAAAGTGATTGAATTTCACTCTAAAAAGGTTGTACGAACCCTGAGATGAATAATGTAAAACAAACAAACAAACAAAAAAACATTCGACTATTTCTTCCACAACACCATGGGGTGTTACTACATTAAATCCATGGTGAATGTTTCAATGTTTCTCCTGGTTTCCATGTCAGCGCTGTTTGATCTGATATCTGTGGTTTATAACCGAGAGTTCTGCGCCGAACGCTTCACTAGATCTCGCAGTAGCGATGTTATTAATTCCGTGGTGAATTCAAGCGCTTTCTCACTGGATCTCTCAGCGCTGTGTAGTAACGGTGTCATGAGATCGGCCCGTGTATGAGCTCGCGCTGTCTATTATTGCTCTGAGCTAAACGGTCCGCGCTGCGCAGATAAAACGAGCAGCGCGGTTCCGTTCTGCTTTTGTTTCGTTTGCCGTTTGATGTTTCTCATATGTGGCAGAAATGGTAGCTCTTATCAGTTGGGCACCGTGGTGGTGAACCAGTGCGACCTCTAACAAAATCTAGTCGCACCAGCAGGAAAAAAGATGCAGTCCTTTAAAAAAAAAAAAAAAAAAAAATTCCAAACAGAAGTCTAAATGGCAATCAGCGATTTAACATGACAGCTTTGGCATCACTTTTATTTTTGTTAGTGGATAATGCGAATAGAAACCTAACTATAACTAAAAATAAGTATTTGCATTTATTTTGGATGATGTGGGCCTTTACAATCGAAAACCAAGTCTTTTTTAATATCAAATATTATTTTTATATTATCAAGTATGATTAAATGAATATATAGTCGTACCGCCTCTGTGCTGTCAACGTTACCTTACTCATTAATCACTTGATTTTAAGTTTGATGGCCGTGTATAATCTCAGTCAGAGCGTTGCGTTGGGGAAGTCTCGTGCGGCCTAACAAAATGTCGCAATCCCAGCGTCAGGACATTTTTAGTCTCACAATGTAAAAAAAACTGAGATAACCCCTATAATTACAATGGCTAGCCCTGCTAATATATAGTGTCGTCCACAGTTTGTATCAAATAAATATGGTATGCGAGGCAAAGGTATGAAAGTTTATAGTCTATTGATAAAGGCCGTTGTCCTCGAAAAGAATCCTCGAGAAAAGCCTAGATTTTCTTAAACATCTCAACATGTAATAATAATAATAATACTCACCCTCAAATTTTTTCCTCTCCAGCGATTTCGATGGCAAACTGCATCAGCTCCTTATTCTCCTTATAAAGTCAGAATTCTGACTTTATAACTCGCAATTGTGAGAAAAAGTCAGAATTGTGAGATAAAAAGTCGCAATTACTCTTTTTATTTTTTTATTTAGTGGCGGGAAGGGGCTTCCATATAATGCACACTTAAAATGAAATTTGGTGTAAAATAAAGTCTAGACTCTGGTTTCTGAGTAACTGTAATTATTTAAACATCTGTCAAAAGTAAATTATTGAATACGTTTTTGTTGTTGAGTGTTTTATTTACCATGGAGTTAATAAGACTTTTACATAATACTCAAAGTCGCATGTGGGCCACATAAGGGTCATTAGATTTTAACAAAACTCGTATGGCACTGCTTTGGCTGAGATGTGGTAAAGAAGAAGTGGGCCAAATCTGGGCCGGCAAACACAATCTAATCTGGGCCACATCTCAGCTGTTTATCTGGACCAGATCTATGCCAAAGGAAATTTGCTGACTGTGGCGGCGCCATTCTGCCGACTGCCGGGGGAGTTGAAGCTCTGGACGAGGTCGCACGCTATATCCTCGCGCTCATCCGGGAGAGACTCGCGCCGCCCTTCTGCCGACTGCCGGGGACACGACGGGACGATCTGCCGCTTCCAAGGAGGAAATTGCGGATTTCAGCTGCCTAAAAAGGGCGTTCAGGTGATCTGTTGTTTTGTTTGGCTCTTTTGAGTGAAGGCTGTTTTCTAGACCCCAACGCTCCCCAGCAACGTTACAGGCCTGCAACGGGGTGGGTTGTGTGTATTAACTGTTACACTAATCTTTTACGTTCTACATTGGTATTTCACCCTGTTGTTTGGTGTTATTGTTACCAACAAAGTGTATTATGAGGTTGTTATTTTTTCCTCATCTCATTTATACTGTGTCTGCTGTTATTTCTATTGCTAAATGAGTACCATCTATGTGAAATTCATTCATTTGGATTATATGAGATTTTCATAAGACTTCTGTGAATTACGGAACCAGTATTTTAAAAGGTATTTAGCAAAAGTAATATACACAACAGACTTTTATTAATTCTTTTGAGTCTTTATTGATACATAATATTCACTTATTTCTATATTTCTCTATTGTTATAAATAAATCCTATTGTTAATATTTTCATACTTTTGTGTTGATTGAGGTCCTTGCTGTATAGAAATATTACTAAAAGAGTATAAGCATAGTTAATTTGGGTTACAGTAATCATATAGGGTAATAGGAGGAATATTAATATATAGAGAGTTGTTCCCTTTCGAGAGAATCACTCGTATTGCGTAGCATATGCAGGGGGACACAATGTAAAACGCTGTGCGTGCTAGATCTCCACACACTAAGGTTTGTAGAAATTACAGCCCCAGTATAGAGAGAATGAACCCCTGGAAGCCGACCGTGGTGGGCCCCGAAGAGGGTAACTATGAAAAATTTATGTAGGCCGGATATAATCGGGCCTTATATGAAGGTATAATGTAGCCAGACAGAGTCAGGCTTATGGATTATGTCATGTTTCTGAGTACATAGGTGTGTTTCACAATATGTCATATGGAAAGAATACCTGCTTGTAAAGCAGGAACCTCCAAATTATAAAATCTGATAAAAGTGGACGGTGAGGCCCAGCCTGCTGACGCACAGATATCTTCCAGTGGTATACCACTAGACCAAGCCCATGAAGAGGCCATGCCTCTCGTGGAGTGAGCTCTGATGCCTATAGGACAGCTGAGGCCCCTAGACTGATAAGCCAACGAGATAGCGTCTACTATCCATCGTGACAATCTCTGCTTTGTGACCGAACTCCCTTTAGTGCGGCCGCCGAAGCAAACGAAGAGCTGTTCCAACTGCCTGAAGGCGGCGGAACACTCTATATATAATCTCAGTGCCCTCACTGGGCAGAGCAAGTTTTCGTCTTTTTCGCCCTCTGATGAAGGCAGCGCTGATAGTGTAATGACCTGTGCTTTGAACGGAGTGGAAAGCACCTTAGGTACGTGTCTTGGTTTGAGAATGACTCTGGAGTCGTTAGGCTCAAACTCTAAACAGGATGCACTCACTGAAAGTGCATCCAGGTCACCAACTCGCATTACAGACGCTAAAGCCAGCAAAAAAGCAACTTTGAGCGAAAGGTGCTTTAAGCTTACTGACTGTAGTGGTTCGAATGGTGCTCCTTTCATAGCCTGCAGGACTGTGGAAAGGTCCCATATAGGAACTGAAGGGGGGCGAGGCGGGTTAAGCCTTCTAGCCCCTTTAAGAAAACGCGTTATGAGCTCGCATTTCCCCAGGGACTGACCAATCACCTGGATGTGACATGCCGCTATTGCAGCCACATATACTTTGAGCGTGGAGGGGGAACGACCCTCGTCCATCAGCTCTTGCAGGAAATAAAGCACTTCTGCCACCTCACATGACTGTGGGTTCAGATTTTGTGCATTACACCAGTCTGAGAAGACTGACCATTTCATAGCATAAAGCCGCCTGGTTGCGGGGGCTCTAGCCTCGGAAATAGCATTTAGTACTTTCTTGGGAAGGTTCCCGGATACCCGTTGATGGGCCATACATGAAGGGCCCATAGATCGGGTCTGGGATGCCAGATTTTCCCCTTCGCCTGCGTGAGGAGGTCTTTCCTCAGCAGTATCGTCCATGGGGCTGTCTCTAACATCTGAGTCAGTTCTGAGCACCATATCTGACTCCTCCACAGCGGGGCTACCAAAAGTACCGCGCATTTGTCCTCCCTGATCCTCCTGATTACCTGAGGTATCATTGTGACCGGAGGAAACGCATACAGAGGGTGTCTGGGCCAATCGTGGGCCAGCGCATCCCTGTGTTTGGAGAAATATATTGGGCAATGAGTATTGTCTTCTGAGGCGAACAGGTCTACCTTTGCCTCGCCAAAGATACTCCATATCAGCTGAATCGTTTGAGGGTGAAGCGACCATTCCCCTGGGGAAACATTGTCTCTGGATAACATATCCGGACCCTGATTCAGGATACCTGGCACATGAGCTGCTCTTAGCGAGCTCAGGTTGCACCTTGCCCATAAAAGGAGGTGTTTCACCATGGAATGCAGGCTGTATGATCTCAGGCCGCCTTGGCGATTTATGTAAGACACTACTGCCATGTTGTCCGTTCGGACCAGCACGTGGTGTCCCTTTAAGTACGGGAGGAAAGCTCTCAGCGCTATAATGACCGCTTTCATCTCTAAACAGTTTATGTGCAGCCTTTACTCCGATAATGCCCAGAGGCCGGAGAGTGGCTTGCCCTGGTGCAGGGCACCCCAACCTAGGTTGGATGCATCTGTCGAGACTACTTTCCATCTCGTAACTGAGCCTGTGCTCACGCCTGATTGGTACCAGTCGGTCGCTAACCAAGGAGCCAGAGCTTTGATACAGCTGTGGTTCACTTTGATATGTAACCGGCCCGAATGCCACGCCCGGGCTGGGACGTGGTCTTTTAACCAGTGTTGGAGGGGGCGCATGTGCAATAGACCCAGTTCGAGCACTGCTGATGCTGAGGCCATATGACCTAACATCCTCTGAAACTTTTTGAGAGGAGTGTAAGTGCTGGCCTTGAACGACGCTGCCAGACTCTGAATGACTCTGACGTAAGCCATGCTTTCATTCGTATTGAGTCTATATGTGTTCCCAGAAAGGAAGTATTCTGGGTTGGAGATAGAGCACTCTTCTATGAAGGGGGCGGGCTTTTGCGGAGAGGAATGGCGACGTCCTTGAAGGAACCATTCGTCGAGTCTGCTCCGCGTGAGCTCTTGAGGCTGGGACCACTCGAATGCCGAGGTCTCCCACGGCCCTCGTGAGCACGTGGTCCAGTTCCGCGTCAACGCTGGCCCTGACGCTCGTGGTGGCTTGCGTCGAAGCTGCAGGCTCCGAGACCGAGTCCCACCACGCGCTCCCAGATGCAGCTTGTGACAAGCTGTCATCGTCATCTTCCTCCTCCCGTTGCGGTCCACCGAAGGAGACAGAACAGGCCGCTGCGAGAGAGGGGCGCTGTTCCTCCTGCGTGAACGTCACTGGTGACGGCGAGACACGCGGGGAAAGGTCTGAGCTGCCTCTGATCGCGGCACTTCTTTTTGCGCGGTTCGAGAGGGAGAGCAGATGGATTGGGATCGTCATCGAAGATGGCAAGCCGAGCCCGCAGGGTCTGCAGTGCCACCTCATTGCACTCTGGGCAGCCGTCCTGGGAGAGTATAGCAAAGGCGTGGTCTCGGCCAAGACACGACGCGCATATGATGTGGCGATCCCCACCGAACAGAGGGTTTCTGCACAATGCGCAGATGGGACGAGGCGTTTGAAACAACGCGCTCGTAACACAATAGCAAACACAGATAGCAATAAAGGATATAGTAATGCCGGATAGCGCAGCTGGAACGGCGGCGACTGAAGGCAGATGATTCCGACATCCTCAGAAGTGCACGGGTTCCGCTGAGGTGCTGTTCGACGGCGGCTTCAAGGTCCAGAGATCAGCGAAGTGGTGAGTCGCTGAAGGAGATTAAATTTGAGTCCTATAGCGTGACACGGTCTTTTATAGACTCGATATGCAAATTCAGGCGGACTGTTTAGGCGGGAGCACGGGTAGTCACCCCATTGGTCCTCCCGCTTAGCCGCCTCGCCATAGGTTCCTGCAGTTGCCGCAGCACAGCCAATTAGCGCGCGTATACGCTCTGTTGTGTCTGCTGTGCAGCCGCACTGTGTTTTACATGGATAAATTTTAAGGATAAAATTTTGCTTCAATTCTCGAGGAAAAGGAGTTCCCCCTAGCGTATGCTACGCAATACGAGTGATTCTTTTGAAAGGGAACAACCCATTCAAATAAACGTGCGTGGACCTTGTTAGATGCTTTATCTTTACTTTTTGTAATGATTACGATTGATTTTTGCTTGGTGCGGTGTCAAAAAGTTGAAAAAAAGGTGTGGTGTTCTGCACCTCTAATAAGTACAAAAAAAACCCGATCTGAAGTTTTATACTGCTGAATAACAGACGGAGCCGTTCGTAAATTCCGAAAGCCTGTGAAATACGTCCATTACAATTAAACATTTGCACTACATGATGATGTATTATTGTAAAGATGAAAACACAAGAGATTTCATTACTGCAATGGCAAAAGTTTGTTTAACAAAAACGGCAATATAGTCATAAGTTTGTCACGGGACTCGAACTGCGTCAACTTATCATTAAAGCATTTTTCACACAAGCTTTCACATAGTGTGTGAGGTTATTAATGTACAAAACATTAAAAAGTCTTATTTCATTATGGGAAGGGCTGTGCTCATGTTTGTGCTTCAAGCTTACAAGCTGATATAGTCACATTACATGAACGACACATGAATGACATTTTCTCGTCAGAATGCATGCTGCCCCCCAAATATTATATAATAGCCTACTTCATAAATCATCCAGTCTTTTGATGAAGACGGTTGCTATAAAAAAAAAAAAAGCAAAAAACGTTGCTATTGTCAGTAATTTGAGAATAGTATTGTGATACTGACATGTCAACTCCAAATTTGCTTTGTAAAATGTAAATTCTGAACTAATTAATTCGTGCATGGCTGTACTAACAAGAAAAACGAATAAATAAACAGATAAAGCTACATGCATGCAAGACAACAGAAAACTGATGGATGTCTAAACTTTATCTGAACCTGTGTCATTGATGCCAAACAGCTCATCATATAACTGGATTTTAGGCTTTTTTCAAATGTTTGTTAAACGTGGCACTGCGGTAAATTAATGTTTGACATTGACTCTGCACATTTCATGTTTCTATTCTAGCCCAAACAAATATATGAACAAACGCCCTTTGCATTGCACACGGCATATTCAGAAAAAACATTTCATAGCACAAGACAAGTTTTATGATCACTTTAAAACGTTAAATGTATGTAATACATAGTCCTAAATCCATTAAATTCAGGAACACTCAATAAACGTCTTCATCAAAAGACTGGGTGATTTAAATAATAATACATTTCATAATTATGAATTAGGCAAGTAATATTTGTGGGAGCAGCATGCATTTTGACGAGAAAATTACACCTTTGGCCATTGCGTTGGGTCGTTTTTCCAGTCACAGATACTGTACGGACAATCCGACCCAATACGGCTCAGTTTTTCTATGTATCTTACTCTGTCAAGCGGCAGAAGTGATTCTAAATAGGCTATACTGGGTTAACGCCATGCATTTCCAGTGTGGGGAAATGAACTGTTTTCCCCCACGCCGACTCCGCCCCCAGCTATGACACGAAACCGACCAAGTCTATAGGCTATCGGTTCTGCTGTCGGTACTGGGGAAATTAAGAAAATGCACTTACTATTTATTATTGCTATATAGACATTATCTTGCAAATTCTTTGCCAGCCGTTTCTATATGAGATAATATTAAACCATTTGTCTGTGATGCATTTTTGCTATTCGCAATCCAGAAGAGAGAGAGAGACCTCAGCTCTCTCACGTGGAGCTACAGCGTGCACAACACGACAGTCCAGCTTAATGAGTGACGATGGCCAAGAGAACTATACAAAAGTTTAGTGTGGTTACACTTTAGGGCTGTGATATTAATCTTATTTTATTTTCGATTTCGGCTTCCAAAGATTTGTAAAAAGAAGATATGAGGTAAAACTATTGTAATCTAGCCCAACTTCCTTTCCTTCACAGCAGTGCGCTGTCATTTCTTCAAATGTATGGTCAGATTTAGCACAATCTGTGATTGTTGTAAAATGAAGTCTCCACTCTTGCTAAATTGCAGGACGTGTTTGACAATAAAAAGAGCTATTAAATGCACAATAATCCGCGCAAGTGACACTGTTTCCAACTTCGAGGTGTTACAATATGTTATATGGTCAGCAGGATGTGACAGACCATGTATGGCTGAATTGTGAGTCCTGTGTATGTGATGTCATTGAGCTCAAGCACGTGAAGTAAAGTGAAAGCACTGAGAAACATGCAGTTGTGAGTTTCTTTATTGTTAGAAATAAGAGTGACTGATAGAGTGAACCGAGCATATAACATGGTGGCAGCGGTAAATTACTGGATAAAAAAAAAATGAAAGACTGAGTTAAGTTGGCTATTGAGAAAGCAACGGAGAGAGACGAGGGCCGATCATGGAGGGTGAATTTGGATTGAAACCGCCAGCGAATTTTGACTGCATCAACTTGCATACCCAAAGCTTGGAAAGCGTGGGAAGAGGAGTTTTCTCTGTACACGGATTTGTCGCTAACAGATGCGGACGACAAAACGAAGGTAAAAGTTTTCCAATATCTAATCGGAGAAACAGGAAGAGAACTGTGTAAGACGCTGAGCGCTGCTCTGCCAGCTGACGGCGAGCTGACGCTGGAATGGCTGTTAACCGCGTTCAGGAACCATTGCAATCCGGCACCGAATGAAACTGTGGAAAAATACAAATTTTTCTCCAGAAATCAGTGCTCAGGCGAAACGATTGACAAATATGTTACTGATTTGAAAGTGCTGGCTGACACGTGGAATTTTGGATTGGCTATAGACTCTCTGATTAGAGACTAGAATAATATGCGGCATACTGAACTCGCAAGTGAGAGAACGCCTATTGAGAGAGTCGGACCTGACACTTGAGAAATGTGTGAGGATATGTAGAGCATCAGAACTGTCAAAAGAAAATGTGATGACCATTGAGGGACAGAAAGCTGAAGTACATGCAATTCAGAGAGTTAGACAGGCCCAGAGTGCCAAACAAATCCAAGCAGTTAAGTGTAAATTCTGTGGAAAACAGCACGAGTGGGAAAAAACAGAGTTGCCCAGCTAATGGAAAGCAGTGCAGAAAATGTGGCAAGATTAACCATTTTGCAACCACATGCAAAACAAAAGAGACAAAGCGAAAAGGAATACACAGTGTAGCAGAAATGGAAGAGGAGCCGTTTCAAGAAATCCTAAGCCTCAGTTCACAAAAAGGGGAGGACAAACATGAAAAACAGCTGTTTGCAACCATGCTGACAGCTGAAAGGCCAGTAAAATTTCAACTAGACTGTGGAGCCAGTTGCAACGTCATACCCATTCAACTGTTAAACCCGGACACAGTAATGGAAAAGGCTGAACAGATTCTGGTCATGTATAATAAGAGCACCTTGAAACCCATAGGAAAATGCAGAATAAAAATAAGAAATCCCAGAAACAGAAAACTCTATCGTCTGGAATTCATTGTGGTGGATGAGAGCTCGTCAGTGCCCCTGCTAGTAAACAAGGCTGTGCAAGCAATGGATCTGGTAAGAGTACAGCATGAAAACATTATGGTGATTGATGATATTGTTACCACAGAGAGACGCAGAGAAAAGGAACCATGGGACAAAAGAGACATACAACTAGAGTATGCTGACGTATTTGAAGGAGATGGATGCCTGGAAGGGAAATACAACCTCGAGGTGGATCCTGAAGTTAAATCAGTGAGGCTTCCAAAGCGGAGAGTGCCAGTGGCACTAATGAAACAACTAAAAGATGAACTGGGAAGCCTGGTAGAGAGAGGCATCATAGCTCAGGTGGAAAAGAGCACGGATTGGATTAGCAGCATGGTGGTGGTGAAGAAACCAAGTGGAAAATTAAGAATTTGTATTGACCCAAGACCACTAAACAAAGCACTTAGGTGTCAACACTTCCCATTGCCTACCATAGATGATGTTCTTCCTGATCTGACTAAAGCGAGGGTTTTCACAGTGTGTGATGAAGGATGGATTCTGGCACGTAAGGCTTTCAGAAGAGTCAAGTTATCTCACTACTTTCGCAACTCCATTTGGCAGGTATAGATGGATCAGAATGCCAATGGGGATCAGCCCGGCTCCAGAAGTGTTCCAGCACAGGTTGACTCAGGCATTGGAGGGCCTCCCAGGAATTCGGATAATAGCAGATGACATTCTCGTCTGTGGGGAAGCCGAAAGTGATGAGGCAGCTGAGAAAGATCATGATGCAAAACTGAGACAACTATTGGACCGGTGTAGAAACAGAAACATCAAACTAAACATCAACAAACTCAAGCTGAGACAGACAGAGGTGCCATACATCGGACACAGACTGACTTCAGAAGGTTTAAAGATTGACCCAAAGAAGGTGAGAGCCATAGTAGAGATGCCCAGACCATCAGATGTGAAGGGGCTACAGAGATTATTTGGTATGGTGAACTATCTGTCCAGATTTTGCGCACACTTGTCAGACAGCTGCGACACATTAAGACAATTGACGCACAGAGATGTGGTTTGGGAGTGGACTGATGTACAGGAAGAGGCATTCAATAAATTGAAACAAATTATTGTGTCTGCACTTGTTTTGAAGTACTACAATCCAGAAAAAGACCTAGTTCTTCAGTGTGACTCCTCCGAGACAGGACTGGGTGCAGCACTTCTACAGACAGGACAACCAGTTGCTTTTTGCAGCAGAGCACTTACACCCACAGAAAAGGGGTATGCTCAAATAGAAAAAGAATACCTGGCAATCCTGTTTGGGATGGAGAAATTTCACCAGTACACCTATGGCAGGAACGTAGAAGTCCATTCTGACCACAAACCCCTAGAAACGATCACAAGAAAGCCTCTTCTGGATGCACCTAAGAGATTGCAGAGAATGCTTTTGAGACTCCAGCAATATGACATTAACGTCGTCTATGTTCCAGGTCGACTGATGCACCTAGCAGACACCCTCAGCAGAGCGTATTTACCGGACTGTGCTGCAGAAGGATCTGTAGAGACAGAAATTGAGACAATTAACATGCTGCAGTACCTGCCCATATCAGAAGCTGCTGCTGTGCTCGCGTGTGCTTTGCTTGCTTTTGAATCTTTATTTGATATTCCCTGTTGTTTAAACTGCTAAATATAACTTACCCATCACCATATATTGTCTAATATTGCCTACCACATTAAATCTGACATCGCTAGCTTTTAATCTAAATCACTATCACGCGTTAGCATTTCGCTAGCCTGTTAGCTTGCCATCTCTGTACTCGGGTCTCTTGTTTTCTGAGTTCATTAAACAACTGTGGTGAGTTGGATTAGTAAATAGACTCCATCAAACAACTGTGGTAAATTGGATTAATCAACAAATACGGTAAGCCATGTCTTCTTCTCCTGTCATTGTCACTTGCACTGCATGTTTCATGTTTAGTATATCTTTCTCCGTTGGCGAACAGGGCTTCACATGTAATAAATGTAAGGAGATAGTCAGGCTGACGGAAAAGATTTCAGAATTAGAGACACACATCCAGACTTTATTTGAGAGTAGTGAGAATGTAACAGCTTTAGACACTGCTTTGGATGCGAATAGCTTAGTGAGCTCTGTACATTGTTCGGTTCCGGCTGTAGAGCCCGTGCAGCAGGGCAACTGGGTGACGGTGAGACGGCATAGTTGCGGATCAAAAAACCACTCTTCCGTTCCGATTAGAACATCAAACAGGTTCTCCCCACTCAGTGATGCACCCACTGAGAATCCTGTTGAAAGTGCCCTAGTTATTGGCGATTCTATTACACGGAACGTGAAAATAGAGACACCAGCCACCATAATCACATGTTTACCGGGAGCCAGAGCGCCTGACGTCAAAGCAAATTTAAAAGTGCTGGCTAATGCTAATCGTACATTCTCTAAGATTATTATTCACGTCGGCACTAATGATGTTCGACTTCGCCAGTCAGAGATCACCAAAATTAACATTAAAGAGGTGTGTAAACTCGCAAGTATGATGGCAGATGACGTTTTTTGCTCTGGTCCCCTCCCTGTTAAAAGGAGTGATGAGATACTTAGCAGACTATCATCACTCAATCGCTGGTTGTCTAAGTGGTGTCCGCAAAATAACATTCATAGTTCATAGACAATTGGAAAAGCTTTTGGGGCAGACCTGACCTGTTGAAAAAAGATGGCATCCATCCTTCCTGGGATGGTGCCGCTCTTCTCTCTCTACAAACCTGATTCCAAAAAAGTTGGGACACTGTACAAACTGTGAATAAAAACAGAATGCAATGATGTGGAAGTTTCAAATTTCAATATTTTATTCAGAATACAGCATAGATGACATCAAATGTTTAAACTGAGAAAATGTATCATTTTAAGGGAAAAATAAGTTGATTTTAAATTTCATGGCATCAACACATCTCAAAAAAGTTGGGACAAGGCCATGTTTACCACTGTGTGGCATCCCCTCTTCTTTTTATAACAGTCTGCAAACGTCTGGGGAATGAGGAGACAAGTTGCTCAAGTTTAGGAATAGGAATGTTGTCCCATTCTTGTCTAATACAGGCTTCTAGTTGCTCAACTGTCTTAGGTCTTCTTTGTCACATCTTCCTCTTTATGACGCGCCAAATGTTTTCTATGGGTGAAAGATCTGGACTGCAGGCTGGCCATTTCAGTACCCGGATCCTTCTACGCAGCCATGATGTTGTAATTGATGCAGTATGTGGTCTGGCATTGTCATGTTGGAAAATGCAAGGTCTTCCCTGAAAGAGACGACATCTGGATGGGAGCAGATGTTGTTCTAGAACTTGGATATACCTTTCAGCATTGATGGTGCCTTTCCAGATGTGTAAGCTGCCCATGCCACACGCACTCATGCAACCCCATACCATCAGAGATGCAGGCTTCTGAACTGAGCGCTGATAACAACTTGGGTTGTCCTTGTCCTCTTTAGTCCGGATGACATGGCGTCCCAGTTTTCCAAAAAGAACTTCAAATTTTGATTCGTCTGACCACAGAACAGTTTTCCACTTTGCCACAGTCCATTTTAAATGAGCCTTGGCCCAGAGAAAACGCCTGCGCTTCTGGATCATGTTTAGATATGGCTTCTTTTTTGACCTATAGAGTTTTAGCCGGCAACGGCGAATGGCACGGTGGATTGTGTTCACCGACAATGTTTTCTGGAAGTATTCCTGAGCCCATGTTGTGATTTCCATTACAGTAGCATTCCTGTATGTGATGCAGTGCCGTCTAAGGGCCCGAAGATCACGGGCATCCAGTATGGTTTTCCGGCCTCGACCCTTATGCACAGAGATTGTTCCAGATTCTCTGAATCTTTGGATGATATTATGCACTGTAGATGATGATAACTTCAAACTCTTTGCAATTTTTCTCTGAGAAACTCCTTTCTGATATTGCTCCACTATTTTTCGCCGCAGCATTGGGGGAATTGGCGATCCTCTGCCCATCTTGACTTCTGAGAGACACTGCCACTCTGAGAGGCTCTTTTTATACCCAATCATGTTGCCAATTGACCTAATAAGTTGCAAATTGGTCCTCCAGCTGTTCCTTATATGTACATTTAACTTTTCCAGCCTCTTATTGCTACCTGTCCCAACTTTTTTGGAATGTGTAGCTCTCATGAAATCCAAAATGAGCCCGTATTTGACATGACATTTCAAAATGTCTCACTTTCAACATTTGATATGTTATCTATATTCTATTGTGAATAAAATATAAGTTTATGAGATTTGTAAATTATTGAATTCCTTTTTTATTCACAATTTGTACAGTGTCCCAACTTTTTTGGAATCGGGTTTGTAGTAATTTGGCCCATAGTCTTAGAGCTAAACCTTGACTAACTGGGGCCCAGGTCAGGCAGCAGACGGACTGGCTTACCCGACCGCCTGCTAGCTGTCTCACGTCACAGAAGTCAGATAAATCCCAGCACATAGAGACTCTTTCACCTAGATATTATCACATAGAGACTGTGTCTGTTCCACGAATTAGTAAATACAAACAACCATTCAACGGTAAAAATTTAATTGATGTCCAACAAATAAACAACAGATATAATACAGATGATCAAATGATAAAGCTCGGGCTGCTGAATATTCAATCCCTTTCCTCAAAAGCGCTTATTGTTAATGATATGATTACAGATCATAACCTAGATGTGCTGTGTTTGACAGAAACCTGGCTAAAACCTGACGATTACATTACTTTAAAAGAGTCTACCCCCCAAGATTATTGTTATAAACACGAGCCGCGTCTGAAAGGTAAAGGGGGAGGTGTTGCTGTAATTTATAATAATATCTTCGGTATTACTCAGAAGTCTAGTTTCAAATATAATTCCTTTGAAGTTTTGGTGCTTTATGTAACGTTATGTAGTGAAATTGATAAATCCCGTTTGACATTTATGTTGGCTACTATATACAGGCCACCAGAGCACCATACAGACTTCACCAGAGAATTTGCTGATTTTCTGTCAGAGTTAGTACTGACTGCAGATAAAGTCCTAATTGTTGGTGATTTTAATATCCATGTAGACAATGAAAAAGACACATTGGGATTGGCATTTAGAGACATTCTAAACTCTATTGGAGTAAGGCAACACGTGTCAGGACCCGCTCATCGCCGTAATCATACTTTAGACCTAATACTGTCACATGGAATAAATGTTGATACCATTGAAATTCTGCAGCAGAGCGATGACATCTCAGATCATTACTTAGTATTATGTACACTTAATTTAGCAAAGGCTGCAAAACCGTCCCCTCGCTTCAAATATGGCAGGACTATCACTGCTGCGACTAAAGATTGCTTTGTAAATAATCTTCCTCATCAGTTTCATCTCCTCAGCATCCCAGATAGCCTAGAGGAACTCGATGTTGCAACAGAAACTATTGACTATTTCTTTTCCAGCACTTTAGACACAGTTGCTCCCCGGCGCTTAAAGAAGATTAAAGAAAATAGTCCAACGCCGTGGTACAACAAGCACACCCGGGCCCTTAAAACAGCAGCCAGAACAATGGAGCGCAGCTGGAAGAAAACAAAACTGGAAGTTTTTCACATTTCGTGGAAAGAGAGCATGATTGCATACAGAAAGGCCCTAAAAACTGCTAGATCTGCTTATTTCTCGACTCTCTTAGAAGAAAACAAACACAACCCTAGGTATTTATTCGATACAGTGGCTAAATTAACCAAAGATAAAGCTTCAACTTCTGATGTTTGTAAACAGCACAGCAGTAATGACTTTATGAACTTCTTTACTTGTAAGCTTGATAATATTAGGAAAAAAATTATAACCATGCAGCCGTCTACTACAGTATCACATCAGACAGTGCATTGTAGTGTCACTGAGGAAAAATTACATTCATTCACTGCTATAGGAGAAGAATTGGCTAAACTCGTTAAATCATCAAAATGAACAACATGTATGCTCGACCCTATACCGACTAAACTACTAAAAGAGATGCTTCCAGAGGTCATAGATCCTCTTCTTAATATCATTAATTCATCCTTGACATTAGGATATGTACCAAAAACTTTTAAGTTGGCTATTATTAAACCACTTATTAAAAAAACGCAACTTGATCCTACAGAATTAGTCAATTACAGGCCAATCTCAAATCTACCCTTTCTGTCAAAAATACTAGAAAAGGTAGTGTCCTCACAATTATGCTCCTTTTTCGAAAGAAATGGTATCTGTGAGGATTTCCAGTCAGGATTTAGACCGTATTATAGTACTGAGACTGCTCTCATTAGAGTTACACATGATTTACTCTTATCATCCGATCGTGGTTGTATCTCTCTGTTAGTGTTACTCGATCTTAGCGCTGCATTCGATACTATCGACCACAACATTTTTTTGAATAGACTCGAAAATTATGTTGGCATTAGTGGAATTTCATTGGCATGGTTTAAATCATACTTATCTGACCGTTATCAGTTTGTAGCAGTAAATGAAGAGATGTCACACCGATCACAAGTTCAGTATGGAGTACCGCAGGGCTCAGTGCTAGGACCGTTGCTTTTCACCCTGTACATGCTACCACTGGGAGATATTATTAGGAAGCATGGCGTTCATTTTCATTGTTATGCTGATGATACTCAGCTCTATATTTCTTCACACCCTGACGAAATTTACCAATTCACAAGATTAACGGAATGCATAGCTGATATAAAAAATTGGGCGACTAGTAATTTCCTGCAACTTAATTCAGAAAAAAATGCATTTTTAATCATTGGACAAAAAAACTCCACAAGTAGTAACCTAGAATACTGTCTAACACTCGATGGCTGCTCTGTCAAGTCCTTGTCGTCAGTTAGGAACCTGGGTGTGCTCTTTGATACCAATCTCTCATTTGAAAGCCACGTTTCTAGCATCTGTAAAACTGCATTCTACCATCTTAAAAATATATCTAAATTACAGCACATGCTTTCAGTGCAAAATGCTGAACAGTTAGTTCATGCGTTCATGACCTCAAGGCTAGATTATTGTAATGCTCTACTGGGTGGTTGCCCTGGTCACTTAATAAATAAACTGCAGCTTGTCCAAAACGCAGCAGCTAGAGTTCTTACTAGAACCAGGAAGTATGACCATATTAGCCCGGTTCTGGCAACACTCCATTGGCTCCCTATTAAACATCGTATACATTTTAAAATCTTGCTGATTACTTACAAAGCACTAAATGGTTTAGCTCCCCAGTACTTGAGCGAGCTCTTAACGCATTATACTCCATCACGTCTATTGCGGTCTCAAAATTCTGGCCAGTTGATAATACCTAGAATATCAAAATCAACTGTAGGCGGTCGATCATTTTCCTATTTAGCACCTAAACTCTGGAACAGTCTTCCTAGCATTGTTCGGGAAGCAGACGCACTCTGTCAGTTTAAATCTAGACTAAAAACACATATCTTTACTATGGCATACACATAAAACATTTTTAATTTATATTATTCAAATCAGTTAAATGATTGTTTTAGGCTGCATTAACTAGGTCAGCCAGAACCGGGAACACTTCCCATAACACCTGATGTACTCGTTACATCATAAGAAGAATGGCATCTACGCTAATGTTAGTCTCTCTGTTTATCCCAAGGTTTACTGCAGTCGGCCGGATCCGGGCCGTATCCGGACCAGATGGTGGACCTTAGCCTGGACATGACGAACGCATCCCTGAAGTGTCTGCAGAGACCGTGTCAATTAAACTCCCCCCTGTAAATGCCGCATCGATACGACATCCTCATTAAACCCATTCCCGGCGTGACGACTCCAATCTTTCGAATAATCCTACGAATATCTATTGATCTAATATGACTTCTGACCTGTAATGTTGCCAGAATCATAATCATACACTATTTGTTCGTCGGCCAGAGGAGAACTGGCACCCCGACTGAGCCTGGTTTCTCCCAAGGTTTTTTTCTCCATTCTGGCCCTGAAGGAGTTTTGGTTCCTTGCCACCGTCGCCTTTGGCTTTTGGCTTGCTCAGTTGGGGACACTTAAATTTCAACTATATTACTGATCTGCCCACATTGACACTATATGATAATTGAAATGAGCTAGATGACATCACCGTTTTCACCAGAGCCTGTTGCATTATTTTCCTGTTACCACTGTGAAGCTGCTTTGAAACAATTGGCATTGTAAAAAGCGCTATATAAATAAAGGTGATTTGATTCTGATTTTGATTTGAAGTCTACAAAAGATACAGACAGAAACTGCTAAGGATGCTACGTTTCAGATGTTACAGCAAGTGATAGTCCAGGGATGGCCAGAAGAGAAATGTCAGCTGAAAGAAGAGGTGAGACAATTCTTTTCTGTGAGAGAAGAGCTCAGTGTGCAACATGGTGTGATTTTCAGAGGAGAGAGAGCTGTAATACCAGCAAAGCTGAAAACAGAAATCATGGAGAGAATTCATGCATCACACTTAGGCATTGAAAGCTGCTTACGCAGAGCAAGAGGCGGTGTATACTGGCCTGGGATGAGTGCGGGCCTAAGAGTGTACATAGGAAACTGTGCGGTCTGCAAAGCGGTAGATGCACGACAGCAGAAAGAGACAATGTGCCCACATTACATTCCTATGAGACCATGGTCAAAACTGGGAACAGATTTGTTTTCTTTCAACAACAGAGCATATCTCATCACAGTTGACTATTTTTCCAACTTTTGGGAAGTAGACTGTCTCACAGACACAAGGTCAAGCACAGTGATACACAAATTAAAGGCCTATTTTGCACGACACGGGATCCCAGATACAGTGATCTCCGATAATGGACCACAGTACAGTTCACAGGAATTCAAACAGTTCAGAAGGAATTCAAGCTTAGGAATTCAAGCATATAACATCATCTCCTGCATATCCCCAAAGCAACGGCAAAGCTGCAGAGTCCGCAGTAAAGATGGCCAAACAGCTGATGGAAAAGGCAAAGAGAGCAAAGACTGATCCATATCTAGCACATATTCTAGAACACAGGAACACACCATCTCAGGGATTCAACGCCAGTCCTGCACGAAGACTCATGAGCAGAAGAACTAAAACATTACTGCCGACACACGACAGCCTTCTGCAGCCAGGTGTTGTGAACACAGAACATGCAATAAAAAACAACCAATGCAAACAGACTTACTACTACAACAGAGGAGCAAAAGATCTTCGACTTCTTCAGGAAGGAGAACAAGTAAGAGTTCATTTGGACACGAAACACAGATCCACCTGGACACCAGCAAAAGTGATAAGAATGGCCAATAACAGCTCATACACGGTGAAGCTGGAAAATGGAAGTGTTGTAAGGAGAAATCGGAAACATCTCAGGACCGTGCCTGGAGGACCACAGAGAGCAGACACACAAAACATGAGTGTCAAGATTGAACAGACTAATCAGAAGATTCATCTGGATGAGGGACGTTCCAAGATTGAACCAGAGACACACACAACACACACACGCACACAACATTCAGATAACGGCAACAGTGTTGTGACAACCAGATGTGGCAGATTAGTCAAGAGACCAACACACTATCTGTTTAATTGTTCTAATCACACTTAGGATCTTCCTTGAGTATACACACATATTTTTTTTTAAAAAAAGGAAGGATGTTACTATGTTATATGGTCTGCAGGATGTGACAGACCATGTATGGTTGAATTGTGAGTCCTGTGTATGTGATGTCATTGAGATGCGCAAGCACGTGAAGTAAAGTGTGTGAGTTTCTTTATTGTTAGAAATAAGAGTGACTGATAGAGTGAACCAAGTAGAGAATAGAGTATATATATATAAATATATACACTCACCTAAAGGATTATTAGGAACACCATACTAATACTGTGTTTGACCCCCTTTCGCCTTCAGAACTGCCTTAATTCTACGTGGCATTGATTCAACAAGGTGCTGAAAGCATTCTTTAGAAATGTTGGCCCATATTGATAGGATAGCATCTTGCAGTTGATGGAGATTTGTGGGATGCACATCCAGGGCACGAAGCTCCCGTTCCACCACATCCCAAAGATGCTCTATTGGGTTGAGATCTGGTGACTGTGAGGGCCATTTTAGTACAGTGAACTCATTGTCATGTTCAAGAAACCAATTTGAAATGATTCGAGCTTTGTGACATGGTGCATTATCCTGCTGGAAGTAGCCATCAGAGGATGGGTACATGGTGGTCATAAAGGGATGGACATGGTCAGAAACAATGCTCAGGTAGGCCGTGGCATTTAAACGATGCCCAATTGGCACTAAGGGGCCTAAACTGTGCCAAGAAAACATCCCCCACACCATTACACCACCACCACCAGCCTGCACAGTGGTAACAAGGCATGATGGATCCATGTTCTCATTCTGTTTACGCCAAATTCTGACTCTACCATCTGAATGTCTCAACAGAAATTGAGACTCATCAGACCAGGCAACATTTTTCCAGTCTTCAACTGTCCAATTTTGGTGAGCTCGTGCAAATTGTAGCCTCTTTTCCTATTTGTAGTGGAGATGAGTGGTACCCGGTGGGGAGATGAGTGGTACCCGGTGGGGAGATGAGTGGTACCCGGTGGGGTCCCGGTGGGGTACCCGGCTCAGTAGCCAGTAACTGAGCAGATTGTGAAATACTCAGACCGGCCCGTCTGGCACCAACAACCATGCCACGCTCAAAATTGCTTAAATCACCTTTCTTTCCCATTCTGACATTCAGTTTGGAGTTCAGGAGATTGTCTTGACCAGGACCACACCCCTAAATGCATTGAAGCAACTGCCATGTGATTGGTTGATTAGATAATTGCATTAATGAGAAATTGAACAGGTGTTCCTAATAATCCTTTAGGTGAGTGTATATAAATGCTAATGTTTCATGTGTTTAAGGAGCGGAGAAGAGTGTCTTAGTGTAGCATTTGTCATCAAGTCAGCCAATACTCTCCTAAATAGCCTGTGTGTAGCACAGTAATCTTTAATAACAAGATTTTGGCCAATTGTCAGAAGAAAAAAACTGCCCGCATAGCTACAGTAAACTTTATAACCTGTAATGAAAGCACTTACTGCCTCGGATGCGGCTGTTAAAAAGCATGCATCTCTGACATTAATTCTCTGAAATTCGCTGTTCAAAAACCTCAAAACTCCATTTGAGCTTGATTTTGGTAAAATGTTAATAATATAGTGACACGTGCAGTGTCTGACCATATGTTCATTCATTCATTCATGTAGGTTATTTCTTATTTGCTCTTTTGTAATTTTGAACTTGAAACTGTGCCACCGATTTCATACTCGATACGATTTGCCCACCCTGTTTTATGAAGGCCCACCCGTCTGAACATTTCTGGCCTCGACCCTGGTGCAGGCCAGTCAAGTTCCTCCACACCAAACTCGCTCATCCATGTCTTTATGGACCTTGCTTTGTGCACTGGTGCACAGTCATGTTGGAACAGGAAGGGGCCATCCCTAAACTTGCATGAAATTGTCCAAAATGTCTTGGTATGCTGAAGCATTAAGAGTTCCTTTCACTAGAACTAAGGGGCCAAGCCCAACCCCTGAAAAACATCCCCACACCATAATCCCCCCTCCGTCAAACTTTACACTTGGCAGTTGGCACAATGCAGTCAGGCAAGTACCGTTCTCCTGGCAACCGCCAAACCCAGACTTGTCCATCTAATTGCCAAGACAGAGAAGCGGGATTCGTCACTCCAGAGAACATGGCCATGGAAACCCATTCCATGAAGCTCTCTACGCACTGTTCTTGAGCTAATCTTAAGGCCACACGAAGTGTGGAGGTCTGTAGCTATTGACTCATATGCGCACTGTGCGCCTCAGCAAGCGCTGACCCCGCTCTGTGATTTTACGTGGCCTACCACTTCGTGGCTGAGTTGCTGTTGTTCCCAATTGCTTCCACTTTGTTATAATACCACTAACAGCTGACCGTGGAATATTTAGTAGTGAGGAAATTTCACTAATGGACTTATTGCACAGGTGGCAACCTATCACGGTACCACGCTTGAATTCAGTGAGCTCCTGAGAGCGACCCATTCTTTCACACCTGTTTGTAGAAGCAGTCTGCATGCCTAGGTGGCCATGGAAGTGATTGGAACACCTGAATTCAATGATTGCAATATAGTGTATAACAGAGAGAAACATAACATACATAACACAAATTACTGGTCATCCATACATTTATTTCATCATTACAAGCCAAAATGGAGTTTGTTGGGAAAGGAGAAGTGTGTTGAGAACTGTAGAATGTAGAGCTATTAGTAGAGAAGAGTTGAATATTATGAGAGATATATATTAAGCCGCTGAAAAATCTGCAACACTAACACACAGACCGTTTCTCAAGATCAGGTACGCCAATATTATTTATATAAAATATTATTTATTGAACAATAATTTTTCATGAACAATAACAGCCATTATACAAGAATAAGAAGTTTGTACAATAGCAAACAGACATTCAGTCAAAAGTACAAAACTTAAATAAAAATAAAAGTTATGAAACTTTGCCCTCAATCAAAACTATTTGATCGGGACTACACTATCTACATTGCATTTACATGTGTGGTCACCAAATACTGCTAGATGCAAATGCTACTGCCTCAAAACAAGGAGCCAGGTGCTACCAGGGCTACAAAGTTGCTAAAGCATTGTGGGACCACTCATATCAGCCTGCTAGATGCTAAGCTGAGGGAGGAAGCAGCCAAAGACGGGAAATTCTGTGACATCCAGTGAGGGTTTCACAGGAACTTCTGGGGCGGCCAAGAGAGGAATTCTGACATGACATGCAGCTCTGACATTCCTCATGATGTCTTATTCTGTGCCCTGAAAAAAACAAACAACAAGGTTATAGTCTACATACATTACAATTAGAATCTTTCAAATGAAAAGTGAATATATCTTCAAAATCATTTGTAGCTGATCTTAGGCCCAGTACCTTAAACCATTCATGTTGAAGGATTTCACTCAAATCAATCCGCTGTCTTGGGCTTTCCTGCAGGAGGGATCGAATCAGGTGGCAGCATTCTGTGCAGAACGATGGAAGAGATTCAGATTATTATCGTAAACTTTACACCTGCTATCTTTGTATTAAGCTGTAAGATTCGACTATTCTATGCTCTATTCGATTCTGTGGTCAGAAAATCAGGAGAAATTCCTGTTTTATCCACATTGGGTGCATCTCAATCAGCTCCCTAGTTCAGTAGTCAGGGCACTGATCAGGGAGTTGGCCATTTTAAGGGCTGTCTCAATCGCAGAATCCTTCCAGTGCACTGAAACGTTTGCTCCCTAAAAAGTCCCACAATGCACCGCAAAAAAAACAGGGTTCATCGATGCTCACTATGAGTTCCCTTAACGGAAGTTCTGAAGCGTCAAACTTAAATCACGTGAGCCAACTCACTACACATAACGACCGATAATGACACGTGATATATGTTTTTAAAAATAGAAACCATTATTTTATTATATTTCAGCATAAACACACATCGTTAGACAGGTAATGAACACAATCTAGCTAACATTTATCATTTATTTATGGCTGAAATGTTGCACGTATATGTAACAAGCAAAGTATTTATCATAATGTACTTTAAATAACATTACAAGTAATGTCAGAAAGATATCAGCTCTGCTACCAGTAATGATTTTGTACAATGAGGACGTTGTCACGTCGCCGCATCAGTGTCCCAATGTGTAGTGAGCCAGCGTCCTTTACTGTCCTTACCAGTGCCCGAATTCATGTACACGATATACTGATTCACGAGCTTGGGAGCTAGGGAACTGATTGAGACGCACCCATTATCTATCTTTTATAAAGCCACTTGGCTCAGGTGTTACTTTTCCTCGTTTCTTTGTTTTGTATGATTTGGGTCTTCTTTGGCATCTCACCGTTTGACAAGCCAGGCATAGACCAGGTGTTGTCATCAATCCTCCGCCTGTCTCTGGGTTCTGGGAAGCGTCCACACACCAGTACGAATAAGAGCACTCCTAGAGACCACACAGTAGCTGGTTTCCCTTGATACTTTCCCTCTGCGCGGTACTCAGGTGGGCGGTAGTCTAGAGTGCCTGTAGGAAAGAGATTTGTCTGAAGCTTGAAACACCAATGACTGGTGTTATTTCATTTTAAACAATGCTGAGATATGGTTTATATGATACCAATTTAACTTGTCACTAGAACTTAAGTCCCAAACTACAGGTCTGATTCATGATACATACCACAGAACTTTTCATAGCCAGATTCCTGCAGGAGATCCCCACATCCAAAGTCAATCAGTTTGACCTCAAGTATTTCTGTGTTGATCAGCAGGTTCTCCAACTTAATATCCCGGTGAAAAACTTCATGGCGACAGCACATGTGAGCAGCCATTGTTGTCTGCGCCATGATAAACCGGGCCGTGTCCTCATTGAGGGTGCCACCGTGAACGTTTAGAAAATCCCACAGATCTTTGCAGGGTGAGGGAAGCTCCAAGACCATGATATATTGATCAGGCTGGTCCTGCCAGTCCAGCAGCTCAATGATCTCTGGAACTCTGGGGCCATTATTAACAAGGATTAACAGGCCAACCTCTAATGGGAGAGGTGCGGGATGACCAGGCTGGAAGAAAAAGTTTTATCATTATGTCTACACATTTTAATTTCAAGACCGTGGGAAAACAGCGTAGCGAGTGTAGCCTACTTACAATGTAGACGTATTTCATGTTCTTTGGCTTTCTGGCAATTTTCACTGCTACCTGATCAACCAAAAAAAAATGTCAAGTGTAGTAAATAGTGAAAAAATATACACTAAAAGGACTTCAAATGGATATAGTGAGACAAAACTATTTGTTAGCTAAATGTTGTAAGGAAATGACTACCTCAAGACCATCCTCCAAGCGTATGCTCCCTCACCAAGCATTCTGCCGATTTCATACCGGCTCAAAATGTTGTCTGTTAAAAGATTAATCATTTTAGTTGCTTGGAGAGAAGTGAGTGTAATGTTTGAGGTTATGGCCATAAACTCACCCTCAGTTGTCACGTCCACTCTGTTGTTGTTGTGACCTGGTGCTGGACTGTCTGGAAGGGTTTCAACCTGCTGATCTGCAGGAGGAAGGACTTCAAGACCACTGGATAGAGGTTCCTAAGGACCATGATCCTCTAGAGCACAGGCACTGTCCTGTAGGGAATTTTGATCTAAAGCAGGGAATATCAAACAAATAATAATTAAACACTGCATAGTCATATTATGGTGGTTCTTCAGGAATTCTTAAAAATAAACGTTCTTCGATGTTTCATCTGTTAATATATAAGACATGTCCTGAAAAAAAAAATTGATCATGACTTTGTAACATGACCACTTCATGGCACTTCATCCTATGGAACAGAAAAATCCCCCTTATTAATTAAGTTCCCATTGATGGATACTGATATATACCTGAACATTATGATGTACAGAGCTCTAGTAAACAAAAAACAGTTAGCCTACACATTTTGAAATGGTCATATGATTTACCCTCAGTGTGTCTCTCATATATCGCAGTGGTATCTTGGTATGAGCTGCCGCTCCAGTTCCAGTGAAGAGACGGCAGCTTCTCAAAACTATCCATCCTCCTCCTCTTTCTCATTGGCATCTCATTTTCCTCACCAACACTAACAGGCTGATGGTTTTCAGCCACATCGGTGCTGGATGTTGAGGACGTGCTCTGATGGAAGTCGCACACCTGAGCACTTCGAGAACTTTGTTTTCTTTTTCGGCCAATGGTAAAAGATGTCCGCTTGGTTTCATCTGTGTTTAAAGATATATGACATGTCCTGGAATAAAAATAAACTAATCTTCAACTGATTTTTGATCAAATGTCATATTGTAATAAATGACACTAGGTTTCCATTAATGGATACTCGTATCTAGCTGAGAATTATGTAGACTTTATGATGTACAGAGCTCTAATAAACAGAAAACAACTGGTCATTGGATTTACCTTCAGCGTGTCTCTCACTAATGGCTGCAGTGGTCTGACCCTGACCTGAGCTGCTGATCCAGTGAAGAGAGCGCAGCTCTACAGAGCTGTACTTCCTCCACTGTCCCTCCTGACTATCACTTTCCTCACTAACAGACTGATGATATACATACATAGAACACATAGAAGAGATCTGACCTTGATTTCTTCCCATATCACAATAAACAAAGAACATATCAACAGATGCAGAAAAAAAGGTGTCAAAATCTTCCAAATATTAATATATATTCATATTAATTTGTAGCTTATTATGGTCAATACCTTAAACCATTTACGGAAAACTGCTGGAGGGGTTTGAACCTGCTGATCTGCAGGAGGAAAGACTTCAAGACCACTGGATAGAGGTTCCTGAAGACCATGATCCTCTAGAGCACAGACACTGTCCTGTAGAGAACCTAAAGCAGGGAATATCAAACAAAAGCATGTTTCAAACAAATAATAGCCTAATAATTATTAAACATTGCATTCTCATGTTAAGGCGATTGTTCTGTTAAAATGTTTTATTTTTTCAACTTTTATAGTTTTTTAAACAATCATTGTTTAAATATTTATGACAAATCTGATCATTGGCTTGTTCAAACTTCAGTTGTATTTTGATATAATGTGTGATGGATTTGTAACATATGGTAATGACACTTCAATGATATTCTCCAATGGTCATTTAATTTACCTTCAGAACAATAATCTGGACTGAGCTGCCGCTCCAGTCACAGTAACGAAAAGATGGCAGCTTCACAAAACTATCCATCCTTCTCATCTTTCTCACTGGCATCTCATTTTCCTCGCCAACACTAACGGGCTGATGGTTTTCCGCCGCATCGGTGCTGGATGTTGAGGACGTGCTCTGATGGGAGTCGTACTCGTACACCTGAGCGCTAGAACTACGCTTTCTCTTCAGTGCCATGATAACAGTTGTCCACTTGGGTAACTCTATCATGTAAACTGCAGAGAATAAGCAATGAGAAGACTGAGAAAACTGACGGTAGCTGGTTTCACACGCGCGACTTTGTTCAAGTTAAAATAGCGCACACAACGTTCTATTTCTTTATGACGCCATCGCATTCCTGAGGGACGCTTTTCGAATCCGCGTGACATTGCTCACAGCTGAGAAATGGCTTGTTTCCTTTTCTTGCTTCAATTTCTATTTCTATTTGTTATATAACTTATGTATATTTAGGAAATGTTTCTACTTAAGACATCTTACCTCAAGGGTCTCGCTTAACTTTCACTTCACAATAAAAACTATATTTTACTCTACAAATCTAAATGAATTCCTGTACATTAACAAATATAAAAATTTCAAACATAAATTCATAGACCACTATTATGAAAAAAGGTTAGCATTTAAGTTCAGAATAATTTAGGTTTTATTTTATTTATATTTTAATTTAAGTATTTATTTATTTATTTAAGTTTTTTTTAAATAAGAGAATAACCCTTCAAAATATGTCAAGATGTCATTAAATTTTGAATTTAAATCCTACACTATGTAGGTTATGTTTATAATTGCTTAACATCTACAAATTGTAATATATCCTATACTATAGATTAGTTAAAGCTGCAGTCTGTAACTTTTTTTGGTTAAAAATGATGGAAATAAAAATGAAGTACATAACCAGCCGGTGTTTAAAACAATCTCCTTCTGTTATGTTCTACTGTTATGAACGACACGGACAACCATTTCACTGCAGAGTCTTTACTGATGAGTGCTTCAGATTTCGCTCACTCATACCCCTTTTCCACCAGCAAGAACCGGGTGCTAGTTCGGAGCTAGTGCTAGTGCCGGTTCGGAGTTGGTTCGACTGACGAGCCTTCTAAGAACCGGTTTGCCTTTCCACGGGCTAGAGAGTCACCACAGAGCCAGGTTTTACATCACTGTATATGTCTCATCTTTCTCAGCAACGCTAGCGAGGCAGCGTGAAACACAAACACACCAGGCTTGTTCGAGATGCATCGGTGCTGGGCAGAGTATGACATCAAAGTACCGCAAAAGCGATTCAAAACCATAAGGAGTCATATGCTCTCGCTGTACTTTGATGTCATACGGCGATCGGTCTGCGCAGCGCCGATGCATCTCGAACAAGCCTTCAACAATGGCGAACATTGCGTTACTATTGATGCACATGGCTTTGCGAACCTACATCGGCATCAAAACAGCGAATCCAACGCATTCGTGCAGCTCGTCTATAATTTGTATAGACAGAGATTACAATCGAGCAGCTATTAGCTTGTTTAGCGGCTAATTCAAAAATGGCAGTCACAAGTTAGTGTTCGTCTTGTTGGTCACGGTAACCCCGCCCCCAGCCCCTGACGTAAGCGGTTCTTACTTCTAGACCAGCAATGATTTGGTGCTACTTAAGAACCATTTTTCCTGGTTCAGAGCTGGTGCTTTGGGTGTTGAAAGACAAAGAACCGATTTGAAACTAGGCTCTGGCTCCGAACCAGCACTCAAACTGCCTTGGTGGAAAAGGGGTGTCAGTTACACTGCCTTGCTGCTCCAACCAGCGTTCTACATATGAGGAAACTACCGTAGTGCATAGTATAGCGTCGCATGAACAATACATTACATTTCCTCCCCCATAGATTTGAACTCCTTAATGTAAACAATTTGCAAAAATGTGACTACAGTTTATGATTCACATAACAACCCTTGTATACATGTGGTTAGAACTTCTTCTGATAAAGAACCACCAATCAGTCCATAACTACAAATCTAATCTGTTAGGTGCTTTTCTCTATCGAAGTGGATATCTTCTTTCAGGACTGGGAACTGTCCTTGTTTCCACTGGAACATGTGGATGGGTAACACTGGAATTGCCCTTGTCACTCACATAAGGAGCAAAGTCATTGGCCATGGTACTGCCCATAACATCCTTTCTGTCCTGTACATTAGATGACAGCAGATGATCCACATGTACATTCACACTACAATCTCCGACTTGCACTTGGTATGTGAGAGGTCCATGTTGGAACACTGTGAAGACCATTGACAATTTACATTGGCCTGCAACAGTCGGTGGAGTGGGTGCAACAACGTGGAAAGGTTAGCCACAAACTTTCCAAAGTAGTTCAGAAAAGGATCGTAAATCCCAGAAAGTCCCAGAAAGGATCGTAATTCTGAGATATTTGTTGTAGCAGGGGCCTTTACAATCGCTTCCACCTTGCTCTCCGTTGGATGCACTCCTTTTTCATCAATCTTGAATCACAAGTATTCCACAGAGTTACAGAGGAATTCACATTTTGATTTCTACACTCTTACTCCATATTGTTGCAGTCGTGACAGCACTTTGTCCAGTACTACCAGATGTTCCTCAGAAGATGGTGCAGAGACCAGAATTTCATCCATAAAACACACTACATGGTGAAGTCCCTGTAGGATCTGGTCCATCGTGTGTTGGAAAATTGCAGGTGCTGTGGAAATTCCATAGGCCAGACGATGGTACTTAAACAGGCCTTTGTGTGTGTTTATGGTAAGGTACTGCTCGGATTCAGCGTCCAACTGCAGCTGCTGATATGCAAAAGACAGATCAATCTTACTGAAGACTTTTCCCCCAGCCAAGGTGGCAAAAAGACACTCCACGTTAGGTAGCGGATATTCCTCTGCAAGAATGCATTTTTTCACTGTGACTTTATAATCGCCACACAGCCTAACTGTCTTGTCTTTCTTTGGAGCAACCACAATGGGAGCTGCCCAATCGCTTCTTCCAACCTGAGAGATAATTCCGTTCCTCTCCAGGCGATCAAGTTCCTTTTCTACTGCTTCTTTAAGAGCATACGGAACAGGCCTTGGTTTGTGAAAGACAGGTTAAGATCCTTCTTGCACTCTGACCTTTGCTTTAAAGTCACTAATTTTGCCATATCCATCTTGAAATAGCTCTTTGTGTTTTTCAAGTACATCAGAGAGAGAAAGAACACTCACCGGTGTCACATGTCTCAAGCTGAAGATCTCCTTCCAGTTTAAGGATATTTTCTGGAGCCAGTTACGTCCCAGCAATGGTGGCTTGTCTCCTTTGACCACAACCAATGGAAGTGAACACTGTTGTCCCTCATGTGTGACTGGAACCTTGATCTCACCCAACACAGGAATTTTGTCTCCAGTGTACGAGGCCAGATGAATGGAGGTTGGGCGCAACATACAATCCTTCAATTTGTTTTTATAGATATTTTCTGGGATCAAAGACAAAGAGGCTCCTGTGTCTAGTTGCATGCTAACTGTTGTGCCATTTACCTGTAGATCAATATAAATGCCATCCACCTTGTCTTGTGCAGAATAGACAGTGAAGAGCTCAAACAGTTTGTCATTCACTGCACACTGATTCTCAGATATGTCCACTGACACGTATTGAGCTTTGTCTAGCTGCTGTGTTCTGTGATTCTTACATACACGTTGTAAGTGTCCGATTTTCCCACAGTTGTGGCATTTTTCATTGCGATAACGATATTCTGTGGGATGGTGGTTGCCTCCTCCACAACGGTAACAGTTGCTTCTATGCTTGCTAAAAGGTTGCTGGACCCCTTTTTTTACTCCTGTACTGAGAATTTCCCTGTCCTCTGTATTTCTATTTGCCCCCACAGACATTTTGCACCTTATGCACACTTGAGTCCTTCATGGTTACCTGGGCACTCAGCTGCTTGGTATCCTTTTGTGCTAATTCTAATGCAAGAGCAACATCGCAGGCTGTCTTGAAAGTAAGGTCCTTCTCTGACAGTAACCTTCTGTGATAAACTTCTCCTGCAAGTCCACAGGCAAATTAGTCTCTGAGAGCATCATCCAGAAATGTTCCAAACTCACATGAACTCGCCAGATGTTTTAATGCCAGAATGTAATCGGATATTGTTTCCCCAGGACTTTGGTTGCATTGGTAAAATCTGAAGCGTTCTGCAATCAGAATTGGCTAGGGCTTAAAATGGTCAGAAAGCATCCAGGAGTAATTTTCTGGTATGATAAATCAATCACTTTTGCAGGTTCAACTAGACTTTTCAAGAGGCCATATTCGACTGGTCCCAAAACACTCAGGAAAACATTTGCTTTTTTTTCCACTGTCAATTTCATTTGCTGCAATCCATTGCTCAAATCTCTCCAAATAGGTATCAAAATCCTCTTTGGTACTGTCAAACTCAGGCACTCGTCCTATTGTGGCCATTTTCTTTTCCTTGGTTTTATGATTATGTTCCTCTTCTTTGTAAATTATTCAGTCTTTCTCTTCTTCTCTCTTTATTTTTCAATAAGTCAATTCTGTGCAGTGAATGTCAACAGACCAACTGTTACCTTTGTGGCTGTTGTAATCATTTCGTCCTCTAGATGTCGCCCTACTCCCAAGAGCTCAGCATGTGACTGTCGCTACCTCCATGGCTGTGCACTTTTGTTTGGCTCGCAAACAGTTCTCTTTTCCTCTTCTATACTGCTTTTTCGGATTTTCCGTGCTCATTCTATGCACTAGAGCGCTGCATTTCAACCCGAGCCCGACGGGCCCCGATTTATTTGCGCCCCTAGGGCCGCGTAATTTTCACGTCATACCTCACATGCGGGCTGGGCTTCGGGCCTGTTTTAGGCTTCTCCTTTTTATATTTTAGACATTCACCCATTAAAAGAAACTATAAGATGGGCTGCGCTGGTGGAAACAACATGAGACCATGACTGTCAAGACTGGCTCGCAGTGAGTCCACGCCAGCAACAGCAGCGAGCATTCCTTCAGCGCAGCTGGAAGAGTTATGGCCTTTTTACACCTGGTCATTTCATTCGTTTTCTCTGATCAGAGATCTATCCGATTGTGAAAAGACCAGGAGTAAATGCCTTCCGAAATTCTTTCGATACGGATTTATATCTGATCGCTCAAACAAACCAATTCAGAAGGTGGTCTGGGACACATTTCAGACGAAACTAGACAAAAGTAAATGCATCTGGCTGTTTAAACCACATATATAAATTTTACTCCTGGCAAACTGTTAAAAAATAAGTGTGAGAGCGCGTTAAAGGCTAGGCTATATATGACATGTTGTAGCCAGATATGACGGCGCTACTGCAACACACATGGCAGCAAATGAGTAAAACAAGCCAACACGCAGACTGCCGCAAGTGGAACTTAAAGTAAGTCTCAGATGCTCAAAATCACAATCATCTTTATTAAAACTAATGAGACTAAATGATCTTACCAGTGCTTAGCTCACTCTTTCTCCTATTGCGGTCTTTAATCTTGAAATGAGCTGATGATAAATAAAATGCATCTCATAGGCTATTTGTTGCTTTAGTTGATGTGAACTCAACAATTTGCATAGCCTATAGCGCGGGAATTGAAGATCGGATTTATATTCGTTTTGCGGAGAGGTGTAAGGTAAGACAAACTGCATGTTTTTTATTTTTATTTTTATTTTGTTTGTTTAGATTGTATAGCCCGTTTCGTTTGCGAGCGCCATTGCGAGCACCAGCAGCCTGCCTCAGCTTGTCAAAAATGCCTTTTTACTGAGGTGGTGATAGTAAACATTTAAACTAACATTGTGATATGCTTGAAGTGTTTTAAATCTATGGATTTTATTATAGGCAAGACAAGTCAAGTGTTGATTTAAGAGGCTAAATTGATCAAACATGTAGTTAAATCTGTCGGCCGCTGGCCGCTTGGTCGTCACTTTAAAAAACAAAAACTTTAATTTAACAAACAAAAAATGCTCCAAAAGTTTTTTCTAAATTAACTTAATAAAGAAACGAAACGAAATATAACTACTTTGACATTAAACACAAAGCTGAACTATTTTAATGGCTGCAACAGTGTGTAATATGGAGGGAGAAAAAAAAAAACACGGCCTCCAGTCGGACTCGGGCCGAGATTTTTAATAAGCTCTCGGACACGGGCCGGGCTAGGGCCTGAGCGTCTCAGGCCAGGGCCGGGCTAGGGCCTAGATTTGAGGCCCGTGCAGGGCTCTACTATGCACTAAGGCTTCCGAAACCACCTCGTCGCCACTGTTATGTTCTACTGTTCAGAGGAACGACAAGGACAACCATTTCACTGCAGAGTCTTTACCGGTGAGTGCTTCAGATTTCGCTCTCTCAGTTACACTGCCTTGCTGCTTCAACCAGCGTTTTGCACATGGGGAACCTACCGTAGTGTATAGTATAGCGTCGTATGAACAATACATTACACTTACCTTAGCCCGATTCACAACGGTAAGCTTGTAATAATGTGTTATAATTTGAGTGGTACTGGTAGCTTTCCACGGGATATTCGAGCATGGCGCTGTTCGTCTTTGCGTCATTAGCTACGTCACGTCTGTATACATAAAGAAGGAGTCCCGGGTAAGCAGGTGGCGGATCATTTATAGCCTTTTCCCACAGCAGCTGGAATAATTCAACAATGCATTGTGTTTCAGACTCGAAAGATCACAAAGTTTCTGAAGAACTTTGCATCATGGTTCAAGAAATGTTGTGCGACTAAGCTGTCATTGAGCTAGACATATGATCTTGAATACTAATGCTAATTGTCACCTGTACTACTCATACTAAAAATGATTCCCCCGGTTTCAAAGACAAGGCTTAAGCCTAGTCCCAGACTAAAGTGCATGTTTGAGCTGTTTTAACTGAAAGCAATATCTTAAAATATGTCAGTGCCATTGTTTTGTCTCAAGATGCACACCAGTAATGTTTATAAAAGCAACTTAAATGTCCTAATTGAACTACAGCCTAATCCTGTCTGTGAAACCAGGCCATAATATATTAATCCTAGTTTGTCATAATGTCTTGTTATACAGATATTTCATCACAAAACTGCAACAAGTTCTAATGAGGCTGGCGCTGTAAGACCTTGCAAAAACCAGAAACTGTAGTTACTTTTATGTTACATTATGATATTTTTACTTACTATCATACTGGAAGATATGGAAGCTTGTTTCCGCCACAGAATAAAACATTTTAAAAGATAATTGTGACTTTTTATCTCACAATTGTGAGTTTACATCTCACAATTCTGACTTTTTTTTTCTCAGAATTGCGAGATATAAAGTCAGAACTCTCACAATTCTGACTTTATAACACGCAATTGCTACTTTATATTACGCAATTCTGAAGTTTCAATTCGCAATTGCGATGTAAACTCACAATTGCGAGGAAAAAAAGTCACAATTACCTTTTTATTTTTTATTCTGTGGCAGAAACAAGCTTTCATAGGAAGATGTATTTATTTATTATTATTTATATAGGTCTCTTTTATTTAATCACTTTATTTGAATAAAATGTATTTAATTCAATATTTTTATTTTTATTATTAACATTGTTTTTCTCTAAACCTTTCTACGGACCCGTTAGTGCTCCCTTGTGGCCTCCTGGGGGGTTGAAAAGCCCTGATTTATGTTAGCTACTTGTATGTTTCATTTGTTTTGTTATAAAACAAAAATGTTTTATAATATTCTATGGTACTTTTTAGATACTACATGAAATTTTTAGAAGCAGAAACAGTGAAAGTGATCTATTGATTACTTGTGGGTGGAGAAATAGATGCAATTGAAGATCTAGAGATACAAAAAACGAATGAAACAAAAGTTCTTCCCTATTGTAATGTATATTCAGGTAAAACATCACTTTAGAACTAGTAGCAATGACAGCTTGGGCTGCTTCAATAAAGTAATTAGTGTATTAGCTGGGTGTCATCTGCAAAGTAATGGAAATTAAAGCCATGATGACGTGACCTAAGGCAAGCATGTAGATGAAGAAGAGTAAAGGCCCAAGAACAGAACCTTGTGGAACACCGTGTGAAACAGGGCCAGTGATGGACTTAGCCTGATGGATAGAAATGTAACGCTGGCAGTCAGACAAGTAGGAAATGAACCACGGCAGGTCAGTTCCAGAAATACCAAGAACAGAGAATCGTGAGATGAGAATAAAACACAGCATGCCACAGGAAAAGTCTTCAAAAGCATCCCATCCTCTACATATATTTCTATTTATTAGAATATAAAAAATGTTGTAAATTTTGGGTAATGATTTTATATAATTTAAGTGCTTAACTCCATTAATGAGAATGGCATATTTAATCTAAATGTGTATATCAGTTTAAATCAATCTTTTATTTATTTAAACTGCTATTGTGAACATGCACTGTATTTATGATTAAGACTCATAATGAGGATTTAAAGTGGATTTCCTTCAGATCTGCCATCAGTCCCTTAGCTCACCATTGGTGCCGCCAAACTGCTCTGTCTCCAAAATGTTCATACGCATGGGTCAGAGTTTGCGTACAGGTGCTCAAATTTCCATCAAGTTTGTTTATATAAATCACAACTTATGCGTAGGAAGTGGCGTACGCCTTTTCAAGGGCCTGTTTTGTGCGTAAGCAATGGTTATAAATGAGGCCCCAGATGTGCTCCAACAGTAGCCACTTTCAAATCCAGACTCAAAAATCTGTTTAGCTGTTTTACTGAATGAGCACTGTGCTACTGATTGCACTTCGTTTTATATGTATCATCTTTTTACTCTTTTAATTATTATTTAATTATTCTTGTTTTTATTTTATTTTTTATTTTAAATGCATTTTAAATCTTGCTGTCAACTCTGTAGTAACTAATGTGGTTTACATTTGTCAAATTGAAACGGGAGAGGGTTTCTGGATTAGAGTAATCCATTGTGGTCGAGGACCATGAAGAAAACGAGTGCGGTCTGAAAATTCAGCCATAGAGCTCCCCTGGCCGATTTTAGGTGAAAAATCGTCTAGTTATATAATATAAGCGGGAAGCTGAGCCGATCTTCTGGAGGCCTAAACCCTATGACGATGGTCAGGGGTGGGAGAAGAGACGGAGTGATTTTGGAGCCTGTCTGGTCTTGTGGACCAATTTTTGCCCCCATCTCTCATCGACCTGTTTGCTGCTGGTGTTGTCAGTGATGATGATGAGGAGGAGGAAGAGGATGAGTTGGAGATTGATGATGAGATGGATGACGATGATGATCATTGATCCATTTAATAGTGATCAATTTAATAACCTTACAATTGTTATAACAGAATAAATTAGTTTCATGTGACTAAATTTGCAAAACAAAATAGCAAAAGTTACATTGTTATGAGCCTAAAATGTGTTATTTTCCTGTTTTTCACCAATAAAGAGTGGTTGTACCATGTCAGTGACCTTTCCATTTGATTCCTGGTGTCAGAATTATATGAAAAAGTTGGTTAAAGGTGGGGTAAGTGCTTTCTGGTAAGCAATGTTGATATTTCAAATCACCAAAACAAACACACCCCTACCCCAAAAGGGTCTCGCCCCTATTTTGATAGCTTCATCCCACACATACGTACGCAACGCAGGCAACGACTATGGCGGAATCTGCTGTGCCAGCCGGCCGAGGGTATGATGTCATCAATAAGTGAAAGCAATGTGTGTTACTATGGTAATCAAGTTTGAATGTTCAATGAAAAAGCCATCCCTTCCATCCCAAAAACACAAACACAGTTCTCATGAACAGCTCGATAGCATGAGCGCGAACATATTACAATTATGACAAGATTAGAGGGTTATTTCGATCACGAAAAGAGGAACCAAAGGAAACAAACATATATTAGGAGTGTATTATCTTACTTTTCGGACACACTTTGGGAGCTGACACTTGAAACAGACAGTGGAGGAGGTTTAGATGCTCCAGGCTTATCGGGTGTAGAAATGAATGGGTCTTTATCATCACTGAAGTGAACGACAAATGAACAAACAAGCGAACATGACACACGTGCACATTCAAGCAAAAGCCAGCATATATTAGTTCTTTGAAACAAAACAAAATCAATGTTACTCGCCTATCGAGAAAAAATAAAGCAACCTCGGCGTCCGATTGCAGGCCTCAGCGCTCCTTGAGTTCTCTCCAGTGCTGGAAAGCTGATACTTCTTGCCTGATCATAAGCCTTCTTTTGTTCCATAGACATTTTCCACATTTGTTTTTTATCTGCCATCTCTCTCTTTCTGTCGTCGCTCGGCTAATGTCCGTCCTGTGTGTGGTGTCTTTTGAGTAATGACGTGCACTGAGCTCTCTCTTTTCACCATCATTAGTAGACACCCCCCTTACTGCTGATTGGCCATAAGTTTGTTTTGGTACTCGGCCCGAGACACTTTTCTAAAGCATTTTTGAAATATCACTTACCCCACCTTTAATTTATTTTTGTATGTTGTGTGGATCAGGAGTTATGAAAAAATGCATTTTTCACCATTCGCGATGACATCACTTCAAGATGGCTGCCAAACGAACCCAATGGGACATTAGTTGACCTTGGCAACATCAAAAATTCTTAACTAGACATCATTAGGGTCCCAAAAAAACAGGTTACAAAAAAATGCCAAACAGGTACATGGGAACCTATTTCTCCTGCTAGACTATGTCTTCATTGCAGAAGAACATGCAGAGGTAAGCACAAACATTTATAGAGTATAGTTATATTTAAAAGATTTTAAACATATTGCCACTGTCTTGTCTTTTTTTCATAAATCATTACTATTGGTCACCCTTTACCGTACATCTCTCTGTGGGTTTTGAAATATTTAACCAATGAAAAGTATTAAAAAGAGCTTGACTAAACCTCGTAACTCCATTGGCTCTTCAAACTGTCAGTCAAACCCCATAACTCTGTCGTGAATGAAGTGCAGCTTGGAGCTGATTGGAGATAGATTGCTGCTTTTTTACAATATTAGGGTAAATAAAGAACTTATTTCTTTGAATAAGTACAGCCTTTACTCAAGAAACACTATATATATATATATAAAGGCTAATGTTTTATGTGTTTAAGGAGCGGAGAAGAGTGTCTGTAGCATTTTTCATCGAGTCATAGCCAATACTCTCCTAAATAGCCTGTGTGTAGCACTTCATCTTTAATAACATAAGATTTTGGCCAATTGTCAGAAGAAAAAAACTGCCCGCACTTACTGCCTCGGATGCGGCTGTTAAAAAGCATGCATCTCTGACATTAATTCTCCGAAATTCGCTGTTCAAAAACCTCAACTCCATTTGAGCTTCATTTTGGTAAAATGTCAATAATATGGTGACACGTGCAGTGTCTGACCATATATTCATTCATTCATGTAAGTTATTTCTTATTTGCTCTTTTGTAACTTTGAACTTGAAACTGTGCTGCGTTTATTTCTGATTTTTGGCATGCCGTTTTCATACTTGATACGATTTGCCCAGCCTGTTTTATGAAGGCCCACCCGTCTGAAAATTTCTGGCCTCGACCCTGGTGCAGCCCAGTCAAGTTCCTCCACATCAAACTCGCTCATCCATGTCTTTATGGACCTTGCTTTGTGCACTGGTGCACAGTCATGTTGGAACAGGAAGGGGCCATCAGTAAACTTGCATGAAATTGTCCAAAATGTCTTGGTATGCTGAAGCATTAAGAGTTCCTTTCACTGGAACTAAGGGGCCAAGCCCAACCCCTGAAAAACAACCCCACACCATAATCCCCCCTCCGTCAAACTTTACACTTGGCAGTTAGCACAATGCAGTCAGGCAAGTACCGTTCTCCTGGCAACCGCCAAACCCAGACTCGTCCATCTAATTGCCAAGACAGAGAAGCGGGATTCGTCACTCCAGAGAACACGGCCATGGAAACCCATTCTATGAAGCTCTCTACGCACTGTTCTTGAGCTAATCTGAAGGCCACACGAAGTGTGGAGGTCTGTAGCTATTGACTCATATGCGCACTGTGCGCCTCAGCATGCGCTGACTCTGCTCTTTAAGTGGCCTACCACTTTGTGGCTGAGTTGCTGTTGTTCCCAATTGCTTCCACCTTGTTATAATACCACTAACAGTTGACCATGGAATATTTAGTAGTGAGGAAATTTCACGAATGGATTTATTGCACAGGTGGCAACAACCTATCACTGTACCACGCTTGAATTCACTGAGCTCCTGAGAGCGACCCATTTTTTCACAAATGTTTGTAGAAGCAGTCTGCATGCCTAGGTGGCCATGGAAGTGATTGGAACACCTGAATTCAATGATTTGAAGGGGTGTCCCAATACTTTTGGCAATATAGTGTATAACAGAGAGAAACATAACATACATAACAACACAAATTACTGGTCATCCATGCATTTATTTCATCAATACAAGCCAAAATGGAGTTGGTTGGGAAAGGAGAAGTGTGTTGAGAACTGTAGAATGTAGAGCTATTAGTATTAGAATATTTGAGAGATATATATTAAGCCGCTGAAAAACACTAACAGACCGTTTCTCAAGATCAGGTACGCCAATATTATTTATATAAAATATTATTTATTGAACAATAATTTTTCATGAACAATAACAGCCATTATACAAGAATAAGAAGTTTGTACAATAGCAAACAGACATTCAGTCAAAAGTACAAAAGTTAAATAAAAATAAAAGTTATGAAACTTAACTTTGCCCTCAATCAAAACTTTTTGATCGGGACTACACTATCTACATTGCATTTACATGTGTGGTCACCAAATACTGCTAGATGCAAATGCTACTGCCTCAAAACAAGGAGCCAGGTGCTACCAGGGCTACAAAGTTGCTAAAGCATTGTGGGACCACTCATATCAGCCTGCTAGATGCTAAGCTGAGGGAGGAAGCAGCCAAAGACGGGAAATTCTGTGACATCCAGTGCGGGTTTCACAGGAACTTCTGGGGCGGCCAAGAGAGGAATTCTGACATGACATGCAGCTCTGACATTCCTCATGATGTCTTATTCTGTGCCCTGAAAAAAACAAACAACAAGGTTATAGTCCACATACATTACAATTAGAATCTTTCAAATGAAAAGTGAATATATCTTCAAAATCATTTGTAGCTGATCTTAGGCCCAGTACCTTAAACCATTCATGTTGAAGGATTTCACTCAAATCAATCCGTTGTCTTGGGCTTTCCTGCAGGAGGGATCGAATCAGGTGGCAGCATTCTGTGCAGAACGATGGAAGAGATTCAGATTATTATCGTAAACTTTACACCTGCTATCTTTGTATTAAGCTGTAAGATTCGACTATTCTATGCTCTATTCGATTCTGTGGTCAGAAAATCAGGAGAAATTCCTGTTTTATCCACATTGGGTGCGTTCTCAATCAGCTCCCTAGTTCAGTAGTCAGGGCACTGATCAGGGAGTCGGCCATTTTAAGGGCTGTCTCAATCGCAGAATCCTTCCAGTGCACTGAAACGTTTGCTCCCTAAAAAGTCCCACAATGCACCGCAAAAAAACAGGGTCCATCGATGCTCACTATGAGTTCCCTTAACGGAAGTTCTGAAGCGTGAAACTTAAATCACGTGAGCCAACTCACTACACATAACGACCGATAATGACACGCGATATATGTTTTTAAAAATAGAAACCATTATTTTATTATATTTCAGCATAAACACACATCGTTAGACAGGTAATGAACACAATCTAGCTAACATTTATCATTTATTTATGGCTGAAATGTTGCACGTATATGTAACAAGCAAAGTATTTATCATAATGTACTTTAAATAACATTACAAGTAATGTCAGAAAGATATCAGCTCTGCTACCAGTAATGATTTTGTACAATGAGGACGTTGTCATGTCGCCGCATCAGTGTCCCAATGTGTAGTGAGCCAGCGTCCTTTACTGTCCTTACCAGTGCCCGAATTCGTGTACACGATATACTGATTCACGAGCTCGGGAGCTAGGGAACTGATTGAGACGCACCCATTATCTATCTTTTATAAAGCCACTTGGCTCAGGTGTTACTTTTCCTCGTTTCTTTGTTTTGTATGATTTTGGTCTTCTTTGTCGTGATGTATGGCATCTTACCGTTTGACAAGCCAGGCATAGACCAGGTGTTGTCATCAATCCTCCGCCTGTCTCTGGGTTCTGGGAAGCGTCCACACACCAACACGAATAAGAGCACTCCTAGAGACCACACAGTAGCTGGTTTCCCGTGATACTTTCCCTCTGCGCGGTACTCAGGTGGGCGGTAGTCTAGAGTGCCTGTAGGAAAGAGATTTGTCTGAAGCTTGAAACACCAATGACTGGTGTTATTTCATTTTAAACAATGCTGAGATATGGTTTATATGATACCAATTTAACTTGTCACTAGAACTTAAGTCCCAAACTACAGGTCTGATTCATGATACATACCACAGAATTTTTCATAGCCAGATTCCTGCAGGAGATCCCCACATCCAAAGTCAATCAGTTTGACCGCAAGTATTTCTGTGTTGATCAGCAGGTTCTCCAACTTAATATCCCGGTGAAAAACTCCACGGCGACAGCACATGTGAGCAGCCATTGTTGTCTGCGCCATGATAAACCGTGCCGTGTCCTCATTGAGGGTGCCGCCGTGAACGTTTAGAAAATCCCACAGATCTTTGCAGGGTGAGGGAAGCTCTAAGACCATGATATATTGATCAGGCTGGTCCTGCCAGTCCAGCAGCTCAATGATCTCTGGAACTTTGGGGCCATTATTAACAAGGATTAACAGGCCAACCTCTAATGGGAGAGGTGCGGGATGACCAGGCTGGAAGAAAAAGTTTTATCATTATGTCTACACATTTTAATTTGAAGACCGTGGGAAAACAGCGTAGCGAGTGTAGCCTACTTACAATGTAGATGTATTTCATGTTCTTTGGCTTTCTGGCAATTTTCACTGCTACCTGATCAACCAAAAAAAAAAGTCAAGTGTAGTAAATAGTGAAAAAATATACATTAAAAGGACTTCAAATGGATATAGTGAGACAAAAATATTTTGTTAGCTAAATATTGTAAGGAAATGACAATACCTCAAGACCATCCTCCAAGCGTTTTCCCTCAAAAACAGAGCCGTATCCTCCCTCACCAAGCATTCTGCCGATTTCATACCGGCTCAAAATGTTGTCTGTTAAAAGATTAATCATTTTAGTTGCTTGGAGAGAAGTGAGTGTAATGTTTGAGGTTATGGCCATAAACTCACCCTCAGTTGTCACGTCCACTCTGTTGCTGTTGTGACCTGGTGCTGGACTGTCTGGAAGGGTTTCAACCTGCTGATCTGCAGGAGGAAGGACTTCAAGACCACTGGATAGAGGTTCCTGAGGACCATGATCCTCTAGAGCACAGACACTGTCCTGTAGGGAATTTTGATCTAAAGCAGGGAATATCAAACAAATAATAATAATTAAACACTGCATAGTCATATTATGGTGATTCTTCAGGAATTCTTAAAAATAAACGTTCTTCGATGTTTCATCTGTTAATATATAAGACATGTCCTGAAAAAAAAAAATTTGATCATGACTTTGTAACATGACAACTTCATGGCACTTCATCCTACGGAACAGAAAAATCCCCCTAATTAATTAAGTTCCCATTGATGGATACTGATATATACCTGAACATTTTGATGTACAGAGCTCTAGTAAACAAAAAACAGTTAGCCTACACATTTTGAAATGGTCATATGATTTACCCTCAGTGTGTCTCTCATATATCGCAGTGGTATCTTGGTCTGAGCTGCCGCTCCAGTTCCAGTGAAGAGACGGCAGCTTCTCAAAACTATCCATCCTCCTCCTCTTTCTCATTGGCATCTCATTTTCCTCACCAACACTAACAGGCTGATGGTTTTCAGCCACATCGGTGCTGGATGTTGAGGACGTGCTCTGATGGGAGTCGCACACCTGAGCACTTCGAGAACTTCGTTTTCTTTTTTGGCCAATGGTAAAAGATGTCAGCTTGGTTTCATCTGTGTTTAAAGATATATGACATGTCCTGGAATAAAAATCTGATCATGGCCTTGATCTAATCTTCAACTGATTTTTGATCAAATGTGATGTTGTGTATTTTTAACATATTGTAATGAATGACACTAGGTTTCCATTAATGGATACTCATATCTAGCTGAGAATTATGTAGACTTGATGATGTACAGAGCTCTAATAAACAGAAAACAACTGGTCATTGGATTTACCCTCAGCGTGTCTCTCACTAATGGCTGCAGTGGTCTGACCCTGACCTGAGCTGCTGATCCAGTGAAGAGAGCGCAGCTCTACAGAGCTGTACTTCCTCCACTGTCTCTCCTGACTATCACTTTCCTCACTAACAGACTGATGATATACATACATAGAACAAATAGAAGAGATTTGACCTTGACTTCTTCCCATATCACAATAAACAAAGAACATATCAAACAGATGCACAAAAAGGTGTCAAAAGGTTATGGTCAATACCTTAAACCATTTATGGTAAACTGCTGGAGGGGTTTGAACCTGCTGATCTGCAGGAGGAAAGACTTCAAGACCACTGGATAGAGGTTCCTGAAGACCATGATCCTCTAGAGCACAGACACTGTTCTGTAGAGAATCTAAAGCAGGGAATATCAAACAAAAGCATGTTTCAAACAAATAATAGCCTAATAATTATTAAACATTGCATTCTCATGTTAAGGCGATTGTTCTGTTAAAATGTTTTATTTTTTCAACTTTTATAGCTTTTTAAACAATCATTGTTTAATATTTATGCCAAATCTGATCATTGGCTTGATCAAACTTCAGTTGTATTTTGATATAATTTGTGATGGATTTGTAACATATGGTAATGACACTTCAATGATATTCTCCAACGGTCATTTGATTTACCTTCAGAACTAGTAATCTGGTCTGAGCTGCCGCTCCAGTCACAGTAACGAAGAGACGGCAGCTTCACAAAACTATCCATCCTTCTCATCTTTCTCACTGGCATCTCATTTTCCTCGCCAACACTAACGGGCTGATGGTTTTCTGCCGCATCGGTGCTGGATGTTGAGAACGTGCTCTGATGGGAGTCGTACTCGTACACCTGAGCGCTAGAACTACGCTTTCTCTTCAGTGCCATGATAACAGCTGTCCACTTGGGTAACTCTATCATATAAACTGCAGAGAATAAGCAATGAGAAGACTGAGAAAACTGACGGTAGCTGGTTTCACACGCGCGACTTTGTTCAAGCTAAAATAGTGCACACAACGTTCTATTTCTTTATGACGCCATCATTTCTTTATGACGCCATCGCATTCCTGAGGGGCGCTTTTCAAATCCGCGTGACATTGCTCACAGCTGAGAAAAGGCTTGTTTCCTTTTCTTGCTTCAATTTCTATTTCTATTTGTTATATAACTTATGTATATTTAGGAAATGTTTCTACTTAAGACATCTTACCTCAAGGGTCTCGCTTAACTTTCACTTCACAATAAAAACTATATTTTACTCTACAAATCTAAATGAATTCCTGTACATTAACAAATATAAAAACTTAAAACATAAATTCATAGACCACTATTATGAAAAAAAGGTTAGCAATGAAGTTCAGAATAATTTAGGTTTTATTTTATTTATAATTTAATTTAAGTATTTATTTACGTTTTTTTTTTTTAAAATAAGAGAATAACCCTTCAAAATGTGTCAAGATGTCATTTGGTGACATCTCTGGTCAAGTGGAAAATTTAATTTTGAATTTAAATCCTACACTATGTAGGTTATGTTTATAATTACTTAACATCTACAAATTGTAATATAGCCTATACTATAGATTAGTTAAAGCTGCAGTCCGTAACTTTTTTTTTGTGAAAAATTATCCAAAATGAGCAAGTATGGGAGAGTGGGGACGGTTGCAACATGGGGCAGTTGCAACATTGCTTATTCTTTCAATCAGGAATGAGCTAGAGTGATGATACTCATACTAGATAAGCTCATATAGCCCCTCTACCTTTCTGGAAGAAAGAGAAGCCACATGTGAGCATTCCTTCTGCAAAAAAATACTTTTTTAAGTAAAAAAGTAATCTTTTTCATGCTCAGATTTTTTGTCATACTGTCTAAACTGTTTGCGTGAAGCATTATAAAGTTATATCATTTTAATCAGTGTTTTCTTAGCTTCTAAAATACATAGCTTACATGTGTCAAGGCTATTGTGTCAAGCTAGCATAGCAAGTTTTATCATGGCTGTCAGTGTAGGGACAGTTGCATCATGCTGTTGCAACTGTCCCCTATGACAACAATTAATGTGCTATATAACCAGTATTGTTTAAGTTACTCTAAAAAGTAATTAATTACTAACTACTAATTACATCTTTCAATAGTCAGCAGGTATATCCCCCTTTTTAAGTAAATACTGTCAGACTAGGCCACAATGTAGGTAATTAACCAAAACATGGTTGTTACTTGTTACTTGGAAATAGTTTTTTTCCCCCCTTTTAGTCTTTATATAGTTAATTTAACTTAGTGAAGACCCTGTCTGTGTACAAATAAAATAAAGAAATTGCAATATGATGTTAAAGGAATTATTTTTTATAACATTTTAATGAATGTTGCAACCCTCCCCTCTTATGGGGTCAGTTGCAACATTTGACTTTGTCTATTCAAGTATAAATTGTATGTATATTATCATATGTACGCATGTTACAGCGGCGTGGGTGGGTAGCTGACAGATTTGGGTTTAATGTATTAAAATTTTGGCTTTCCAATAAAAACAGTCTCTGAGAAACTGAAGAAAATGCAAAAAGTGTTGCAACTGTCCCCACTCTCCCCTACATAACCAGCCGGTGTTCAAAACAATCTCCTTACCTTAGCCCGATTCACAACGGTAAGCTTGTAATGATGTGTTATAATTTGAGTGGTACTGGTAGCTTTCCACGGGAAATTCGAGCATGGCTCCGTTCGTCTTTGCGTCATTACGTCACGTCTATATACATAAAGAAGGAGTCCTAAGTCCTGGGCTATATCGCATGTGAGGATGCTGCAGGTGGCGGATCATTTATAGCCTTTTCTCACAGCAGCTGGAATGATTAAATTTATCAGTGACAACTGGAGATTCACCTGTAATCAAAAGCAAAAGATTAGACTGTACAGAAATTGAAATCCACAGGTAACGCTAACACACACTAAATACACGTAATCACGCAATGCTGATGTTGTTAACATTAACAATTTGAGAACAAAGTATAACAATAATAATAATTTGCATGGTTTGATGTGATATGAGCTAAGCGATCGTTAGTTTTAATCACCGTTGGTAGCGCGATTTATTGTAATGCATTTTGTTTTCAGTTGGTCAGAACAAAAGTGACAGACATGTTACTTACTTGTTGAGATGACATTTTCAGGTGAAAATTCTTATTTTGGTCATAATCCATGACGTAGAATCTGTGATTCTGAAGTACAGTATCCACACCGGTGCGGTGACTGACAGCCACACAAACTCCTCAAAACATTAGATTCATCCGCGCTGAGGAGCCGTGCCGATGCACAACCCACTTAAAGACGATAATTCCGCAAATAACTGCAATTGCAGGTTTCAAACAGAGATGGCGACAGAGGCAAAACTTACGGACTGCAGCTTTAAGCTGCCTTTGTGTCTATACAAGGGGTGCTGTGTCTTTGCATGTCTCTCCACATGGGGTCCCTCAGTTCCATGACCAGACAAAACAAGTCATAGTTCCCAGTGGCTCTTGGGATCCTTTCCGTGCAGCAAGCCTTCTCCCAACAATGCATTGTGTTTCAGGCTCGAAAGATCACAAAGTCTCTGAAGAACTTTGCATCATGGTTCAAGAAATGTTGCGCGACTAAGCTTTCATTGAGCTAGACATATGATCTTGAATACTAATGCTAATTGTCACCTGTACTACTCATACTAAAAATGAGTAATTCAAAGACAAGGCTTAAGCCTAGTCCCAGACTAAAGTGCATGTTTGAGCTGTTTTAACTGAAAGCAATATCTTAAAATATGTCAGTGCCATTGTTTTGTCTCAAGATGCACACCAGTAATGTTTATAAAAGCATCTTAAATGTCCTAATTGAACTACAGCCTAATCCTGTCTGTGAAACCAGGCCATAATATATTAATCCTAGTTTGTCATAATGTCTTGTTATACAGATATTTCATCACAAAACTGCAACAAGTTCTAATGAGGCTGGCGCTGTAAGACCTTGCAAAAACCAGAAACCGTAGTTACTTTTATGTTACATTATGATATTTTTACTTACTATCATACTGGAAGATATGGAAGCTTGTTTCCGCCACAGAATAAAACATTTTAAAAGATAATTGTGACTTTTTATCTCACAATTGTGAGTTTACATCTCGCAATTCTGACTTTTTTTTTTCTCAGAATTGCGAGATATAAAGTCAGAACTCTCACAATTCTGACTTTATAACACGCAATTGCTACTTTATATTACGCAATTCTGACGTTTCAATTCGCAATTGCAACGTAAACTCACAATTGCGAGAGAAAAAAGTCACAATTACCTTTTTATTTTTTATTCTGTGGCAGAAACAAGCTTTCATAGGAAGATGTATTTATTTATTATTATTTATATAGGTCTCTTTTATTTAATCACTTTATTTGAATAAATTGTATTTAATTCAATATTTTTATTTTTATTATTAACATTGTTTTTCTCTAAACCTTTCTACGGACCCGTTAGTGCTCCCTTGTGGCCTCCTGGGGGGTTGAAAAGCCCTGATTTATGTTAGCTACTTGTATGTTTCATTTGTTTTGTTATAAAACAAAAATGTTTTATAATATTCTATGGTACTTTTTAGATACTACATGAAATTTTTAGAAGCAGAAACAGTGAAAGTGATCTATTGATTACTTGTGGGTGGAGAAATAGATGCAATTGAAGATCTAGAGATACAAAAAACGAATGAAACAAAAGTTCTTCCCTATTGTAATGTATATTCAAGTAAAACATCACTTTAGAACTAGTAGCAATGACAGCTTGGGCTGCTTCAATAAAGTAATTAGTGTATTAGCTGGGTGTCATCTGCAAAGTAATGGAAGTTAAAGCCATGATGACGTGACCTAAGGCAAGCATGTAGATGAAGAAGAGTAAAGGCCCAAGAACAGAACCTTGTGGAACACCGTGTGAAACAGGGCCAGTGATGGACTTAGCCTGATGGATAGAAATGTAACGCTGGCAGTCAGACAAGTAGGAAATGAACCAGGGCAGGTCAGTTCCAGAAATACCAAGAACAGAGAATTGTGAGATGAGAATAAAACACAGCATGCCACAGGAAAAGTCTTCAAAAGCATCCCATCCTCTACATATATTTCTATTTATTAGAATATAAAAAATGTTGTAAATTTTGGGTAATGATTTTATATAATTTAAGTGCTTAACTCCATTAATGAGAATGGCATATTTAATCTAAATGTGTATATCAGTTTAAATCAATCTTTTATTTATTTAAACTGCTATTGTGAACATGCACTGTATTTATGATTAAGACTCATAATGAGGATTTAAAGTGGATTTCCTTCAGATCTGCCATCAGTCCCTTAGCTCACCATTGGTGCCGCCAAACTGCTCTGTCTCCAAAATGTTCAAACGCATGGGTCAGAGTTTGCGTACAGGTGCTCAAATTTCCATCAAGTTTGTTTATATAAATCACAACTTATGCGTAGGAAGTGGCGTACGCCTTTTCCAGGGCCTGTTTTGTGCGTACGCAATGGTTATAAATGAGGCCCCAGATGTGCTCCAACAGTAGCCACTTTCAAATCCAGACTCAAAAATCTGTTTAGCTGTTTTACTGAATGAGCATTGTGCTACTGATTGCACTTCGTTTTATATGTATCATCTTTTTACTCTTTTAATTATTATTTAATTATTCTTCTTTTTATTTTATTTTTTATTTTAAATGCATTTTAAATCTTGCTGTCAACTCTGTAGTAACTAATGTGGTTTACATTAGTCAAATTGAAATGGGAGAGGATTTCTGGATTAGAGTAATCTATTGTGTTCGAGGACCATGAAGAAAACGAGTGCGGTCTGAAAATTCAGCCATAGAGCTCCCCTGGCCGATTTTAGGTGAAAAATCGTCTAGAGAGTTATATAATATAAGTGGGCAGCTGAGCCGATCTTCTGGAGGCCTAAACCCTATGACGATGGTCAGGGGTGGGAGAAGAGACGGAATGATTTTGGAGCCTGTCTGGTCTTGTGGACCAATTTTTGCCCCCATCTCTCATCGACCTGTTTGCTGCTGGTGTTGTCAGTGATGATGATGAGGAGGAGGAAGAGGATGAGTTGGAGATTGATGATGAGATGGACGACGATGATAATCATTGATCCATTTAATAGTGATCAATTTAATAACCTTACAATTGTTATAACAGAATAAATTAGTTTCATGTGACTAAATTTGCAAAACAAAATAGCAAAAGTTACATTGTTATGAGCCTAAAATGTGTTATTTTCCTGTTTTTCACCAATAAAGAGTGGTTGTACCATGTCAGTGACCTTTCCATTTGATTCCTGGTGTCAGAATTATATGAAAAAGTTGGTTAAAGGTGGGGTAAGTGCTTTCTGGTAAGCAATGTTGATATTTCAAATCACCAAAACAAACACACCCCTACCCCAAAAGGGTCTCGCCCCTATTTTGATAGCTTCATCCCACACATACGTACGCAACGCAGGCAACGACTATGGCGGAATCTGCTGTGCCAGCCGGCCGAGGGTATGATGTCATCAATAAGTGAAAGCAATGTGTGTTACTATGGTAATCCAGTTCGAATGTTCAATAAAAAAAAAAAGCCATCCCTTCCATCCCAAAAACACAAACACAGTTCTCATGAACAGCTCGATAGCATGAGCGTGAACATATTACAATTATGACAAGATTAGAGGGTTATTTCGATCACGAAAAGAGGAACCAAAGGAAACAAACATATATTAGGAGTATATTATCTTACTTTTCGGACACACTTTGGGAGCTGACACTTGAAACAGACAGTGGAGGAGGTTTAGATGCTCCAGGCTTATCGGGTGTAGAAATGAATGGGTTTTTATCATCACTGAAGTGAACGACAAATGAACAAACAAGCGAACATGACACGCGTGCACATTCAAGCAAAAGCCAGCATATCAACCTCGGCGTCTGATTGCAGGCCTCAGCGCTCCTTGAGTTCTCTCCAGTGCTGGAAAGCTGATACTTCTTGCCTGATCGTAAGCCTTCTTTTGTTCCATAGACATTTTCCACATTTGTTTTTTATCTGCCATCTCTCTCTTTCTGTCGTCGCTCGGCTAATGTCCGTCCTGTGTGTGGTGTCTTTTGAGTAATGACGTGCACTGAGCTCTCTCTTCTCACCATCATTAGTAGACACGCCCCTTACTGCTGATTGGCCACAAGTTTGTTTTGGTACTCGGCCCGAGACACTTTTCTAAAGCATTTTTGAAATATCACTTACCCCACCTTTAATTTGTCTTTGTATGTTGTGTGGATCAGGAGTTAAGAAAATCTGCATTTTTCACCATTCGCAATGACATCACTTCAAGATGGCTGCCAAACGAACCCAATGGGACATTAGTTGACCTTGGCAACATCAAAAATTCTTAACTAGACATCATTAGGGTCCCAAAAAAACAGGTTACAAAAAAATGCCAAACGGGTACATGGGAACCTATTTCTCCTGCTAGACTATGTCTTCATTGCAGAAGAACATGCAGAGGTAAGCACAAACATTTATAGAGTATAGTTATATTTAAAAGATTTTAAACATATTGCCACTGTCTTGTCTTTTTTTCATAAATCATTACTATTGGTCACCCTTTACCGTACATCTCTCTGTGGGTTTTGAAATATTTAACCAATGAGTAACTCCATTGGCTCTTCAAACTGTCAGTCAAACCCCATAACTCCGCCCCGCCTCTGTCGTGAATGAAGTGCAGCTTGGAGCTGATTGGAGATAGATTGCTGCTTTTTTACAATATTAGTGTAAATGAACTTATTTCTTTGAATAAGTACAGCCTTTTCTTTACTCAAGAAACACTATATATATATACACTCACCTAAAGGATTATTAGGAACACCATACTAATACTGTGTTTGACCCACTTTCGCCTTCAGAACTGCCTTAATTCTACGTGGCATTGATTCAACAAGGTGCTGAAAGCATTCTTTAGAAATGTTGGCCCATATTGATAGGATAGCATCTTGCAGTTGATGGAGATTTGTGGGATGCACATCCAGGGCACGAAGCTCCCGTTCCACCACATCCCAAAGATGCTCTATTGGGTTGAGATCTGGTGACTGTGGGGGCCATTTTAGTACAGTGAACTCATTGTCATGTTCAAGAAACCAATTTGAAATGATTCGAGCTTTGTGACATGGTGCATTATCCTGCTGGAAGTAGCTATCAGAGGATGGGTACATGGTGGTCATAAAGGGATGGACATGGTCAGAAACAATGCTCAGGTAGGCCGTGGCATTTAAACGATGCCCAATTGGCACTAAGGGGCCTAAAGTGTGCCAAGAAAACATCCCCCACACCATTACACTACCACCACCAGCCTGCACAGTGGTAACAAGGCATGATGGATCCATGTTCTCATTCTGTTTACGCCAAATTCTGACTCTACCATTTGAATGTCTCAACAGAAATCGAGACTCATCAGACCAGGCAACATTTTTCCAGTCTTCAACTGTCCAATTTTGGTGAGCTTGTGCAAATTGTAGCCTCTTTTTCCTATTTGTAGTGGAGATGAGTGGTACCCGGTGGGGTCTTCTGCTGTTGTAGCCCATCTGCCTCAAGGTTGTGCGTGTTGTGGCTTCACAAATGCTTTGCTGCATACCTCGGTTGTAACGAGTGGTTATTTCAGTCAAAGTTGCTCTTCTATTAGCTTGAATCAGTCGGCCCATTCTCCTCTGACCTCTAGCATCAACAAGGCATTTTCGCCCACAGGACTGCCGCATACTGGATGTTTTTCCCTTTTCACACCATTCTTTGTAAACTCTAGAAATGGTTGTGCGTGAAAATCCCAGTAACTGAGCAGATTGTGAAATACTCAGACCGGCCCGTCTGGCACCAACAACCATGCCACGCTCAAAATTGCTTAAATCACCTTTCTTTCCCATTCTGACATTCAGTTTGGAGTTCAGGAGATTGTCTTGACCAGGACCACACCCCTAAATGCATTGAAGCAACTGCCATGTGATTGGTTGATTAGATAATTGCATTAATGAGAAATTGAACAGGTGTTCCTAATAATCCTTTAGGTGAGTGTATATATAAAGGCTAATGTTTTATGTGTTTAAGGAGCGGAGAAGAGTGTCTGTAGCATTTTTCATCGAGTCATAGCCAATACTCTCCTAAATAGCCTGTGTGTAGCACTTCATCTTTAATAACATAAGATTTTGGCCAATTGTCAGAAGAAAAAAACTGCCCGCACTTACTGCCTCGGATGCGGCTGTTAAAAAGCATGCATCTCTGACATTAATTCTCCGAAATTCGCTGTTCAAAAACCTCAACTCCATTTGAGCTTCATTTTGGTAAAATGTCAATAATATGGTGACACGTGCAGTGTCTGACCATATATTCATTCATTCACTCATGTAGGTTATTTCTTATTTGCTCTTTTGTAACTTTGAACTTGAAACTGTGCTGCGTTTATTTCTGATTTTTGGCATGCCGTTTTCATACTTGATACGATTTGCCCAGCCTGTTTTATGAAGGCCCACCCGTCTGAAACTTTCTGGCCTCGACCCTGGTGCAGGCCAGTCAAGTTCCTCCACACCAAACTCGCTCATCCATGTCTTTATGGACCTTGCTTTGTGCACTGGTGCACAGTCATGTTGGAACAGGAAGGGGCCATCAGTAAACTTGCATGAAATTGTCCAAAATGTCTTGGTATGCTGAAGCATTAAGAGTTCCTTTCACTGGAACTAAGGGGCCATGCCCAACCCCTGAAAAACAACCCCACACCATAATCCCCCCTCCGTCAAACTTTACACTTGGCAGTTAGCACAATGCAGTCAGGCAAGTACCGTTCTCCTGGCAACCGCCAAACCCAGACTCGTCCATCTAATTGCCAAGACAGAGAAGCGGGATTCGTCACTCCAGAGAACACGGCCATGGAAACCCATTCTATGAAGCTCTCTACGCACTGTTCTTGAGCTAATCTGAAGGCCACACGAAGTGTGGAGGTCTGTAGCTATTGACTCATATGCGCACTGTGCGCCTCAGCATGCGCTGACTCTGCTCTTTAAGTGGCCTACCACTTTGTGGCTGAGTTGCTGTTGTTCCCAATTGCTTCCACCTTGTTATAATACCACTAACAGTTGACCATGGAATATTTAGTAGTGAGGAAATTTCACGAATGGATTTATTGCACAGGTGGCAACAACCTATCACTGTACCACGCTTGAATTCACTGAGCTCCTGAGAGCGACCCATTCTTTCACAAATGTTTGTAGAAGCAGTCTGCATGCCTAGGTGGCCATGGAAGTGATTGGAACACCTGAATTCAATGATTTGAAGGGGTGTCCCAATACTTTTGGCAATATAGTGTATAACAGAGAGAAACATAACATACATAACAACACAAATTACTGGTCATCCATGCATTTATTTCATCAATACAAGCCAAAATGGAGTTGGTTGGGAAAGGAGAAGTGTGTTGAGAACTGTAGAATGTAGAGCTATTAGTATTAGAATATTTGAGAGATATATATTAAGCCGCTGAAAAACACTAACAGACCGTTTCTCAAGATCAGGTACGCCAATATTATTTATATAAAATATTATTTATTGAACAATAATTTTTCATGAACAATAACAGCCATTATACAAGAATAAGAAGTTTGTACAATAGCAAACAGACATTCAGTCAAAAGTACAAAAGTTAAATAAAAATAAAAGTTATGAAACTTAACTTTGCCCTCAATCAAAACTTTTTGATCGGGACTACACTATCTACATTGCATTTACATGTGTGGTCACCAAATACTGCTAGATGCAAATGCTACTGCCTCAAAACAAGGAGCCAGGTGCTACCAGGGCTACAAAGTTGCTAAAGCATTGTGGGACCACTCATATCAGCCTGCTAGATGCTAAGCTGAGGGAGGAAGCAGCCAAAGACGGGAAATTCTGTGACATCCAGTGTGGGTTTCACAGGAACTTCTGGGGCGGCCAAGAGAGGAATTCTGACATGACATGCAGCTCTGACATTCCTCATGATGTCTTATTCTGTGCCCTGAAAAAAACAAACAACAAGGTTATAGTCCACATACATTACAATTAGAATCTTTCAAATGAAAAGTGAATATATCTTCAAAATCATTTGTAGCTGATCTTAGGCCCAGTACCTTAAACCATTCATGTTGAAGGATTTCACTCAAATCAATCCGCTGTCTTGGGCTTTCCTGCAGGAGGGATCGAATCAGGTGGCAGCATTCTGTGCAGAACGATGGAAGAGATTCAGATTATTATCGTAAACTTTACACCTGCTATCTTTGTATTAAGCTGTAAGATTCGACTATTCTATGCTCTATTCGATTCTGTGGTCAGAAAATCAGGAGAAATTCCTGTTTTATCCACATTGGGTGCGTTCTCAATCAGCTCCCTAGTTCAGTAGTCAGGGCACTGATCAGGGAGTCGGCCATTTTAAGGGCTGTCTCAATCGCAGAATCCTTCCAGTGCACTGAAACGTTTGCTCCCTAAAAAGTCCCACAATGCACCGCAAAAAAACAGGGTCCATCGATGCTCACTATGAGTTCCCTTAACGGAAGTTCTGAAGCGTGAAACTTAAATCACGTGAGCCAACTCACTACACATAACGACCGATAATGACACGCGATATATGTTTTTAAAAATAGAAACCATTATTTTATTATATTTCAGCATAAACACACATCGTTAGACAGGTAATGAACACAATCTAGCTAACATTTATCATTTATTTATGGCTGAAATGTTGCACGTATATGTAACAAGCAAAGTATTTATCATAATGTACTTTAAATAACATTACAAGTAATGTCAGAAAGATATCAGCTCTGCTACCAGTAATGATTTTGTACAATGAAGACGTTGTCATGTCGCCGCATCAGTGTCCCAATGTGTAGTGAGCCAGCGTCCTTTACTGTCCTTACCAGTGCCCGAATTCGTGTACACGATATACTGATTCACGAGCTCGGGAGCTAGGGAACTGATTGAGACGCACCCATTATCTATCTTTTATAAAGCCACTTGGCTCAGGTGTTACTTTTCCTCGTTTCTTTGTTTTGTATGATTTTGGTCTTCTTTGTCGTGATGTATGGCATCTCACCGTTTGACAAGCCAGGCATAGACCAGGTGTTGTCATCAATCCTCCGCCTGTCTCTGGGTTCTGGGAAGCGTCCACACACCAACACGAATAAGAGCACTCCTAGAGACCACACAGTAGCTGGTTTCCCGTGATACTTTCCCTCTGCGCGGTACTCAGGTGGGCGGTAGTCTAGAGTGCCTGTAGGAAAGAGATTTGTCTGAAGTTTGAAACACCAATGACTGGTGTTATTTCATTTTAAACAATGCTGAGATATGGTTTATATGATACCAATTTAACTTGTCACTAGAACTTAAGTCCCAAACTACAGGTCTGATTCATGATACATACCACAGAATTTTTCATAGCCAGATTCCTGCAGGAGATCCCCACATCCAAAGTCAATCAGTTTGACCGCAAGTATTTCTGTGTTGATCAGCAGGTTCTCCAACTTAATATCCCGGTGAAAAACTCCACGGCAACAGCACATGTGAGCAGCCATTGTTGTCTGCGCCATGATAAATCGTGCCGTGTCCTCATTGAGGGTGCCACCGCGAAAGTTTAAGAAATCCCACAGATCTTCGCAGGGTGAGGGACGCTCCAAGACCATGATATATTGGTCAGGCTGGTCCTGCCAGTCCAGCAGCTCAATTATCTCTGTAACTTTGGGGCCATTATTAACAAGGATTAACAGGCCAACCTCTAATGGGAGAGGTGCAGGATGACCAGACTGGAAGAAAGATCATTGTTATATGAAGGGGTTATCATTATGTCTACACATTTTAATTTGAAGACCGTGGGAAAACAGCGTAGTGAGTGTAGCCTACTTACAATGTAGATGTATTTCATGTTCTTTGGCTTTCTGGCAATTTTCACTGCTACCTAAACAACCAAAAAAAAGTCAAGTGAAATAGTGAAACAATATACACTAAAAGGACTTCAAATGGATATAGTGAGACAAAAATATTTGTTAGCTAAATATTGTAAGGAAATGACAATACCTCAAGACCATCCTCCAAGCGTTTTCCCTCAAAAACAGAGCCGTATCCTCCCTCACCAAGCATTCTGCCGATTTCATACCGGCTCAAAATGTTGTCTGTTAAAAGATTAATCATTTTAGTTGCTTGGAGAGAAGTGAGTGTAATGTTTGAGGTTATGGCCATAAACTCACCCTCAGTTGTCACGTCCACTCTGTTGCTGTTGTGACCTGGTGCTGGACTGTCTGGAAGGGTTTCAACCTGCTGATCTGCAGGAGGAAGGACTTCAAGACCACTGGATAGAGGTTCCTGAGGACCATGATCCTCTAGAGCACAGGCACTGTCCTGTAGGGAATTTTGATCTAAAGCAGGGAATATCAAACAAATAATAATAATTAAACACTGCATAGTCATATTATGGTGGTTCTTCAGGAATTCTTAAAAATAAACGTTCTTCGATGTTTCATCTGTTAATATATAAGACATGTCCTGAAAAAAAAAATTTGATCATGACTTTGTAACATGGCCACTTCATGGCACTTCATCCTATGGAACAGAAAAATCCCCCTAATTAATTAAGTTCCCATTAATGGATACTGATATATACCTGAACATTATGATGTACAGAGCTCTAGTAAACAGAAAACAGTTAGCCTACATATTTTGAAATGGTCATATAATTTACCCTCAATGTGTCTCTCATATATCGCAGTGGTATCTTGGTCTGAGCTGCCACTCCAGTTCCAGTGAAGAGACGGCAGCTTCTCAAAACTATCCATCCTCCTCCTCTTTCTCATTGGCATCTCATTTTCCTCACCAACACTAACAGGCTGATGGTTTTCAGCCACATCGGTGCTGGATGTTGAGGACGTGCTCTGATGGGAGTCGCACACCTGAGCACTTCGAGAACTTCGTTTTCTTTTTTGGCCAATGATAAAAGATGTCTGCTTGGTTTCATCTGTGTTTAAAGATATATGACATGTCCTGGAATGAAAATCTGATCATTGCCTTGATCTAATCTTGATTTTTGATCAAATGTGATGGTGTGTATTTTTAACATATTGTAATGAATGACAATAGGTTTCCATTAATGGATACTCATATCTAGCTGAGAATTATGTAGACTTTATGACGTACAGAGCTCTAATAAACAGAAAACAACTGGTCATTGGATTTACCCTCAGCGTGTCTCTCACTAATGGCTGCAGTGGTCTGACCCTGACCTGAGCTGCTGATCCAGTGAAGAGAGCGCAGCTCTACAGAGCTGTACTTCCTCCACTGTCTCTCCTGACTATCACTTTCCTCACTAACAGACTGATGATATACATACATAGAACACATAGAAGAGATTTGACCTTGATTTCTTCCCATATCACAATAAACAAAGAACATATCAAACAGATGCACAAAAAGGTGTCAAAAGGTTGTAGCTTATTATGGTCAATACCTTAAACCATTTATGGTAAACTGCTGGAGGGGTTTGAACCTGCTGATCTGCAGGAGGAAAGACTTCAAGACCACTGGATAGAGGTTCCTGAAGACCATGATCCTCTAGAGTACAGACACTGTCCTGTAGAGAATCTAAAGCAGGGAATATCAAACAAAAGCATGTTTCAAACAAATAATAGCCTAATAATTATTAAACATTGCATTCTCATGTTAAGGCGATTGTTCTGTTAAAATGTTTTATTTTTTCAACTTTTATAGCTTTTTAAACAATCATTGTTTAATATTTATGCCAAATCTGATCATTGGCTTGATCAAACTTCAGTTGTATTTTGATATAATTTGTGATGGATTTGTAACATATGGTAATGACACTTCAATGATATTCTCCAATGGTCATTTGATTTACCTTCAGAACTAGTAATCTGGTCTGAGCTGCCGCTCCAGTCACAGTAACGAAGAGACGGCAGCTTCACAAAACTATCCATCCTTCTCATCTTTCTCAGTGGCATCTCATTTTCCTCGCCAACACTAACGGGCTGATGGTTTTCTGCCGCATCGGTGCTGGATGTTGAGAACGTGCTCTGATGGGAGTCGTACTCGTACACCTGAGCGCTAGAACTACGCTTTCTCTTCAGTGCCATGATAACAGCTGTCCACTTGGGTAACTCTATCATATAAACTGCAGAGAATAAGCAATGAGAAGACTGAGAAAACTGACGGTAGCTGGTTTCACACGCGCGACTTTGTTCAAGTTAAAATAGTGCACACAACGTTCTATTTCTTTATGACGCCATCATTTCTTTATGACGCCATCGCATTCCTGAGGGGCGCTTTTCAAATCCGCGTGACATTGCTCACAGCTGAGAAAAGGCTTGTTTCCTTTTCTTGCTTCAATTTCTATTTCTATTTGTTATATAACTTATGTATATTTAGGAAATGTTTCTACTTAAGACATCTTACCTCAAGGGTCTCGCTTAACTTTCACTTCACAATAAAAACTATATTTTACTCTACAAATCTAAATGAATTCCTGTACATTAACAAATATAAAAACTTAAAACATAAATTCATAGACCACTATTATGAAAAAAGGTTAGCATTTAAGTTCAGAATAATTTAGGTTTTATTTTATTTATAATTTAATTTAAGTATTTATTTATTTAAGTTTTTTTTAATAAGAGAATAACCCTTCAAAACGTGTCAAGATGTCATTAAATTTTTAATTTAAATCCTACACTATGTAGGTTATGTTTATAATTGCTTAACATCTACAAATTGTAATATAGCCTATAGATTAGTTAAAGCTGCAGTCCATAACTTTTTTTGGTTAAAAATGATCCAAAATCAAATTTTGAGCAAGTACATAACCAGCCGGTGTTCAAAACAATCTCCTTACCTTAGCCCGATTCACAACGGTAAGCTTGTAATAATGTGTTATAATTTGAGTGGTACTGGTAGCTTTCCACGGGAAATTCGAACATGGCGCCGTTCGTCTTTCCGTCATTACGTCACGTCTGTATACATAAAGAAGGAGCCCTAAGTCCTGGGCTATATCGCATGTGAGGATGCTGCAGGTGGCGGATCATTTATAGCCTTTTCTCACAGCAGCTGGAATAATTAAATTTACCATTTTGGTGGCGGATTGTAATCCAGAAAGGACCAAATGACAATCATTAGTGACAACTGGAGATTCACCCGTAGTCAAAAGCAAAAGATTAGACTGTACAGAAACTGAAATCCACAGGTAACACGAATACACACTAAATACACGTAGTCACGCAATGCTGATGTTGTACATTAACAATTTGAGAACAAAGTATAACAATAATAATTTGCACGGTTTGATGTGATATGAGCTAAGCGATCGTTAGTTTTAATCACCGTTGGTAGCGCAATTTATTGTAATGTTTTTTTTTCTCAGTTGGTCAGAACAAAAGTGGCAGACATGTTACTTACTTGTTGAGATGACATTTTCAGGTGAAAATTCTTATTTTGGTCATAATCCATGACGTAGAATCTGTGATTCCGAAGTACAGTATCCACACCGGTGCGGTGACTGACAGCCACACAAACTCCTCAAAACATTAGATTCATCAGCGCTGAGGAGCCGTGCCGATGCACAACCCACGTAAAGACGATAATTCCGCAAATAACTGCAATTGCAGGTTTCAAACAGAGATGGCGACAGAGGCAAAACTTACGGACTGCAGCTTTAAGCTGCCTTTGTGTCTATACAAGGGGTGCTGTGTCTTTGCATGTCTCTCCACATGGGGTCCCTCAGTTCCATGACCAGACAAAACAAGTCATAGTTCCCAGTGGCTCTTGGGATCCTTTCCGTGCAGCAAGCCTTCTCCCAACAATGCATTGTGTTTCAGGCTCTAAAGATCACAAAGTCTCTGAAGAACTTTGCATCATGGTTCAAGAAATGTTGCGCGACTAAGCTGTCATAGAGTTAGACATATGATCTTGAATACTAATGCTAATTGTCACCTGTACTACTCATACTAAAAATGATTCCCCCGGTTTCAAAGACAAGGCTTAAGCCTAGTCCCAGACTAAAGTGCATGTTTGAGCTGTTTTAACTGAAAGCAATATCTTAAAATATGTCAGTGCCATTGTTTTGTCTCAAGATGCACACCAGTAATGTTTATAAAAGCAACTTAAATGTCCTAATTGAACTACAGCCTAATCCTGTCTGTGAAACCAGGCCATAATATATTAATCCTAGTTTGTCATAATGTCTTGTTATACAGATATTTCATCACAAAATTGTTCTAATGAGTTCTAATGAGCTCTAATGAGGCTGGTGCTGTAAGACCTTGCAAAAACCGGAAACTGTAGTTACTTTTATGTTACATTATGATATTTTTACTTACTATAATACTGGAAGATATGGAAGCTTGTTTCCGCCACAGAATAAAACATTTTAAAAGATAATTGTGACTTTTTAATCTCACAATTGTGTTTACGGCAAATACTTTTTTTTTCTCAGAATTGCGAGATATGAAGTCAGAACTCTTGCAATTCTGACTTTATATCTCACAATTCTGACTTTTCAATTCGCAATTGCTATGTAAACTCACAATTGTGAGAAAAAAGGTCACAATTACCTTTTTATTTTTTATTCTGTGGCAGAAACAAGCTTTCATAGGAAGATGTATTTATTTTTTATTATTTATATAGGTCTCTTTTATTTAATCACTTTATTTGAATAAAATGTATTTAATTCAATATTTTTATTTTTCTCTAAACCTTCCTACGGACCCGTTAGTGCTCCCTTGTGGCCTCCTGGGGGGTTGAAAAGCCCTGATTTATGTTAGCTACTTGTATGTTTCACTTGTTTTGTTATAAAACAAAAATGTTTTATAATATTTTATAGTACTTTTTAGATACTACATGACATTTTTAGAAGCACAAACAATGAAAGTGATCTATTGATTACTTGTGGGTGGAGAAATAGATGCAATTGAAGATCTAGAGATACAAAAAAACGAATGAAACAAAAGTTCTTCCCTATTGTAATGTATATTCAAGTAAAACATCACTTTAGAACTAGTAGCAGTGACAGCTTGGGCTGCTTCAATAAAGTAATTAGTGTATTAGCTGGGTGTCATCTGAAAAGTAATGGAAGTTAAAGCCATGATGATGTGACCTAAGGGAAGCATGTAGATGAAGAAGAGTAAAGGCCCAAGAACAGAACCTTGTGGAACACCGTGTGAAACAGGGCCAGTGATGGACTTAGCCTGATGGATAGAAATGTAACGCTGGCAGTAAGACAAGTAGGAAATGAACCACGACAGGTCAGTTCCAGAAATACCAAAAACAGAGAATCGTGAGATGAGAGCCCAAGTCGATGGCTTTCAATAGCAGTACAATGGATGGGATTCATTTGGCCCTGTGGATTTTGAGAAAATAAAGGCTGTTAATTTTTACTCTCGCTAGTTCGTTTAATTTGTTCACTAATGTCAATGTATATTTGTCATTTTCAAAATTTTCAAAAAACGTTTTTTTTTTTTTGCATACGTGAGGTTGATTGGAATTGACACAGAATAACAAAATTATGCTCAGAAGTAATATTTCATCTTCCAAAAGATACTGGAAATTATCTTTGAATAGATAAATGACCATTTTCAGTATTTGGGATAGGCCTACATATTTATTTTCTGAACCGATATGTTGACATTAGAGTATTTTAACAATTCTGATCAGGATATTACTTCGTGGCCAACGGTAATAATATCATTAATTTTATGTTCACTGTCTACGAGCACGGTAACAAAATCGAACAGTTTAAGGCAGTAACTTATAAACACAAAGCACAAGACACTTGTATAGATGAAAATTTAAATGAGACTTTATTGAACTATTCTAATACACACAAACTAATCTAACGAAACACACACACACGTACTCATTCATACAGTTGCAGGGAGATGTGATATTGTTAACGGAATAGAAATGGAGTCCCAAATGTCTAGCGTTAGACACTATTTCTTGACCGCAACCTGAGCGAATCAATATACTAGCAATTCAACCTTAGTTCGTTTGCTTTAATAGGATTTGCACCAGTTCAGCCAGAATGAGGAGAAATCGTGTATTTGGATGCTCCTATGAGCGTGGATTCCCTTTCGTGACGAAGTTGCTGAAGGAATCTTTGCGGTGCTGATTGGCTGGCGGTCAGTTGATGTTGCATTCGAGGGACAACGCTCTGGTTGTTGACTGGATGGTTGGCTTTGCAGGGTGGAGCCTCGTGTGCCGGTTCCCGGTTGCTTGGGTCGAGCGTTGGCGTTGCTATGCAACGGTGTTTTCGCTGAGTCTCGGTGAGCGGCTGGATACGCTTACTCTAGGAAGTTACCTTCGGCGAGGTTCAAACGGAGTTGATGAGTTTCGGAAAGAGCTCTTGGTAGCTCTAAGGGCAGTGAAACATGCAGGCAGGAAGGTGGCAAGGCCACCACAAATCAATAGCAATAGCAAAGTCACTGCAAAACCATGGCAAAAGCGGAAGCAAAAAGCAAGGCCAAAATGTTGGTCCTTAATTTATAAGCGTGTCCATCTGGTCCGTCCTTGAAGGTGTCCCAGCCAATCAGATATTGTCGTGGGCGGGTCCCACGCCCACTTCTCCTGTTCTTGCTTATCATTAGCATAATGTCCACGTGATAACGTGCAAGCAAACTCTTTAGCGTTCTGGTAAACACTTTAAGCAGCCAACTTTCATAGTGTGAATATGGTGTATCCGACATAAATCTACTTTGCATCAAAATTCTGGACATCATTTATCCATCACACAGATACCAAATAACATATATTTCCCATATATGAAGTGAAAGATAATAAAGATTTAGATGTGATAAATGTCTAGTGTACAGAAAACTCCATAGGTTATATGACACACACATAATACGTCGATACACGTTTTAAGAAACCTTCTGGTGATTACTTCCTGTAACTAAAATAAAGAAACATGCAAATCGGTGGCAATAAATGCTTGACACACCGAAAGAACTCCACAGGTTATATAGATGTACATAATACATATAATATGTGTCAAGTCCCGATTGTGGATTAATTCATATTATTGATTCTGAGGTTATGGCTTAGTACTCATGTTTGCGTTCTGTGAGGTCTTTTGTGTGATGTTCAACGAGTCTCTGGAATGTGCAGATCGAGGGAGAGGGGGAAGTAACGTGTCCCTGTTTAATGTTTATGCTGATTTTGGGCCGTTGGAAAGCTTTTAGCGACTCTTTGTGTCCCGATAAGACTTTGGATTTAAGGTCACGGAGGTGTTCCTTGCTTCCTGTGTTCTACCAGATGTTACGTTTGTGGAACAAACAAAGGCCAAGTCACTGACCAATCCTGTCCTTGCACCGGGTTTGAGATAAGGCAGATGAGGGGGAAAAAGGTGTCTTCTCGGGCCATTTGACTCCATGGATTACAAACCTGATTCCAAAAAAGTTGGGACACTGTACAAACTGTGAATAAAAAAGGAATGCAATAATTTACAAATCTCATAAACTTATATTTTATTCACAATAGAATATAGATAACATATCAAATGTTGAAAGTGAGACATTTTGAAATGTCATGCCAAATATTGGCTCATTTTGGATTTCATGAGAGCTACACATTCCAAAAAAGTTGGGACAGGTAGCAATAAGAGGCCGGAAAAGTTAAATGTACATATAAGGAACAGCTGGAGGACCAATTTGCAACTTATTAGGTCAATTGGCAACATGATTGGGTATAAAAAGAGCCTCTTAGAGTGGCAGTGTCTCTCAGAAGCCAAGATGGGCAGAGGATCACCAATTCCCCCAATGCTGCGGCGAAAAATAGTGGAGCAATATCAGAAAGGAGTTTCTCTGAGAAAAATTGCAAAGAGTTTGAAGTTATCATCATCTACAGTGCATAATATCATCCAAAGATTCAGAGAATCTGGAACAATCTCTGTGCGTAAGGGTCGAGGCCGGAAAACCATACTGGATGCCCGTGATCTTCGGGCCCTTAGACGGCACTGCATCACATACAGGAATGCTACTGTAATGGAAATCACAACATGGGCTCAGGAATACTTCCAGAAAACATTGTCGGTGAACACAATCCACCGTGCCATTCACCGTTGCCGGCTAAAACTCTATAGGTCAAAAAAGAAGCCTAAACATGATCCAGAAGCGCAGGCGTTTTCTCTGGGCCAAGGCTCATTTAAAATGGACTGTGGCAAAGTGGAAAACTGTTCTGTGGTCAGACGAATCAAAATTTGAAGTTCTTTTTGGAAAACTGGGACGCCATGTCATCCGGACTAAAGAGGACAAGGACAACCCAAGTTGTTATCAGCGCTCAGTTCAGAAGCCTGCATCTCTGATGGTATGGGGTTGCATGAGTGCGTGTGGCATGGGCAGCTTACACATCTGGAAAGGCACCATCAGTGCTGAAAGGTATATCCAAGTTCTAGAACAACATATGCTCCCATCCAGACGTCGTCTCTTTCAGGGAAGACCTTGCATTTTCCAACATGACAATGCCAGACCACATACTGCATCAATTACAACATCATGGCTGCGTAGAAGGATCCGGGTACTGAAATGGCCAGCCTGCAGTCCAGATCTTTCACCCATAGAAAACATTTGGCGCATCATAAAGAGGAAGATGCGACAAAGAAGACCTAAGACAGTTGAGCAACTAGAAGCCTGTATTAGACAAGAATTCCTATTCCTAAACTTGAGCAACTTGTCTCCTCAGTCCCCAGACGTTTGCAGACTGTTATAAAAAGAAGAGGGGATGCCACACAGTGGTAAACATGGCCGTGTCCCATCTTTTTTGAGATGTGTTGATGCCATGAAATTTAAAATCAACTTATTTTTCCCTTAAAATGATACATTTTCTCAGTTTAAACATTTGATATGTCATCTATGTTGCATTCCGAATAAAATATTGAAATTTGAAACTTCCACATCATTGCATTCTGTTTTTATTCACAATTTGTACAGTGTCCCAACTTTTTTGGAATCGGGTTTGTACATCATTGAAGAACAAAGAAAAAAACGTTTTGAACAACGTGAAACATTTAAACTGACAAAAAACATTATATTGCATTTTTTTTATAACTTTAAATGTAGTGCAAAACAATTGCTGCGTGTTTGTGTGAGTGTTTGTGTATTCCTGTTACATAAGGGTTCAGTCACTAGCTATGTTTCCGTGATCCACCTATTTTTATGTGAATTTTGATATATTGCATAAAAACCGCTGGATGGAAACATCAAGATGCTCATAAATTCTAATAATGTGCACAAAAAAACTTGTGAGTTCAATCGAGGCAGATAATTTTTATCTGGTGAGAAGACATGGGCATAAACTATGATGGCAACACATTTACTGAATAAATCCCTTAATACGCATCAAAAAACTCACATGACTTTGCCACAACAAAGGCTGTGACTGATAACTGGACTCATTGGAATCATCATAGGGGTTGGTTGTAACATTTTTAATAAACTGTTACAACTATTCCCACCCCTAACAGCCATAACTTAGCTAACTGTTTTAGCATGTGGGTTTGAAGTTAACATAAATACAAAGCATCAAATTAAACTAGAGAAATAGCTACTTCAGGTCATGTAAGTTAAATAATTGTACCTACAACTCAATGATTGCTAGGCAAAAAATAATCTTGATGAAAATTTTTACTTACCTGAAAATCACTTTTTTGGTCATAAAATCTACAAATTTGCTCACAGTCACATGCAATTTCTCCTGTGAGCTCAAAAAGAATATGGGACTGTATGATATTAATGACATTACCACAGCTCTTTTCTGACCTGTCAAACTTACAGTGTTACAACTGACCCCATGTTACAACCCTCCCCGGTCTCCCCTACTTTTGGTCACCCTTTACCGTACATCTCTATGTGGGTTTTGAAATATTTAACCAATGAAAAGTATTAAAAAGAGCTTGTGACTAAACCTCGTAGTAATTGTGGCCAGGCTGCTTCAACTCTACACACAATGGCCGTTCTTGTGTTTCAGGCCAAACTTCTCCGTTCTCTGGGTGAGTCTAGCCCTGATCCTGAAGCATTCAAAGTCCTGTGCAGCGCCACTGACTTAGCCCTGCCCACAACGAAAACTGCCGCCCAGGCGATCGGCAGAAGCTTGGCGAACCTGACAGTGCGCCACAAGCTATGTGCCATTTCCTTCCAAAGTGCTCCAGCTCTGCTTCGGGCCGCCACACGAAAGCGCCGCCCCCTTCAGCCTTCTCTTACCACTATACAGCATGCACCCCTGCACATAAGCACTGTTCACACAGCGCCGAGTGCTTCACCAAAGCACAGAAGGCGTCACAACCCATGCACCATTTTCACTCTCTTTACACTTCTCCCAGTCCCCTCTATTCAGGCGGCTGGAGATGTCAACATTGCAGTCAACGAGCCTGTTATAAAGCACGCACGCCTGCACACAAACGCCGTCTTAACGGTGACCCAAATAAATCACAAAAGAGTTTTTTCCTCTGTTCTTACTGTAGGCAGTGTGCCCACTATACAGTATGCACCCCTGCATATAAGCACTGTTCACACAGTGCCGAGTGCTTCACCGAAGCACAGAAGGCGTCGCAAGCCATGTGCCCTTTTCACTCTCTTTACACTTCTCCCAGTCCCCTCTATTCAGGCGGCTGGAGATGTCACCATTGCAGTCAACGAGACTGTTATAAAGCACGCACGCATGCCTGCACGCCTGCACACAAACGCTGTCTTAACGGCGACCCTAATAAATCACAAAAGAGTTTTTCCTCTGTTCTGACTGTAGGCAGTGTGCCCACTATACAGTATGAACCCCTGCACTGTTCACACAGCACCACAAAATCACACAGATTATCCCCTGTTGGCTCGTTTGCCGGCTCGCGCCGGGCGTGTTCTAAATGTAGAGCGCACGCCCACTACACAGTGCGCGCCACTACACATAAGCGCTGTCCCTACAGTGTCACAAGCACAAAACAACCGGGCGACTGGGTCCCTATTACAAAGCAGCCCATCCCCAGACTTAATTCAACCCCTTGCTATGCGGGCCGAGGCCTGGGAAGCCATCCCCGGTATATCAGAGTGGGTGTTGAACATAATAAAACGAGTTTACTCGCTACAGTTTGTTCGCAGACCCCCGCACTTTCGCACCGTGGTCGAGACATCGGTGAAGAGCGACGTGAGTCACGTGCTTTGTACCGAAGTGTCGAAACTGTTAGCAAAAGGGGCTGTAGAAACTGTCCCCTTAGCAATAAGTGAGTCGGGCTTTTATAGTCGCTACTTCCTCGTTCCAAAGAAGGATGGCGGCCTCAGACCCGTCCTAGATCTCAGACATCTGAATGCTTATGACGCGCTCGTTCAGAATGCTGACAACAAAACAAATCCTCGCGCAAATTCGCCCAGGGGATTGGTTTTTCTCAGTGGATCTGAAAGATGCTTACTTTCGCATTCAGATAGCACCCCGCCACAGGCCATTCTTGAGACTCACCTTCAAGGGGCAGGCTTATCAATACAACGTCCTACCATTCGGTCTATCCCTAGCACCCCGTACATTTACAAAGTGCATGGATGCGGCCCTCGCTCCCCTGAGACCACGGGGAGTGCGATTACTGTACTACCTCGACGATTGGCTGGTTATAGCCCAATCAGAGGCGCAGTTAATAACTCACAGGTCCTGTGAGTCCATCTGGAATGTCTGGGTCTCAGGATCAACACTGCCAAGAGCGTGCTGTCTCCCAGCCAGAATATTTGTTTTCTCAGTCATGGACTCGATACAGATGAGAGCACTGCTTACGTCACTCACTTGCCATCCAGCGCCTAGCGGCGTTGTTCAAAGCTGGCACTTACACCCCTCTCAAACATTTTCAGAGGATTTTAGGCCTTATGGCCTCAGCAGTACTCAAACTGGGCCTACTATACACTCACCTAAAGGATTATTAGGAACACCTGTTCAATTTCTCATTAATGCAATTATCTAATCAACCAATCACATGGCAGTTGCTTCAATGCATTTAGGGGTGTGGTCCTGGTCAAGACAATCTCCTGAACTCCAAACTGAATGTCAGAATGGGAAAGAAAGGTGATTTAAGTAATTTTGAGCGTGGCATGGTTGTTGGTGCCAGACGGGCCGGTCTGAGTATTTCACAATCTGCTCAGTTACTGGGATTTTCACGCACAACCATTTCTAGAGTTTACAAAGAATGGCGTGAAAAGGGAAAAACATCCAGTATGCGGCAGTCCTGTGGGCGAAAATGCCTTGTTGATGCTAGAGGTCAGAGGAGAATGGGCCGACTGATTCAAGCTGATAGAAGAGCAACTTTGACTGAAATAACCACTCGTTACAACCGAGGTATGCAGCAAAGCATTTGTGAAGCCACAACACGCACAACCTTGAGGCGGATGGGCTACAACAGCAGAAGACCCCACCGGGTACCACTCATCTCCACTACAAATAGGAAAAAGAGGCTACAATTTGCACGAGCTCACCAAAATTGGACAGTTGAAGACTGGAAAAATGTTGCCTGGTCTGATGAGTCTCGATTTCTGTTGAGACATTCAGATGGTAGAGTCAGAATTTGGCGTAAACAGAATGAGAACATGGATCCATCATGCCTTGTTACCACTGTGCAGGCTGGTGGTGGTGGTGTAATGGTGTGGGGGATGTTTTCTTGGCACACTTTAGGCCCCTTAGTGCCAATTGGGCATCGTTTAAATGCCACGGCCTACCTGAGCATTGTTTCTGACCATGTCCATCCCTTTATGACCACTATGTACCCATCCTCTGATGGCTACTTCCAGCAGGATAATGCACCATGTCACAAAGCTTGAATCATTTCAAATTGGTTTCTTGAACATGACAATGAGTTCACTGTACTAAAATGGCCCCCACAGTCACCAGATCTCAACCCAATAGAGCATCTTTGGGATGTGGTGGAACGGGAGCTTCGTGCCCTGGATGTGCATCCCACAAATCTCCATCAACTGCAAGATGCTATCCTATCAATATGGGCCAACATTTCTAAAGAATGCTTTCAGCACCTTGTTGCATCAATGCCACGTAGAATTAAGGCAGTTCTGAAGGCGAAAGGGGGTCAAACACAGTATTAGTATGGTGTTGCTAATAATCCTTTAGGTGAGTGTATATGCGTCCCCTCCAGCGCTGGTTAAAACACCGCGCCCCGGTTCGCACGTGGTGGTCAGACCACTTATGCATCAAAGTGAACCACAGCTGTATCAAAGCCCTGGCTCCTTGGAAAGCAGCCGACTGGTACCAGTCTGGCGTGAATATGGGCGAAGTGGAAAGTGATCTCGACAAATGCATCCAACTTAGGTTGGGGTGCCCTGCACGAAGGCAGGTCCATCTCCGGCCTTTGGTCAAGCTCGGAGAAACGGATCTACTCTGAAGAATCGAAGAGTGCGGGTTAGAGACTCTAGAAATTGGGTTAGAAATTGGGGCCAAGTCCTGGTACCCTCTTGGTGCTATGTGAGTGTCGTGAAGTCATCGACCCTGCCCGTATTCCAGCTGAACTGCTGCGGCCTGATGGAGAAGAGTCATGGAAGGTTGTAGTGGCACCTGTTGATGTTTCAGCCTCTGAGTTTTCCAAGAAACTGTCAAAGTTCTTAATGGATGAAGGAAAATCTATGACTGACATACAGGCCTTATTCTCTCCACACAGTTCCAGTTCTCCTGAGTCCATTATACGCGCGGTGGGTGAACTTCTGGACAAGACAACAAAACCGTCTGGTGAAACTAATGCTTATCGATGACTACGCATCTTTTCTGGCACTGTTCCAATACGACTGGTGAGGAAAGTCTAGAAAACTGGATAGAACAGGCCTGATTAATGACTGAGGAATGTGAGTGTTCGGAAAAGGAAAAACGGCAAAGAATAATGGAGAGTGTGAAAGGGCCAGCCCTTGACATAATCAAAGCTGTTTGATTTTCAAGTCCTGAGGCAAGTGCTTCTCAATACCTTTGAAGCATTAGAAAACACATTTGGAACCTTTGAGTCAGGGGAGGATCTATACTTTGCCTTTCGTCTCTTACGTCAATTGCCCAGGGAAGCTTTATCTGACTTTCTGTGTAGGATGGAGAAATCCTTAACTAAAGTGGTGTAAAGAGGAGGATTGAGTCCCCAGATGATGGACAGAACAAGGGTGGAACAGCTGATTAGAGGTGTGGTAGAGTCGGATCTGATGCTTCTGCAGTTAAGACTGAGGGAGAGAAGAGACCAGCCACCCACTTTCTTAGCACTGCTAAATGAAATAAAAGAAGCTGAGGAGAACGAAGCTGCTCGCCATAAAATCAAGGCATCTGTGAAGCCCATACAGCTGAAACAGGATGATAAACTAGACTCCTCTGTGATCAGACAACTCCAAGCAGACATTCAGGAGCTAAGATCTAAATTTGGGGAAGATCCCCAAACACAGTTTCTGTTTCTTCCATGAGGGCTGATCCAAAAGACAAGCAGGAGAAGAAAAGAGCTGATACCCATGGAGAGTCTGAAGTACAAGCGTTAAAGAGGCAAGTTCAACAACTTCAACAACTTCAACAACAGCTAGCCGTCATGAGTATTAGTTCCACTACTCACTCACACCAAGCTCAGTCAAACCCCAGGTCTGTTCCAGTATCATATGGAGAAAGACCAGTAAAGCACAACAATGATTTCTTCTGTTATCGGTGCAGAGAGGATGGACACATCGCTACCAAGTGTCAATCGCCTGAAAATACCTCCCAAGTAATACAGAATTTGTTACGTGCTCTCCGAAAAGCTAAGACCGAAAGGAACCCTGTGACTGGCAACAGTGCTACTTCTAGCAGCCTAGACTGTTTCTCTAAGAAGAGTCAAACTGAGGTCTGTGAGGTGAGTCGTCTTCCCAGAGAATTAGTGGGCCCTGCCTCAACCATTTCAGTGGTGCTGAATGGATGTCCGTGTCAAGCTTTACTGGACAGTGGGTCCCAGGTCACCATTGTATTTGACCAGTGGTATTCCAAATACATACCCCAGATACCCATCCATCCGCTCACTGGATTGTCCATTTGGGGACTGAGCTCTTCTAGTTATCCATACAAGGGATACATCATAGTGGATGTTTTGCTTTCTGTTTCCCTCACTGGGTTGAAAGAGTCAGTTTCCATTCTCGCTTTGGTCTGCCCAGAACCTCAAGTTCCCCAGCAGGTTCCTGTAATAATCGGCACCAATGCAAGCTTCTTTCAACGTCTGACCATGCTCAGTCAGGACTCTGGTGTATCAAACCAAGCACACTCACTAAGGATTCAGTCGTCCCTCCTCAAACCATGTTTACAGCAGGTCCAGGGAAAAGAGGAAGTCCCCGAGCCAGCTGAGGGACAAGTCAAGTGGAAAGGGCCAGGAGCCCTAACTATCCCTTCAAGAAGTGAAAGGTATGCAGTGTGTAAAGTGGAGTATGAGAAGCCACCAAGAAAAGACATTTTTCCTGTGGAAACTCCAATGTCAACTTCCAGCTGGACTGTTTATCCCTCCAACCATTCTGTCTTCTTCTGCTATTAATGTGAACAACTTCAGAGTGTTGGTCTGCAATGAGACCTTTAAAGACATCAGCATCTCAACTGACACAGTAATTGCTAAAGTCTTTGCCACTGATACAGTCACAGTTACGCCAGATGTTCCGACTGATCCGAAGAGGATAGATCCCAAAGTGTTCAAGTTTGGTGACTTTCCTATACCTGCTGATTGGAAAAAGGCTTAGGGAGAAGTTAGCTGAGCATGGAAACGTGTTTTCCCTTGAGGAGTGGGATGTGGGAAGAGCCAAAGGAGTGAAACATAATATCAGACTGAGTGACAGCCGACCATTTAGGGAACGATCCAGACGTGTTGCACCTGCAGACATTGATGACGTGAGGCGGCACTTAAAAGACCTGTTGGCTGCAGGAGTCATAACAGAATCCAGGAGCCCTTATGCCTCGCCAATAGTTATTGCTCGGCAGAAAAATGGAACCATCCGTATGTGCATAGACTACCGGACCTTGAATTCCAGAACAATTCCTGACCACTCCCAGGATTGATGATGCTTTGGACTGTCTGTCTGGAAGTAAATGGTTTGTCTTAGACCTGCGTAGTGGCTATTACCAGATTGAGATGGCTGATGAGGACAAGGAAAAAACAGCATTCATCTGTCCTCTGGGTTTTTACCAGTTTGAACGCATGCCACAGGGAATCACTAGGGCTCCAGCCACCTTTCAGCGGCTAATGGAGAGAGCTGTTGGAGATATGCATCTTCTCCAGGTCATTGTGTATCTGGATGACCTCGTTGTCTTTGGGTGTACGTTAGAAGAGCATGAGGAAAGGCTGCTGAAAGTGTTGTATTGTCTGTAAGAATATGGGCTCAAAGTGTCTATAGATAAGTGCCAGTTCTGACAGCCACAAGTCAAATATGTGGGACACATTGTATCTGTTGCCGGGATAGCTCCTGATCCTGAGAAGGTGAATGCCGTGTCTCACTGGAAGATGCCGCATGATTTGAAGTCCCTGAGGTCTTTTCTAGGATTTTGTGGTTTCTACCACCATTTTATTAAGAACTTTTCTGCTATCGTAAGACCCCTGACAGACTTGACCAAAGGTTATCCCCCTGTCAAAAGTCAAAGTAAAGCTGTACCAAAAGGCAAGTACTACCATGAGTCAGAGCCGCTTGGTGAGCGCTGGGACCAAAGGTGTACAGAGGCCTTTCATAACATCATCTATTGCCTTACACATGCTCCGGTACTGGCCTATGCAGATTCAGCTGAGCCCTATGTCCTACATGTTGACGCAAGCCTGAGTGGTTTAGGTGCCATGTTGAATCAGGAACATTCAGACGGACTGAGACCTGTCGCTTATGCCAGCCGTAAACTGAGTGCTGCTGAACGCCACTATCCCATTCATCAGTTGGAATTCCTGGCACTCAAGTGGGCTGTTGTGGATAAATTCCACGATTACTTGTACGGGACAAAGTTCACAGTTAGGACAGATAACAACCCCCTCACCTACGTTCTGACAAGTGCTAAGCTTAGTGCTACTGGACATCGGTGGCTGGCAGCCTTAGCCACTTATGATTTTAGCCTTCAGCACAAGCACAAGGGCGTCATAACATTGATGCGGACATACTGTCACGCTATCACTCACACACTGAACTGTCGCAAGAATGGGTGGACCTACCGAGATCAGGAGTAAGGGCCATCTGTCAGCTTGCCAATACTCACCACTCACCACGATGAATCCTGTAGTAGGCTGGTGGATCAGTTGGGTGTTACTCCGGAAGTCATTCCCGTTGTGTATGTTTGTCCAGTACAGTTGGAAATGGGACACAAGAAGCAGTTGTCCAACTCTGAATTGAAACTAGCACAGGATGTGGAGAAAGGACATGTACTTACCACTACAAAGAGCTGTAACCCCATTGAGACTCTCTTTCGGCAGCAAGGTGCGAAGTTGAACATTCGTCACAACCTATTGTACCGAATTACGAAAAGCACCTGTGGGAGAGAAAGACAGCAGTTAGTTTTACCAGAAAAGTACCGTGCCCAGATGCTATACTCTCTTCATGACGAGGCAGGTCATCTTGGAATTGAGAGAACCACAGAACTTTGCAAAGATCGTTTCTACTGGCCACGGATGAACAAAGATGTGGAGCAGTATGTGAAGGAATGTGGACAATGTATCGCTAGGAAGACTTTACCTCAAAGGTCTGCTTACCTGAATAACATTACGAGCAGTGGCCCACTTGATCTGGTCTGCATCGATTTCCTGTCTATTAAACCTGACTCGAAGGGAATCTCCAACGTTCTGGTCATCACAGATCATTTCACCCGCTATGCTCAGGCCTATACTGCAAGAGACCAGAAAGCATTAACAATGGCCAAGATCCTGGTTGAAAAGTTCTTTGTACACTATGGTTTGCCAGCCCGCATTCACTCCGACCAGGGGCATGACTTTGAAAGTAGGCTCATCAAAGAACTCCTTGGAATCCTGGGAATTCGCAAATCCCGGACCTCGCCTTACTACCCTCAAGGACACCCACAGCCAGAGCGTTTCAATCAAACTCTTCTTTCCATGCTGGGAACCCTGGATCCTGCCAGGAAGAACAGGTGGAGCCAAAGCATCAGTCAGTTGGTGCATGCGTACAACTGTACCAAAAACTAAGCAACTGGTTACTCACCTTATTATCTGTTGTTTGGGAGAGAGGCACGTCTTCCAGTGGACATATGCTTCGGGACTTCAGCGGCTAGGGAGAGTGGGATGAAACATCAGCAGTACGTTGAAAGAATGAAAAAAGAGCTGCAACATGCATACCAGTTAGACTCTGAGAGTTCCCTGAAGACACAGCAAAGGAACAAGAGACTGTACGACTGTAAAGTGAAACATCAGACTTTGGAGAAAGGAGACCGGGTGTTTATAAAGAACTTAGCTATCACCGGCAAGCACAAGTTACAGGATCGCTGGAACTCCTTACCCTACCTCGTCATGGAGAAGCTGCCAAACTTACCTGTGTATAGGGTAAAACCAGAGACTGGCACAGGGAGTGTCAGGACGTTGCACCGAGACCATTTGTTACCTATTGGAGATAGAGTGAGGATGTACTTACCTGATGAGAGGATGGATGTCCAGCGTCCAGTGGTAACCAGGGCAAGAGCTGTGGAGAGAACACAAAGAGAACAATCAGCACAAGATTGTTGTGATTCAATAGATCACTCTGATAGTGATGACAGTAGTGTGTGTGAGTACTTCCCAGTTCCACAAGGGAGACCAGTCAGGCAGATGCACAGCCCCACATTAAACACAGAGAACGTACAGATCCATAAAAGCCATGAAAGAGTTCCTTATCAACTGGAAGTGATAGGAGATCTATCTGAGTGTGACGCCGAAAGCATCTCTCTGCCATCCCCTGACCGACTGGAGGATCTGGTATCCGAAGAGGGAGACAGGGAATTCATGGAGGCCCCAAAAGAGGCAGAAACTGAAAGAGTTGATCTTCGTCCAGTGAAAAAACTGAGTTATGATGAACTGGGGCAATCTACGGACAGACCCTTAACCCTTGTATATAGGGGTATGGTGGTGCAAGTTGCAGATTTCCCAAGGGAAAAGAATGTTTGCAAAACATTGTGGTGCCACCAAATGGCCCAGTGTCCCCAATGTTCTAGTTTGAGTGCAAATCAAACATCTAGAGCCATAATACCGATGTAGTGGGCTAGTCTCATGGGGACATGAGTCATTAAGAAGGGGGAGAGTGTAACCCAGTGCCGGTTATTAAGCACATTAACACCTTTTCCCATGTAATGGAGTATTTATAAGGTTTTATGATTCAGATAGTATCATAGCAGCCTCTCTGTGCTCGGTTTATACAAACCCGATTCCAAAAAAGTTGGGACACTGTGCAAATTGTGAATAAAAACAGAATGCAATGATGTGGAAGTTTCAAATTTCAATATTTTATTCAGAATACAACATAGATGACATATCAAATGTTTAAACTGAGAAAATGTATCATTTTAAGGGAAAAATAAGTTGATTTTAAATTTCATTGCATCAACACATCTCAAAAAAGTTGGGACAAGGCCATGTTTACCACTGTGTGGCATCCCCTCTTCTTTTTATAACAGTCTGCAAACGTCTGGGGACTGAGGAGACAAGTTGCTCAAGTTTAGGAATAGGAATGTTGTCCCATTCTTGTATAATACAGGCTTCTAGTTGCTCAACTGTCTTAGGTCTTCTTTGTCGCATCTTCCTCTTTATGATGCGCCAAATGTTTTCTATGGGTGAAAGATCTGGACTGCAGGCTGGCCATTTCAGTACCCGGATCCTTCTACGCAGCCATGATGTTGTAATTGATGCAGTATGTGGTCTGGCATTGTCATGTTGGAAAATGCAAGGTCTTCCCTGAAAGAGACGACATCTGGATGGGAGCAGATGTTGTTCTAGAACTTGGATATACCTTTCAGCATTGATGGTGCCTTTCCAGATGTGTAAGCTGCCCATGCCACACGCACTCATGCAACCCCATACCATCAGAGATGCAGGCTTCTGAACTGAGTGCTGATAACAACTTGGGTTGCCCTTGTCCTCTTTAGTCCGGATGACATGGCGTCCCAGTTTTCCAAAAAGAACTTCAAATTTTGATTCGTCTGACCACAGAACAGTTTTCCACTTTGCCACAGTCCATTTTAAATGAGCCTTGGCCCAGAGAAAACGCCTGCGCTTCTGGATCATGTTTAGATATGGCTTCTTTTTTGACCTATAGAGTTTTAGCCGGCAAAGGCGAATGGCACGGTGGATTGTGTTCACCGACAATGTTTTCTGGAAGTATTCCTGAGCCCATGTTGTGATTTCCATTACAGTAGTATTCCTGTATGTGATGCAGTGCCGTCTAAGGGCCCGAAGATCACGGGCATCCAGTATGGTTTTCCGGCCTTGACCCTTACGCACAGAGATTGTTCCAGATTCTCTGAATCTTTGGATGATATTATGCACTGTAGATGATGATAACTTCAAACTCTTTGCAATTTTTCTCTGAGAAACTCCTTTCTGATATTGCTCCACTATTTTTCGCCGCAGCATTGGGGGAATTGGTGATCCTCTGCCCATCTTGTCTTCTGAGAGACACTGCCACTCTGAGAGGCTCTTTTTATACCCAATCATGTTGCCAATTGACCTAATAAGTTGCAAATTGGTCCTCCAGCTGTTCCTTATATGTACATTTAACTTTTCCAGCCTCTTATTGCTACCTGTCCCAACTTTTTTGGAATGTGTAGCTCTCATGAAATCCAAAATGAGCCAATATTTGGCATGACATTTCAAAATGTCTCACTTTCAACATTTGATATGTTATCTATATTCTATTGTGAATAAAATATAAGTTTATGAGATTTGTAAATTATTGCATTCCTTTTTTATTCACAATTTGTACAGTGTCCCAACTTTTTTGGAATCGGGTTTGTACACTCATGCTCTGCCCCTTTAAGAGTTACGGTGATCTATAAAGTTTGTTTGTGGTGCACTTGCTCAAAACGTGTTTTTGCCCAGCATCTTTGCTGATCTTTTCTGGGTGCTGATTCACCCTGGTGAATATAGGGGAATTCTGATTGGACAGAGGGGGGAGAGGGGGAATGGCAGATCGAAAAAAAGAGAGTTTTTGATGCATCTAAAATATAACATTAATAACCACTGAAAAAGTGTGTTAAATATATATTTTAAGTATAATAAGTATTGTAAAGACTTGAGTTATTTTTGTTTGTGGTTTATACTCTGTACAAGAGTTTAAAGTGAGATCTATTTTCCGCCGAGCCTGCTTCTCCGCACCGGATGAAGCTTCATGCCTCATTGTGACTGAGAGTGAGAAACCACGACTAGTTATTAAATAGTTGCAAACAGTCATCTGAGCTAAGTGTATTTCGAGGATGAGACTGAGTTAAAGCTCTGGACGAGGCTGCTCTCTATATCCTCGCTGTCATTGTGGGAGAGACTCGCCCCAGATAGCAAGCGTGTTTGGGCCACATGTGGGTATTATCTGGCACACATGGCCCAGATATGGCATGGCTGAACAGATATGGACCAAAATGTGACCACGTTTGTTTTGCCATAACTTTAAAATCGGCGGAAAATGTTATCTTGGTTCACAACTCATTCTGAGGTATATGGCCCAGATAACAACGTACACACGAGGACCATATGTGTTTGAGCTATGGCACAAAGTGAGAAACGCTGCCTTGTGGTAAACCTTTGGATTATATATGGGAAAACACAGGAAGCCCGAAATCAAGCGCGGCTGACATCCGAGGTTCCACACCTCAGGTTGTTGCATCTTCCCTCCTATTGGTGAAATGAATCTGACTTATACTACGGCGCGAATACGACTTCGGCGCAGGCGCCATTTTCTCATCTGCTCTCATGAGTTTTCGGTCAGGCATATCTTCAGGTAAGTGAGGTTTTGGCATTTCAGAGTCATTTTAAGGTTATTTTGTTGAAATATGCAGCATTATGTGTCAACATTGCATATAAGCTTTTAGTTATTTGTTTGAGGAGGGTGTCGAATTAGCCTCAGTTTAGTGTATTTACCATTTCAATCCCGTGTGTAATGCAGCTCACTAGTCACCGAACGAGTGACTAGTGACATTAATGACAACTTATATATTACAGTGTGACATGGCTTACAGCGGGGGATCATGTTCGTACAGCCTGACAAGGAACAATCGTGAAGGACTATTATGAATCGCACAGTGTGCACCCGGCTTTAGTTGTGTTGTGGCCGCGACATAGTAACTTTTGCGAACGTGAGTGTGTTGTGGCCGTGAGATCTTTTGAGGGGAACGACATCTTTTTGTTCGCGTCTATGAGCTTAAAGCGATGGTTCACCCAAAAATTAATATTCTGTCATTTACTCGCCCTCATGTTGTTCCAAACCCGTACATTTGTTAATGTTCAGAACAACGGTTTAACCTCAATTTTATGAAGTGGCTTGAGTGTTTTGTTTGCACTTACACAAAAAAGGTAATTTACCCCTTATTTTATGTTTATTTTTTGCTCAAAGCACACGATGACTTTTAATGATTACTTTAATGATGTCTTTACTAGGGAGCAAAATCTTTTTTTTTTCTTTTTTTTTTTAAACAAATGAAAAGTGTGTGTATATATAACATTTTGTGTATATATTAATATGACTAATAATAATTATGATTATTATTATTGCTAAATAAAAATATTTAACAAAATAAGAAATATTACTATTACAATAACATTTTCATTATTAAAAATAAAAAATAGCGTGTTTAAGAATAAATATAACAATATAATAATAATAAAAATATTTATATTTTACAGAAAACTTATTTTACAAAAATAAACTGCTGGGTTACCTGTTAATATGCAGACAGACTATGACTAAAATCATTTGAAAGGTCTAAGGATTTATTGTTATATATATATATATTATAAAAATCATGCTGACTTACTATTAATGTTGGAAACAGTTGAGCTCCTTAATATTTTTTTGAAACCTGTGATACTTTTTCAGGATTTTTTGATGAATAAAAAGTTTAAAAAGAACAGCATCTTTTGTAACAGTAGCTACAATTTTTTTTTTTTTTTCTTTTTTTGGAAAAATGTATCTTATTCATCACTAGCCAAGTTTCCATCCACTTTTTCCACTGTTTTGTTATTGACAAAGTGAATATGTGTTAAAAAACATTGCACGATTTGCTGTCTCCAGCCTGTTTCCATCCAATTGGCCTTTTACTGATAAAATGGTGTGCGTACTGACGTCATCCCTAAAAAACCTGCATTGTCGCACAAGTTTTGTTGTATTGCTAAAAAAAAAAAAAACATACATACTTTCACTTATATCGCAAATTAGTAGGCTATCGTATCTTTCGTGTCCCAAATATTTGTAAAATGCAGAGAGTAATGAGAAGTTTGAAATGTAGGCCTACATATTTTCAGAATAATAGGCCTATTACTAAATGATGAAATATTAATCATAAGATCACAGAGAAGTGGGACAGTTTGTCTGACAGGACTGGTGAACTGCCTTTATGACGAAGCCCACAGAGCGGCTCAGCTGTCCTGTATGCAACATTTACCATCCATAAAAAAGATTGGTATAGTAAAATGTTGGTCATTTAGTAACAATCTTTACTGTAAGCCTTGAACATGCAGCCAGTCGCGGTTTGACGCATGTCAGATCATTCAAACCAAACAAAGATATTCCAAGAGAATCAATTTTATTAGATTGTAAAAAAAACTAATTTACAAAAATAAGGATGAATGACGTTTGAGAGGTAACACATCTTATTCTTACCAATAGTAATAAAACAATTTAATATACAATTGAATAATATGAATATAATAGATTTAGTGCGCCTTTGAACTACAGGGAAACGCTGTATATAATAGGCTTATTCTGTCATGTGACACCACATTTATTTGCATTAAAGCCCTTTTTCTCAACAAAAAGTGTTTCCAAACTAGTTTTCATGACATTTGAATTATCGACATAGCATTAAGTTAAACGGAAAAAGATTGTCGACATTCGCAAAAAATTATAATTGGCATTTCCATTAGCGATATCGGTAAACATTTTGATGCACTAAACCTTTTTTCGCAAAAAAAAATAAAAAATCTTAACCTGGCTAGTGATGTATTAAATTGATAAAAAAAAAGTGACAATAAATACTTATATCGCCAGAAAATTGTTCTATTTTGACTAAATGCTGTTCTTTTTATTATTATACTTTTTATTCATCAATGAATCCTGAAGAAATTATCACAGGTTTCCAACTGTTTCCAACATTGATAATAAATCAGCATATTATAATTTCTGAAGGATCATCCCAGCTAACAGAATTTTGTTATAAGAATGTTCTCTAAATATTCAGTGCACTGAAAAAAAAGTACAAAACTGTACCTTTTAGGGTACAAGTGGCCGTCACTGGGGTGGTACCCTCAAAGGTACCTTTTTGTACCTTTAAAGCAAGGTACAAAATTGTGCCATGTAACTTTGTACCCTTTAAAGAACAATTTTGTACAATTGTGCATTCTGCAAAGAGCACAAAATTGTACCTTATTAAAAGGATTCCCAGGGTATGCCCCAATGAAAGCAGTTCTGATCCTATGGGGCGCAAAAAATATCTTACAGAAACTGGCTTACAGACATGCAGATTTTACAGATATGCAATTTTATTTATAAACTTTCTATTACAAAGAGAATTACTTAAAATGTGTTGCATCATATCACAACAGCAGGTGCAAGACGAGACAATTGTTCATCGCACATAAAGCTCATCAGACATTACTTAAATATAATCAGAGGTATAAAACAATTTTAAAACAGCAACCTCTTCAATAAAATTAACAGGAATACAAGAAATTGTCTTTACTGTAGAATCCTTGCAAATCAGAAAAATAAAAAAGAACTGATATACAGCTAATTATCAGGCTATTTCATGTGCTGCACATTGAAATTAATAGCAAAGGGCATTTTCAGCAAGAATACCTACTGCTAATAAATAATTTGTCATCAACACTGTAGGTATACCTCACCTGGTAAGAGGACAGTCCATTCATTCTCATTTCACACAGTATGAATAATAATGACGACAAAAGGATTCAAAGAGTTTTGCAAATCAAAATTTGAGATCACTGAACCTGTACAGTACACACTAAGAGACTCAAGTGGTAACAAGACTGGAAGTTACTCTTACGTTCCTATATGTGAGGTTTTGAGGAAATACTGTTCTCATGAGGACATTTGGGACCAAATACAAACTAAGTGGAACACAGAAAAAGATTAACTTGTTCTAAAAGATTATCAAGATGGACTTCATTTCAAAAACTACAAATTCTTTGCAAGTAACCCTCAAGCCCTAAGACTACTACTATTTATGAGGATGAATTTGACGTGTGTAATCCTCTGGGGTCTAAACGTAACAAGTACAAACTGTGTGCATTTTACTATACAATTGGAAATATGGGTACAAAGTATTGCTCACAGTTAAAAAACATATTCATTTAGCTTTACTTGCTCGCTATAGTCTTGTGAAAAAAAGACCTAACAAGTCTTGAGGCCTCTGTAAAAAAGTCAGGGGACTGTAGCACTTCTTGAAGTTCTGGGCATGCAGCAAGATCAAATCCATTTTCTTTTAGATATGCAAGAAATGCATCTTAGTTCTCTTTGAAAAAACTAAATAAGAAATTAATATCATCCAAAATTTCTTGCTGCACTGACTGAGGCAAGTGATTTTTTTTTTTTTTTTTTTTTTTTTCTTCTTTGCATTTCAGAACGAAGGCACATAGGTTCTCTCTAAATTGCTGAAACAGCTCCTTCGTGTTTGGAGGGGGGGCAGAAAATGCAACACTATCATTAGGACATTCTTCCTCAACGTCCTCAAAGAAAGGAAGAGGAACATCAGTCATAGTCCGTTGTAACACCGTATGTTTATGCTTTCGGTAAACATGACATCTAAAGGACTCGTACTTTGAAAACGTTCTCTGACAGTCATTAAGACCACAAGTTATTGAAAAATTTGCCTCATGTGCATGAATGAGACCAATGTGCTGCATTAATTTGACAATTGTGAATGTTCTCAGAGAGAATTTAGGACAACAGAACGGACGAGGCATTTTTGCAGATGTTACAGTAAAAGATTGATTACTCTGGTAACCGGGGTAGGTAGAGGCTTGTCACCATCCACAGTAAGTTTCAAAACATACCGCTGAAGAAACACCAGAGTGTTCTTCAAGTGTGGTGGATATGTCAAATTGAAGATGAAATAGGCACAAAATGCAGCAAGAGCCCCTTCATCCACACCGCTAGCCCGGCAGATCTCTATCCCATCAACTCTGACGACAGCAGTGACTCTTCATGTAAGCACATTTTTCCAGTCAGTGGCTTCCTGTACTTGAACAGTTGGATATGGTGAAGATGGTTCACTCTAAAAGACAAAAGCACAAATCAGATTTTATCTCAGTCAAATTTTACGATCATACAGGTTAACTGATAAAGAGAAATAATCTACATGCATAAGGAGTAAGATGATTATTATTCAGTAAATATGTTTTAAGAATTATAAAATGCATTTATGATAGACATTCAAGTCATAGACAGAGAAACATGTGCGTACCTCCCCAAGCACAATGAAGTGTTCAAGCTTCTCTCTGAACAAGGCTGGCAACATGAGAAGTGCTGCTTTGAAATCAATTCCTGAAACAAAAGATATCACATGATATTGACATGATATTACTACCTGTCTGGGCCTTGAAAGTGGTATTTGTGTAGCCGTCAATGGCGGGACAGAAAGCTGTCAGATTTCATTAAAAATATCTTAATTTGTGTTACAAAGATGAACAAAAGTCTTGCAGGTTTGGAACGACATGAGAGTGAGTAATTAATGACAGAATTCTCAGTTTAGGGTGAACTAAACCTTTAAATAGGATAAGATTTTAAAAAAGTCAATTACCAAGATGGTCTTCAATGAGAGATTCTTCTCTAGCTTCTTTGTGCGGCTTTGCTAAAAGAGATTTCCCGCAAACAAGCTGTAGCACACTGGATGCAATGTTTCCAAAGCTTTCTTGAAAGTGCCGGCAGAGATTAACAGACTTATACAGGAAACCAATTTCTTGATAAAGCTGAAATTTGTTAAAAAGACACAAACATAAGAAATATATATATATATATATATATATATATATATATATATATATATATATAAGAATACAAGAAATGTATACAGTTTCAGTGTCCTACATGTTAATGGGTTTGTGGACTTTTATAATTTCCACACTTACCCCTGATGAACTCTTCAAGAACGGATATTTGTTGACAGCATCTTCAACAGTCATCCCACCAGTAATCTCCTTCCACCTCCAGGCAAAGGTCCTCCTCATTCGCTCTTCAACAATGCGAGCATCTGGCTGTGTCTTTCGATATTGGTCCTGTAGGACTTTCACAGGTCCCTCTATTAGATAGCATACTCTCCGGGAACATCCATGTCCTTGTGCACAGACAAAAACAGTCAGGTAGAATATTATTTCTAATTTCTAGGCAAGAAAATAAAGAAAATGTTTGCATCTTGTCACTCGTTATAATGATAAATTTGAGAACAATACACTGGTAAAATGTAACATTGTAAAAAGATTATAAATGTATGCTCTCACCACAGGCCTTATAATTTTTTTGCAAGTGCTTTTTTCAGGTTGCAAAGACTTTTTTGAATGACCAAACTTCTGTTTAGGTCTTTTTACTTCTTCAGCATCAGCCAAAGGTGTCCGTTCAAATTTAAACTTGCGTTTTAGAGACCATGTGCTATTTGAAAAAAAATATTTTGATCGATTGATCCTGTCTGCCTCCTGTTTGTCCTTCTGACTGCTGTGCTCGCGTGTGCTCTGCTTGCTTTTGAATCTTTATTTGATATCATTCCCTGTTGTTTAAACTGCTAAATATAATTTACCCATCACCATATATTGTCTAATATTGCCTACCACATTAAATCTGACACCGCTAGCTTTTAATCTAAATCACTATCACGCGTTAGCATTTTGCTAGCCTGTTAGCTTGCCATCTCTGCACTCGGGTCTCTTGTTTTCTGAGTTCATTAAACAACTGTGGTAAGTTGGATTAATCAACAAATACGGTAAGCCATGTCTTCTTCTCCTGTCATTGTCACTTGCACTGCATGTTTCATGTTTAGTATATCTTTCTCCGTTGGCGAACAGGGCTTCACATGTGATAAATGTAAGGAGATAGTCAGGCTGACGGAAAAGATTTCAGAATTAGAGACACGCATCCAGACTTTTTTTGAGAGTAGTGAGAACGTAACAGCTTTAGACACTGTTTTGGATGCGAATAGCTTAGTGAACTCTGTACATTGTTCGGTTCCGGCTGTAGAGCCCGTGCAGCAGGGCAACTGGGTGACGGTGAGACGGCATAGTCGCGGATCAAAAAACCACTCTTCCGTTCCGATTAGAACATCAAACAGGTTCTCCCCACTCAGTGATGCACCCACTGAGAATCCTGTTGAAAGTGCCCTAGTTATTGGCGATTCTATTACACGGAATGTGAAAATAGAGACACCAGCCACCATAGTCACATGTTTACCGGGAGCCAGAGCGCCTGACATCAAAGCAAATTTAAAAGTGCTGGCTAATGCTAATCGTAAATTCTCTAAGATTATTATTCACGTCGGCACAAATGATGTTCGACTTCGCCAGTCGGAGATCACCAAAATTAACATTAAAGAGGTGTGTAAACTCGCAAGTACGATGGCAGATGACGTTTTTTGCTCTGGTCCCCTCCCCGTTAAAACATAGGGTTCATAGACAATTGGAAAAGCTTTTGGGGCAGACCTGACCTGTTGAAAAAAGATGGTATTCATCCTTCCTGGGATGGTGCCGCTCTTCTCTCTAGTAATTTGGCACATAGTCTTAGAGCTAAACATTGACTAACTAGGTCAGGAAGCAGACGGACTGGCTTACCCGACCGCCTGCTAGCTGTCTCACATCACAGAAGTCAGATAAATCCCAGCACATAGAGACTCTTTCACCTAGATATTATCACATAGAGACTGTGTCTGTTCCACGAATTAGTAAATACAAAAAACCATCAAAACCATTCAACGGTAAAAATTTAATTGATGTTCAACAAATAAACAACAGATATAATACAGATGATCAAATGATAAAGCTCGGGCTGCTGAATATTCGATCCCTTTCCTCAAAAGCTCTTATTGTTAATGATATGATTACAGATCATAACCTAGATGTGCTGTGTTTGACAGAAACCTGGCTAAAACCTGACAAATACATTACTTTAAATGAGTCCACCCCCCAAGATTATTGTTATAAACACGAGCCGCGTCTGAAAGGTAAAGGGGGAGGTGTTGCTGTAATTTATAATAATATCTTCCGTATTACTCAGAAGTCTAGTTTCAAATATAATTCCTTTGAAGTTTTGGTGCTTTATGTAACGTTATGTAGTGAAATTGATAAATCCCGTTTGACATTTGTGCTGGCCACTGTATACAGGCCACCAGGGCACCATACAGACTTTACCAGAGAATTTGCTGATTTTCTATCAGAGTTAGTACTGGCTGCAGATAAAGTCCTAATTGTTGGTGATTTTAATATCCATGTAGACAATGAAAAAGACGCATTGGGATTGGCATTTAGAGACATTCTAAACTCTATTGGAGTAAGGCAACACGTGTCAGGACCCACTCATCGCCGTAATCATACTTTAGACCTAATACTGTCACATGGAATAAATGTTGATACCACTGAAATTCTGCAGCAGAGCGATGACATCTCAGATCATTACCTAGTATCATGTACACTTAATTTAGCAAAGGCTGCAAAGCCGTACCCTCGCTTCAAATATGGCAGGACTATCACTGCTGCGACTAAAGATTTCTTTGTAAATAATCTTCCTCATCAGTTTCATCTCCTCAGCATCCCAGATAGCCTAGAGGAACTCGATGTTGCAACAGAAACTATTGACTCTCTCTTTTCCAGCACTTTAGACACAGTTGCTCCCCGGCGCTTAAAGAAGATTAAAGAAAATAGTCCAACGCCGTGGTACAACGAGCATACCCGGGCCCTTAAAACAGCAGCCAGAAAAATGGAGCGCAGCTGGAAGAAAACAAAACTAGAAGTTTTTCGCATTTCGTGGAAAGAGAGCATGATTGCATACAGAAAGGCCCTAAAAACTGCTAGATCTGCTTATTTCTCGACTCTCTTAGAAGAAAACAAACACAACCCTAGGTATTTATTCGATACAGTGGCTAAATTAACCAAAGATAAAGCTTCACCTTCTGATGTTTGTAAACAGCACAGCAGTAATGACTTTATGAACTTCTTTACTTGTAAGATTGATAATATTAGGAAAAAAATTATAACCATGCAGCCGTCTACTACAGTATCACATCAGACAGTGCATTGTAGTGTCACTGAGGAAAAATTACATTCATTCACTGCTATAGGAGAAGAAGAATTGGCTAAACTCGTTAAATCATCAAAATCAACAACATGTATGCTCGACCCCATACCGACTAAACTACTAAAAGAGATGCTTCCAGAGGTCATAGATCCTCTTCTTAATATCATTAATTCATCCTTGACATTAGGATATGTACCGAAAACTTTTAAGTTGGCTATTATTAAACCACTTATTAAAAAAACGCAACTTGATCCTACAAAATTAGTCAATTACAGGCCAATCTCAAATCTACCCTTTCTGTCAAAAATACTAAAAAAGGCAGTGTCCTCACAATTATGCTCCTTTTTAGAAAGAAATGGTATCTGTGAGGATTTCCAGTCAGGATTTAAACCGTATCATAGTACTGAGACTGCTCTCATTAGAGTTACAAATGATTTACTCTTATCATCCGATCGTGGTTGTATATCTCTATTAGTGTTACTCGATCTTAGCGCTGCATTCGATACTATCGACCACAACATTATTTTGAATAGACTCGAAAATTATGTTGACATTAGTGGAATTTCATTGGCATGGTTTAAATCATACTTATCTGACCGTTATCAGTTTGTAGTAGTAAATGAAGAGATGTCACACCGATCACAAGTTCAGTATGGAGTACCGCAGGGCTCAGTGCTAGGACCGTTGCTTTTCACTCTGTACATGCTACCACTGGGAGATATTATTAGGAAGCATGGCGTTAATTTTCATTGTTATGCTGACGATACTCAGCTCTATATTTCTTCACGCCCTGACGAAACTTACCAATTCACAAGATTAACAGAATGCATAGCTGATATAAAAAATTGGATGACTAGTAATTTCCTGCAACTTAATTCAGAAAAAAACTGAATTTTTAATCATTGGACAAAAAACTCCACAAGTAGTAACCTAGAATACTGTCTACACTCGATGGCTGCTCTGTCAAGTCCTCGTCGTCAGTTAGGAACCTGGGTGTGCTCTTTGATACCAATCTCTCATTTGAAAGCCACGTTTCTAGCATCTGTAAAACTGCATTCTACCATCTTAAAAATATATCTAAATTACGGCACATGCTTTCAATGCAAAATGCTGAACAGTTAGTTCATGCGTTCATGACCTCAAGGCTACTTGTACTTGAGCGAGCTCTTGAGCGAGCTCTTAACGCATTATATTCCATCACGTCTATTGCGGTCTCAAAATTCTGGCCAGTTGATAATACCTAGAATATCAAAATCAACTGCAGGCGGTCGATCCTTTTCCTATTTAGCACCTAAACTCTGGAACAGTCTTCCTAGCATTGTTCGGGAAGCAGACACACTCTGTCAGTTTAAATCTAGACTAAAAACACATCTCTTTACTATGGCATACACATAAAACATTTTTAATTTCTATTATTCAAATCAGTTAAATGATTGTTTTAGGCTGCATTAACTAGGTCAGCCGGAACCCGGGAACACTTCCCATAACACCTGATGTACTCGTTACATCATAAGAAGAATGGCATCTACGCTAATGTTAGTCTCTCTGTTTATCCCGAGGTTTACTGCAGTCGGCCGGATCCAGGCCGTATCCAGACCAGATGGTGGACCTTAGCCTGGACATGACTACCATATCCCTGAAGTGTCTGTAGAGACCATGTCAATTAAACTCCCCCCTGTAAATGCCGCATCGACACGACATCCTCATTAAACTCCAATCTTTCGAATAATCCTACGAATATATATTGATCTAATATGACTTCTGACCTGTAATGTTGCCAGAATCATTATCATACACTATTTGTTCGTCGGCCAGAGGAGAACTGGCACCCCGACTGAGCCTGGTTTCTCCCAAGGTTTTTTTTCTCCATTCTGGCCCTGAAGGAGTTTTGGTTCCTTGCCACCGTCGCCTTTGGCTTTTGGCTTGCTCAGTTGGGGACACTTAAATTTCAACTATATTACTGATCTGCCCTATATCACTATATGATAATAATTGAAATGAGCTGGATGACATCACCGTTTTCACCAGAGCGGCTGTACAGCCGAATCAAATTCCGTTGCATTATTTTCCTGTTACCACTGTGAAGCTGCTTTGAAACAATTGCCACTGTAAAAAGCGCTATATAAATAAAGGTGATTTGATTTGATTTGATATTTTGGCAAAAAAAAAAAAAAAAAAAAGTTTTACACAAAATAACAAACTGTATGAATAGAACCAAGAGTAGGATATTAAGATTTACACATCTACTTACATATCCATTGCCCTCTTTGTCCTTTAAAAAGGGGTACCTCAGAGTCAGGGCCTTAGCCACTTGAACATACTCTTTATTAGTCGGATACCTGCAAAAACATTTTAAACATTTTAAATTTTGTTTAAAATTGAATTAAAATGTAACCCATTGGCACAGTTAATGGGGAATACTTACATACTGTACTGAGCCATGCTTTCATACAATGTTCTTATAATTTTGATCCTATCTGATGCTGAAAGTTTGCTTTGTTTTTGGTCCAACTTAGCCTGAACATCAAAAGGAAACAAAAGGAAAGTGCAGGAAAAGCTGCTGATGGGCTGATATTACTATGGTAAAAAAAAAGAGAGAAAGTAATTAGGCAATGCAATGTTACATGGATACATAAAGTAAAACAAATATTGTAAAGGGATACATAAAGTAGTCTTCTCAATCAAACACATGATTAAGGTTATCAGTAGGGATGCACCGATCCGATACTCAGTCTCGGTATCGGCTTCGATACTGCCATTCTTTGCAGGATCGGGTATCGGCCAGACGGGACCGATCCAAATCCGATTTTGTGCGTATACTATTCTGTGTTATTGTTAAGCCCCACAAAAGGCACAAAAACATTATAAAGCACCATAAAGTTTTCCTGCACTATATTATAAGTGTTCTGACGCCATCCCATAGTTTAATGGGAGGTAGAGATTAATATTTAAGTCATTAAATTTCAAGTTCACGTAAATGCGTCCCTCCGACAATGCATTTAAACAGGGATTAAAATCACGGGAAACAATGCTTTGAACATTACTATTTTAAAACTACAGTTTTAACAAAGTGTTATAAATTAAAAAAATAATGAAATAATAAACAATGAAATACAACTCATAATAAATAAAAATACGGAATTTTTTCCATTTCCGCTGCCTGCTATATATATCACGCTTTGATGATTGTCATAATTATGTGGTAACGTTACTGATAGGCTATTGTAGGCTACGGTAGCCTATACTGGTTTATATTTCTTAATAAAATTGTGCCAGCTGGAACAAATGCTATAATGAAATTATGAATTATTACGGGTAGATCACCGCAGGATTAAAAGTGGTCGAAAGTTTTTTCAAAGAGCCAGAAAGTCACTTTTCAGCAGGCACAACAAATTAACAATGATACTAATGTTAGCGTTTCAGGTAGGACAGTAGATATATCAGCAAATATCGTCCTTAAAGAGATTATTTTTGGAATATAATATAACAATGCACAATCACAGTGAAACAATATTAAATGGCAACAACCTTGCTCCAGCCGAAGACTGCAAAAGGGATTCTGCAGGCACAGGTTCAAGCGTTAATGTCACTGTTTCCTTCATGCCTGCTTCTTAAATGATTCCTCAAAGAGGAATGAAACCATTGACTCCGTCAGCCCAATGTCAACAGTCTCTCCATCTACATCATTGTCTATAACATAAAAGAGATAATTAAAAGTACAATTGAATTACCCATCAATTAGAACCATGCACTAAACCAGTGTTTTTGAGGCTGGATCACTACCACTGCCTGTCAGGTAAAATACACACAAAAATGGTAACCAGTGGGGAATGCTTTACAGGGCTAACAAATAAATTCTGAAATGAAATAAAGATTAAAATAGAAATTAAAATAATAAAACATGAAAATTACATGAACCCAGAAGTAACAAACAGCTGAATTTGTCAATTGCAATGACACAGGACTCCAGACTAACATTTGAGAGCAGTTGCACAGGTGCCACTAAGTTCTACAGATGGTGGCGCTGGAGGAAAATGTATCATTAAGTTAATTTAACCATAAAATTACTATTGTTTTGCATTGATTTGTTAATAAGTGCAGTTACTAATAATATTAGTTTGTTTATTGAAAATTTAACAGTGAAGCACTGAGCTTGAATTGATATGCAGATAAAATTAACTTTTATTAACAGTAATGTGCAAAAATCGAATTTTTTTTTTTACACGGAAAATGTAAATATTCTACTCTATTAAATATATTGTTGTTCTTCTATAGTATCATACTGAAATGAGCACTCTGCTTGTTTTCTGTGTTATTCACTCACAATTTGAAGTTTTTGTTTTTCATGAGATGTTGGGATTTTCTATTTTTTTTATATATATTAAGGAGTGGAAATGGCCAAGTAGTCAATAAGTGCTCCTCTGCCGCCATCTACTGGTTATAGTGGTCATTTCATGTCTTTTTAAAATAAAAGTGCTTGTTTGCCACAAAGTGGCCTCACCTTTAAACTTTTAGTTTTACAAATCATCACATTAAAAATATTAAAATTGGATAATATTTAGAGCTTTTAAGTGCTGAAAATGTGTGAAGCACTTGAAAGCCCTTAAAAGTGATTGAATTTCACTCTAAAAAGGTTGTACGAACCCTGAGATGAATAATGTAAAACAAACAAACAAAAAAAACATTCGACTATTTCTTCCACAACACCATGAGTCTAAATGGCAATCAGTGATTTAACATGACAGCTTTGGCATCACTTTTATTTTTGTTAGTGGATAATGCGAATAGAAACCTAACTATAACTAAAAATAAGTATTTTGCATTTATTTTGGATGATGTGGGCCTTTACAATCGAAAACCAAGTCTTTTTTAATGTCAAATATTATTTTTATATTATCAAGTGTGATTAAATGAATATATAGTCGTACCGCCTCTGTGCTGTCAACGTTACCTTACTCATTAATCACTTGATTTTAAGTTTGATGGCCGTGTATAATCTCAGTCAGAGCGTTGCGTTGGGGAAGTCTCGTGCGGCCTAACAAAATGTCGCAATCCCAGCGGCAGGACATTTTTAGTCTCACAATGTAAAAAAAACTGAGATAACCCCTATAATTACAATGGCTAGCCCTGCTAATATATAGTGTCGTCCACAGTTTGTATCAAATAAATATGGTATGCGAGGCAAAGGTATGAAAGTTTATAGTCTGTTGATAAAGGCCGTTGTCCTCGAAAAGAATCCTCGAGAAAAGCCTAGATTTTCTTAAACATCTCAACATGTAGTAATAATAATAATAATACTCACCCTCAAATTTTTTCCTCTCCAGCGATTTCGATGGCAAACTGCATCAGCGCCTTATTCTCCTTATAAAGTAAGAATTCTGACTTTATAACTCGCAATTGTGAGAAAAAGTCGCAATTACTCTTTTTATTTTTTTATTTAGTGGCGGAAACGGGCTTCCATATAATACACACTTAAAATGAAATTTGGTGTAAAATAAAGTCTAGACTCTGGTTTCTGAGTAACTGTAATTATTTAAACATCTGTCAAAAGTAAATTATTGAATACGTTTTTGTTGTTGAGTGTTTTATTTACCATGGAGTTAATAAGACTTTTACATAATACTCAAAGTCGCATGTGGGCCACATAAGGGCCATTAGATTTTAACAAAACTCGTATGGCATTGCTTTGGCTGAGATGTGGTAAAAAAGAAGTGGGCCAAATCTGGGCCGGCAAACACAATCTAATCTGGGCCACATCTCAGCTGTTTATCTGGACCAGATCTATGTCAAAGGAAATTTGCTGACTGGGGCGGCGCCATTCTGCCGACTGCCGGGGGAGTTGAAGCTCTGGACGAGGTCGCACGCTATATCCTCGCGCTCATCCGGGAGAGACTCGCGCCGCCCTTCTGCCGACTGCCGGGGACACGACGGGACGATCTGCCGCTTCCAAGGAGGAAATTGCGGATTTCAGGTGATCTGTTGTTTTGTTTGGCTCTTTTGAGTGAAGGCTGTTTTCTAGGCCCCAACGCTCCCCAGCAACGTTACAGGCCTGCAACGGGGTGGGTTGTGTTACTGGTGTGTGTGTGTGTGTATTAACTGTTACACTAATCTTTTACGTTCTACATTGGTATTTCACCCTGTTGTTTGGTGTTATTGTTACCAACAAAGTGTATTATGAGGTTGTTATTTTTTCCTCATCTCATTTATACTGTGTCTGCTGTTATTTCTATTGCTAAATGAGTACCATCTATGTGAAATTCATTCATTTGGATTATATGAGATTTTCATAAGACTTCTGTGAATTACGGAACCAGTATTTTAAAAGGTATTTAGCAAAAGTAATATACACAACAGACTTTTATTAATTCTTTTGAGTCTTTATTGATACATAATATTCACTTATTTCTATATTTCTCTATTGTTATAAATAAATCCTATTGTTAATATTTTCATACTTTTGTGTTGATTGAGGTCCTTGCTGTATAGAAATATTACTAAAAGAGTATAAGCATAGTTAATTTGGGTTACAGTAATCATATAGGGTAATAGGAGGAATATTAATATATAGAGAGTTGTTCCCTTTCGAGAGAATCACTCGTATTGTGTAGCATATGCAGGGGGACACAATGTAAAACGCTGTGCGTGCTAGATCTCCACACACTAAGGTTTGTAGAAATTACAGCCCCAGTATAGAGAGAATGAACCCCTGGAAGCCGACCGTGGTGGGCCCCGAAGAGGGTAACTATGAAAAATTTATGTAGGCCGGATATAATCGGGCCTTATATGAAGGTATAATGTAGCCAGACAGAGTCAGGCTTATGGATTATGTCATGCTTCTGAGTACATAGGTGTGTTTCACAATATGTCATATGGAAAGAATACCTGCTTGTAAAGCAGGAAGCTCCAAATTATAAAATCTGATAAAAGTGGACGGTGAGGCCCAGCCTGCTGACGCACAGATATCTTCCAGTGGTATACCACTAGACCAAGCCCATGAAGAGGCCATGCCTCTCGTGGAGTGAGCTCTGATGCCTATAGGACAGCTGAGGCCCCTAGACTGATAAGCCAACGAGATAGCGTCTACTATCCATCGTGACAATCTCTGCTTTGGGACCGAACTCCCTTTAGTGCGGCCGCCGAAGCAAACGAAGAGCTGTTCCAACTGCCTGAAGGCGGCGGAACACTCTATATATAATCTCAGTGCCCTCACTGGGCAGAGCAAGTTTTCGTCTTTTTCGCCCTCTGATGAAGGCAGCGCTGATAGTGTAATGACCTGTGCTTTGAACGGAGTGGAAAGCACCTTAGGTACGTGTCTTGGTTTGAGAATGACTCTGGAGTCGTTAGGCCCAAACTCTAAACAGGATGCACTCACTGAAAGTGCATCCAGGTCACCAACTCGCATTACAGACGCTAAAGCCAGCAAAAAAGCAACTTTGAGCGAAAGGTGCTTTAAGCTTACTGACTGTAGTGGTTCGAATGGTGCTCCTTTCATAGCCTGCAGGACTGTGGAAAGGTCCCATATAGGAACTGAAGGGGGGCGAGGCGGGTTAAGCCTTCTAGCCCCTTTAAGAAAACGCGTTATGAGCTCGCATTTCCCCAGGGACTGACCAATCACCTGGATGTGATATGCCGCTATTGCAGCCACATATACTTTGAGCGTGGAGGGGGAACGACCCTCGTCCATCAGCTCTTGCAGGAAATAAAGCACTTCTGCCACCTCACATGACTGTGGGTTCAGATTTTGTGCATTACACCAGTCTGAGAAGACTGACCATTTCATAGCATAAAGCCGCCTGGTTGCGGGGGCTCTAGCCTCGGAAATAGCATTTAGTACTTTCTTGGGAAGGTTCCCGGATACCCGTTGATGGGCCATACATGAAGGGCCCATAGATCGGGTCTGGGATGCCAGATTTTCCCCTTCGCCTGCGTGAGGAGGTCTTTCCTCAGCAGTATCGTCCATGGGGCTGTCTCTAACATCTGAGTCAGTTCTGAGCACCATATCTGACTCCTCCACAGCGGGGCTACCAAAAGTACGGCGCATTTGTCCTCCCTGATCCTCCTGATTACCTGAGGTATCATTGTGACCGGAGGAAACGCATACAGAGGGTGTCTGGGCCAATCGTGGGCCAGCGCATCCCTGTGTTTGGAGAAATATATTGGGCAATGAGTATTGTCTTCTGAGGCGAACAGGTCTACCTTTGCCTCGCCAAAGATACTCCATATCAGCTGAATCGTTTGAGGGTGAAGCGACCATTCCCCTGGGGGAACATTGTCTCTGGATAACATATCCGGACCCTGATTCAGGATACCTGGCACATGAGCTGCTCTTAGCGAGCTCAGGTTGCGCCTTGCCCATAAAAGGAGGTGTTTCACCATGGAATGCAGGCTGTATGATCTCAGGTCGCCTTGGCGATTTATGTAAGACACTACTGCCATGTTGTCCGTTCGGACCAGCACGTGGTGTCCCTTTAAGTACGGGAGGAAAGCTCTCAGCGCTATAATGACCGCTTTCATCTCTAAACAGTTTATGTGCAGCCTTTTCTCTGATAATGCCCAGAGGCCGGAGAGTGGCTTGCCCTGGTGCAGGGCACCCCAACCTAGGTTGGATGCATCTGTCGAGACTACTTTCCATCTCGTAACTGAGCCTGTGCTCACGCCTGATTGGTACCAGTCGGTCGCTAACCAAGGAGCCAGAGCTTTGATACAGCTGTGGTTCACTTTGATATGTAACCGGCCCGAATGCCACGCCCGGGCTGGGACGTGGTCTTTTAACCAGTGTTGGAGGGGGCGCATGTGCAATAGACCCAGTTCGAGCACTGCTGATGCTGAGGCCATATGACCTAACATCCTCTGAAACTTTTTGAGAGGAGTGTAAGTGCTGGCCTTGAACGACGCTGCCAGACTCTGAATGACTCTGACGTAAGCCATGCTTTCATTCGTATTGAGTCTATATGTGTTCCCAGAAAGGAAGTATTCTGGGTTGGAGATAGAGCACTCTTCTATGAAGGGGGCGGGCTTTTGCGGAGAGGAATGGCGACGTCCTTGAAGGAACCATTCGTCGAGTCTGCTCCGCGTGAGCTCTTGAGGCTGGGACCACTCGAATGCCGAGGTCTCCCACGGCCCTCGTGAGCACGTGGTCCAGTTCCGCGTCAACGCTGGCCCTGACGCTCGTGGTGGCTTGCGTCGAAGCTGCAGGCTCCGAGACCGAGTCCGACCATGCGCTCCCAGATGCAGCTTGTGACAAGCTGTCATCGTCATCTTCCTCCTCCCGTTGCGGTCCACCGAAGGAGACAGAACAGGCCGCTGCGAGAGAGGGGCGCTGTTCCTCCTGCGTGAACGTCACTGGTGACGGCGAGACACGCGGGGAAAGGTCTGAGCTGCCTCTGATCGCGGCACTTCTTTTTGCGCGGTTCGAGAGGGAGAGCAGATGGATTGGGATCGTCATCGAAGATGGCAAGCCGAGCCCGCAGGGTCTGCAGTGCCACCTCATTGCACTCTGGGCAGCCGTCCTGGGAGAGTATAGCAAAGGCGTGGTCTCGGCCAAGACACGACGCGCATATGATGTGGCGATCCCCACCGAACAGAGGGTTTCTGCACAATGCGCAGATGGGACGAGGCGTTTGAAACAACGCGCTCGTAACACAATAGCAAACACAGATAGCAATAAAGGATATAGTAATGCCGGATAGCGCAGCTGGAACGGCGGCGACTGAAGGCAGATGATTCCGACATCCTCAGAAGTGCACGGGTTCCGCTGAGGTGCTGTTCGACGGGCCAGAGATCAGCGAAGTGGTGAGTCGCTGAAGGAGATTAAATTTGAGTCCTATAGCGTGACACGGTCTTTTATAGACTCGATATGCAAATTCAGGCGGACTGTTTAGGCGGGAGCACGGGTAGTCACCCCATTGGTCCTCCCGCTTAGCCGCCTCGCCATAGGTTCCTGCAGTTGCCGCAGCACAGCCAATTAGCGCGCGTATACGCTCTGTTGTGTCTGCTGTGCAGTCGCACTGTGTTTTACATGGATAAATTTTAAGGATAAAATTTTGCTTCAATTCTCGAGGAAAAGGAGTTCCCCCTAGCGTATGCTACGCAATACGAGTGATTCTTTTGAAAGGGAACAACCCATTCAAATAAACGTGCGTGGACCTTGTTAGATGCTTTATCTTTACTTTTTGTAATGATTACGATTGATTTTTGCTTGGTGCGGTGTCAAAAAGTTGAAAAAAAGGTGTGGTGTTCTGCACCTCTAATAAGTAAAAAAAAACCCCGATCTGAAGTTTTATACTGCTGAATAACAGACGGAGCCGTTCGTAAATTCCGAAAGCCTGTGAAATACGTCCATTACAATTAAACATTTGCACTACATGATGATGTATTATTGTAAAGATGAAAACACAAGAGATTTCATTACTGCAATGGCAAAAGTTTGTTTAACAAAAACGGCAATATAGTCATAAGTTTGTCACGGGACTCGAACTGCGTCAACTTATCATTAAAGCATTTTTCACACAAGCTATCACATAGTGTGTGAGGTTATTAATGTACAAAACATTAAAAAGTCTTATTTCATTATGGGAAGGGCTGTGCTCATGTTTGTGCTTCAAGCTTACAAGCTGATATAGTCACATTACATGAACGACACATGAATGACATTTTCTCGTCAGAATGCATGCTGCCCCCCAAATATTATATAATAGCCTACTTCATAAATCATCCAGTCTTTTGATGAAGACGGTTGCTATAAAAAAAAAAAAAGCAAAAAACGTTGCTATTGTCAGTAATTTGAGAATAGTATTGTGATACTGACATGTCAACTCCAAATTTGCTTTGTAAAATGTAAATTCTGAACTAATTAATTCGTGCATGGCTGTACTAACAAGAAAAACGAATAAATAAACAGATAAAGCTACATGCATGCAAGACAACAGAAAACTGATGGATGTCTAAACTTTATCTGAACCTGTGTCATTGATGCCAAACAGCTCATCATATAACTGGATTTTAGGCTTTTTTCAAATGTTTGTTAAACGTGGCACTGCGGTAAATTAATGTTTGACATTAGACTCTGCACATTTCATGTTTCTATTCTAGCCCAAACAAATATATGAACAAACGCCCTTTGCATTGCACACGGCATATTCAGAAAAAACATTTCATAGCACAAGACAAGTTTTATGATCACTTTAAAACGTTAAATGTATGTAATACATACTCCTAAATCCATTAAATTCAGGAACACTCAATAAACGTCTTCATCAAAAGACTGGGTGATTTAAATAATAATACATTTCATAATTATGAATTAGGCAAGTAATATTTGTGGGAGCAGCATGCATTTTGACGAGAAAATTACACCTTTGGCCATTGCGTTGGGTCGTTTTTCCAGTCACAGATACTGTACGGACAATCCGACCCAATACGGCTCAGTTTTTCTATGTATCTTACTCTGTCAAGCGGCAGAAGTGATTCTAAATAGGCTATACTGGGTTAACGCCATGCATTTCCAGTGTGGGGAAATGAACTGTTTTCCCCCACGCCGACTCCGCCCCCAGCTATGACACGAAACCGACCAAGTCTATAGGCTATCGGTTCTGCTGTCGGTACTGGGGAAATTAAGAAAATGCACTTACTATTTATTATTGCTATATAGACATTATCTTGCAAATTCTTTGCCAGCCGTTTCTATATGAGATAATATTAAACCATTTGTCTGTGATGCATTTTTGCTATTCGCAATCCAGAAGAGAGAGAGAGACCTCAGCTCTCTCACGTGGAGCTACAGCGTGCACAACACGACAGTCCAGCTTAATGAGTGACGATGGCCAAGAGAACTAAACAAAAGTTTAGTGTGGTTACACTTTAGGGCTGTGATATTAATCTTATTTTATTTTCGATTTCGGCTTCCAAAGATTTGTAAAAAGAAGATATGAGGTAAAACTATTGTAATCTAGCCCAACTTCCTTTCCTTCACAGCAGTGCGCTGTCATTTCTTCAAATGTATGGTCAGATTTAGCACAATCTGTGATTGTTGTAAAATGAAGTCTCCACTCTTGCTAAATTGCAGGACGTGTTTGACAATAAAAAGAGCTATTAAATGCACAATAATCCGCGCAAGTGACACTGTTTCCAACTTCGAGGTGTTACAATATGTTATATGGTCAGCAGGATGTGACAGACCATGTATGGCTGAATTGTGAGTCCTGTGTATGTGATGTCATTGAGCTCAAGCACGTGAAGTAAAGTGAAAGCACTGAGAAACATGCAGTTGTGAGTTTCTTTATTGTTAGAAATAAGAGTGACTGATAGAGTGAACCGAGCATATAACATGGTGGCAGCGGTAAATTACTGGATAAAAAAAAAATGAAAGACTGAGTTAAGTTGGCTATCGAGAAAGCAACGGAGAGAGACGAGGGCCGATCATGGAGGGTGAATTTGGATTGAAACCGCCAGCGAATTTTGACTGCATCAACTTGCATACCCAAAGCTTGGAAAGCGTGGGAAGAGGAGTTTTCTCTGTACACGGATTTGTCGCTAACAGATGCGGACGACAAAACGAAGGTAAAAGTTTTCCAATATCTAATCGGAGAAACAGGAAGAGAACTGTGTAAGACGCTGAGCGCTGCTCTGCCAGCTGACGGCGAGCTGACGCTGGAATGGCTGTTAACCGCGTTCAGGAACCATTGCAATCCGGCACCGAATGAAACTGTGGAAAAATACAAATTTTTCTCCAGAAATCAGTGCTCAGGCGAAACGATTGACAAATATGTTACTGATTTGAAAGTGCTGGCTGACACGTGGAATTTTGGATTGGCTATAGACTCTCTGATTAGAGACCAGAATAATATGCGGCATACTGAACTCGCAAGTGAGAGAACGCCTATTGAGAGAGTCGGACCTGACACTTGAGAAATGTGTGAGGATATGTAGAGCATCAGAACTGTCAAAAGAAAATGTGATGACCATTGAGGGACAGAAAGCTGAAGTACATGCAATTCAGAGAGTTAGACAGGCCCAGAGTGCCAAACAAATCCAAGCAGTTAAGTGTAAATTCTGTGGAAAACAGTTTCCCAGCTTATGGAAAGCAGTGCAGAAAATGTGGCAAGATTAACCATTTTGCAACCACATGCAAAACAAAAGAGACAAAGCGAAAAGGAATACACAGTGTAGCAGAAATGGAAGAGGAGCCGTTTCAAGAAATCCTAAGCCTCAGTTCACAAAAAGGGGAGGACAAACATGAAAAACAGCTGTTTGCAACCATGCTGACAGCTGAAAGGCCAGTAAAATTTCAACTAGACTGTGGAGCCAGTTGCAACGTCATACCCATTCAACTGTTAAACCCGGACACAGTAATGGAAAAGGCTGAACAGATTCTGGTCATGTATAATAAGAGCACCTTGAAACCCATAGGAAAATGCAGAATAAAAATAAGAAATCCCAGAAACAGAAAACTCTATCGTCTGGAATTCATTGTGGTGGATGAGAGCTCGTCAGTGCCCCTGCTAGTAAACAAGGCTGTGCAAGCAATGGATCTGGTAAGAGTACAGCATGAAAACATTATGGTGATTGATGATATTGTTACCACAGAGAGACGCAGAGAAAAGGAACCATGGGACAAAAGAGACATACAACTAGAGTATGCTGACGTATTTGAAGGAGATGGATGCCTGGAAGGGAAATACAACCACGAGGTGGATCCTGAAGTTAAATCAGTGAGGCTTCCAAAGCGGAGAGTGCCAGTGGCACTAATGAAACAACTAAAAGATGAACTGGGAAGCCTGGTAGAGAGAGGCATCATAGCTCAGGTGGAAAAGAGCACGGATTGGATTAGCAGCATGGTGGTGGTGAAGAAACCAAGTGGAAAATTAAGAATTTGTATTGACCCAAGACCACTAAACAAAGCACTTAGGCGTCAACACTTCCCATTGCCTACCATAGATGATGTTCTTCCTGATCTGACTAAAGCGAGAGTTTTCACAGTGTGTGATGAAGGATGGATTCTGGCACGTAAGGCTTTCAGAAGAGTCAAGTTATCTCACTACTTTCGCAACTCCATTTGGCAGGTATAGATGGATCAGAATGCCAATGGGGATCAGCCCGGCTCCAGAAGTGTTCCAGCACAGGTTGACTCAGGCATTGGAGGGCCTCCCAGGAATTCGGATAATAGCAGATGACATTCTCGTCTGTGGGGAAGGCGAAAGTGATGAGGCAGCTGAGAAAGATCATGATGCAAAACTGAGACAACTATTGGACCGGTGTAGAAACAGAAACATCAAACTAAACATCAACAAACTCAAGCTGAGACAGACAGAGGTGCCATACATCGGACACAGACTGACTTCAGAAGGTTTAAAGATTGACCCAAAGAAGGTGAGAGCCATAGTAGAGATGCCCAGACCATCAGATGTGAAGGGGCTACAGAGATTATTTGGTATGGTGAACTATCTGTCCAGATTTTGCGCACACTTGTCAGACAGCTGCGACACATTAAGACAATTGACGCACAGAGATGTGGTTTGGGAGTGGACTGATGTACAGGAAGAGGCATTCAATAAATTGAAACAAATTATTGTGTCTGCACTTGTTTTGAAGTACTACAATCCAGAAAAAGACCTAGTTCTTCAGTGTGACTCCTCCGAGACAGGACTGGGTGCAGCACTTCTACAGACAGGACAACCAGTTGCTTTTTGCAGCAGAGCACTTACACCCACAGAAAAGGGGTATGCTCAAATAGAAAAAGAATACCTGGCAATCCTGTTTGGGATGGAGAAATTTCACCAGTACACCTATGGCAGGAACGTAGAAGTCCATTCTGACCACAAACCCCTAGAAACGATCACAAGAAAGCCTCTTCTGGATGCACCTAAGAGATTGCAGAGAATGCTTTTGAGACTCCAGCAATATGACATTAACGTCGTCTATGTTCCAGGTCGACTGATGCACCTAGCAGACACCCTCAGCAGAGCGTATTTACCGGACTGTGCTGCAGAAGGATCTGTAGAGACAGAAATTGAGACAATTAACATGCTGCAGTACCTGCCCATATCAGAAGCTGCTGCTGTGCTCGCGTGTGCTTTGCTTGCTTTTGAATCTTTATTTGATATTCCCTGTTGTTTAAACTGCTAAATATAACTTACCCATCACCATATATTGTCTAATATTGCCTACCACATTAAATCTGACATCGCTAGCTTTTAATCTAAATCACTATCACGCGTTAGCATTTCGCTAGCCTGTTAGCTTGCCATCTCTGTACTCGGGTCTCTTGTTTTCTGAGTTCATTAAACAACTGTGGTGAGTTGGATTAGTAAATAGACTCCATCAAACAACTGTGGTAAATTGGATTAATCAACAAATACGGTAAGCCATGTCTTCTTCTCCTGTCATTGTCACTTGCACTGCATGTTTCATGTTTAGTATATCTTTCTCCGTTGGCGAACAGGGCTTCACATGTAATAAATTTAAGGAGATAGTCAGGCTGACGGAAAAGATTTCAGAATTAGAGACACACATCCAGACTTTATTTGAGAGTAGTGAGAATGTAACAGCTTTAGACACTGCTTTGGATGCGAATAGCTTAGTGAGCTCTGTACATTGTTCGGTTCCGGCTGTAGAGCCCGTGCAGCAGGGCAACTGGGTGACGGTGAGACGGCATAGTTGCGGATCAAAAAACCACTCTTCCGTTCCGATTAGAACATCAAACAGGTTCTCCCCACTCAGTGATGCACCCACTGAGAATCCTGTTGAAAGTGCCCTAGTTATTGGCGATTCTATTACACGGAACGTGAAAATAGAGACACCAGCCACCATAATCACATGTTTACCGGGAGCCAGAGCGCCTGACATCAAAGCAAATTTAAAAGTGCTGGCTAATGCTAATCGTACATTCTCTAAGATTATTATTCACGTCGGCACTAATGATGTTCGACTTCGCCAGTCAGAGATCACCAAAATTAACATTAAAGAGGTGTGTAAACTCGCAAGTATGATGGCAGATGACGTTTTTTGCTCTGGTCCCCTCCCTGTTAAAAGGAGTGATGAGATACTTAGCAGACTATCATCACTCAATCGCTGGTTGTCTAAGTGGTGTCCGCAAAATAACATTCATAGTTCATAGACAATTGGAAAAGCTTTTGGGGCAGACCTGACCTGTTGAAAAAAGATGGCATCCATCCTTCCTGGGATGGTGCCGCTCTTCTCTCTCTACAAACCTGATTCCAAAAAAGTTGGGACACTGTACAAACTGTGAATAAAAACAGAATGCAATGATGTGGAAGTTTCAAATTTCAATATTTTATTCAGAATACAGCATAGATGACATCAAATGTTTAAACTGAGAAAATGTATCATTTTAAGGGAAAAATAAGTTGATTTTAAATTTCATGGCATCAACACATCTCAAAAAAGTTGGGACAAGGCCATGTTTACCACTGTGTGGCATCCCCTCTTCTTTTTATAACAGTCTGCAAACGTCTGGGGAATGAGGAGACAAGTTGCTCAAGTTTAGGAATAGGAATGTTGTCCCATTCTTGTCTAATACAGGCTTCTAGTTGCTCAACTGTCTTAGGTCTTCTTTGTCACATCTTCCTCTTTATGACGCGCCAAATGTTTTCTATGGGTGAAAGATCTGGACTGCAGGCTGGCCATTTCAGTACCCGGATCCTTCTACACAGCCATGATGTTGTAATTGATGCAGTATGTGATCTGGCATTGTCATGTTGGAAAATGCAAGGTCTTCCCTGAAAGAGACGACGTCTGGATGGGAGCATATGTTGTTCTAGAACTTGGATATACCTTTCAGCATTGATGGTGCCTTTCCAGATGTGTAAGCTGCCCATGCCACACGCACTCATGCAACCCCATACCATCAGAGATGCAGGCTTCTGAACTGAGCGCTGATAACAACTTGGGTTGTCCTTGTCCTCTTTAGTCCGGATGACATGGCGTCCCAGTTTTCCAAAAAGAACTTCAAATTTTGATTCGTCTGACCACAGAACAGTTTTCCACTTTGCCACAGTCCATTTTAAATGAGCCTTGGCCCAGAGAAAACGCCTGCGCTTCTGGATCATGTTTAGATATGGCTTCTTTTTTGACCTATAGAGTTTTAGCCGGCAACGGCGAATGGCACGGTGGATTGTGTTCACCGACAATGTTTTCTGGAAGTATTCCTGAGCCCATGTTGTGATTTCCATTACAGTAGCATTCCTGTATGTGATGCAGTGCCGTCTAAGGGCCCGAAGATCACGGGCATCCAGTATGGTTTTCCGGCCTCGACCCTTATGCACAGAGATTGTTCCAGATTCTCTGAATCTTTGGATGATATTATGCACTGTAGATGATGATAACTTCAAACTCTTTGCAATTTTTCTCTGAGAAACTCCTTTCTGATATTGCTCCACTATTTTTCGCCGCAGCATTGGGGGAATTGGCGATCCTCTGCCCATCTTGACTTCTGAGAGACACTGCCACTCTGAGAGGCTCTTTTTATACCCAATCATGTTGCCAATTGACCTAATAAGTTGCAAATTGGTCCTCCAGCTGTTCCTTATATGTACATTTAACTTTTCCAGCCTCTTATTGCTACCTGTCCCAACTTTTTTGGAATGTGTAGCTCTCATGAAATCCAAAATGAGCCCGTATTTGACATGACATTTCAAAATGTCTCACTTTCAACATTTGATATGTTATCTATATTCTATTGTGAATAAAATATAAGTTTATGAGATTTGTAAATTATTGAATTCCTTTTTTATTCACAATTTGTACAGTGTCCCAACTTTTTTGGAATCGGGTTTGTAGTAATTTGGCCCATAGTCTTAGAGCTAAACCTTGACTAACTGGGGCCCAGGTCAGGCAGCAGACGGACTGGCTTACCCGACCGCCTGCTAGCTGTCTCACGTCACAGAAGTCAGATAAATCCCAGCACATAGAGACTCTTTCACCTAGATATTATCACATAGAGACTGTGTCTGTTCCACGAATTAGTAAATACAAACAACCATTCAACGGTAAAAATTTAATTGATGTCCAACAAATAAACAACAGATATAATACAGATGATCAAATGATAAAGCTCGGGCTGCTGAATATTCAATCCCTTTCCTCAAAAGCGCTTATTGTTAATGATATGATTACAGATCATAACCTAGATGTGCTGTGTTTGACAGAAACCTGGCTAAAACCTGACGATTACATTACTTTAAAAGAGTCTACCCCCCAAGATTATTGTTATAAACACGAGCCGCGTCTGAAAGGTAAAGGGGGAGGTGTTGCTGTAATTTATAATAATATCTTCGGTATTACTCAGAAGTCTAGTTTCAAATATAATTCCTTTGAAGTTTTGGTGCTTTATGTAACGTTATGTAGTGAAATTGATAAATCCCGTTTGACATTTATGTTGGCTACTATATACAGGCCACCAGGGCACCATACAGACTTCACCAGAGAATTTGCTGATTTTCTGTCAGAGTTAGTACTGACTGCAGATAAAGTCCTAATTGTTGGTGATTTTAATATCCATGTAGACAATGAAAAAGACACATTGGGATTGGCATTTAGAGACATTCTAAACTCTATTGGAGTAAGGCAACACGTGTCAGGACCCGCTCATCGCCGTAAAATCATACTTTAGACCTAATACTGTCACATGGAATAAATGTTGATACCATTGAAATTCTGCAGCAGAGCGATGACATCTCAGATCATTACTTAGTATTATGTACACTTAATTTAGCAAAGGCTGCAAAACCGTCCCCTCGCTTCAAATATGGCAGGACTATCACTGCTGCGACTAAAGATTGCTTTGTAAATAATCTTCCTCATCAGTTTCATCTCCTCAGCATCCCAGATAGCCTAGAGGAACTCGATGTTGCAACAGAAACTATTGACTCTCTCTTTTCCAGCACTTTAGACACAGTTGCTCCCCGGCGCTTAAAGAAGATTAAAGAAAATAGTCCAACGCCGTGGTACAACAAGCACACCCGGGCCCTTAAAACAGCAGCCAGAACAATGGAGCGCAGCTGGAAGAAAACAAAACTGGAAGTTTTTCACATTTCGTGGAAAGAGAGCATGATTGCATACAGAAAGGCCCTAAAAACTGCTAGATCTGCTTATTTCTCGACTCTCTTAGAAGAAAACAAACACAACCCTAGGTATTTATTCGATACAGTGGCTAAATTAACCAAAGATAAAGCTTCAACTTCTGATGTTTGTAAACAGCACAGCAGTAATGACTTTATGAACTTCTTTACTTGTAAGCTTGATAATATTAGGAAAAAAATTATAACCATGCAGCCGTCTACTACAGTATCACATCAGACAGTGCATTGTAGTGTCACTGAGGAAAAATTACATTCATTCACTGCTATAGGAGAAGAATTGGCTAAACTCGTTAAATCATCAAAATGAACAACATGTATGCTCGACCCTATACCGACTAAACTACTAAAAGAGATGCTTCCAGAGGTCATAGATCCTCTTCTTAATATCATTAATTCATCCTTGACATTAGGATATGTACCAAAAACTTTTAAGTTGGCTATTATTAAACCACTTATTAAAAAAACGCAACTTGATCCTACAGAATTAGTCAATTACAGGCCAATCTCAAATCTACCCTTTCTGTCAAAAATACTAGAAAAGGTAGTGTCCTCACAATTATGCTCCTTTTTCGAAAGAAATGGTATCTGTGAGGATTTCCAGTCAGGATTTAGACCGTATTATAGTACTGAGACTGCTCTCATTAGAGTTACACATGATTTACTCTTATTATCCGATCGTGGTTGTATCTCTCTGTTAGTGTTACTCGATCTTAGCGCTGCATTCGATACTATCGACCACAACATTTTTTTGAATAGACTCGAAAATTATGTTGGCATTAGTGGAATTTCATTGGCATGGTTTAAATCATACTTATCTGACCGTTATCAGTTTGTAGCAGTAAATGAAGAGATGTCACACCGATCACAAGTTCAGTATGGAGTACCGCAGGGCTCAGTGCTAGGACCGTTGCTTTTCACCCTGTACATGCTACCACTGGGAGATATTATTAGGAAGCATGGCGTTCATTTTCATTGTTATGCTGATGATACTCAGCTCTATATTTCTTCACACCCTGACGAAATTTACCAATTCACAAGATTAACGGAATGCATAGCTGATATAAAAAATTGGGCGACTAGTAATTTCCTGCAACTTAATTCAGAAAAAACTGCATTTTTAATCATTGGACAAAAAAACTCCACAAGTAGTAACCTAGAATACTGTCTAACACTCGATGGCTGCTCTGTCAAGTCCTTGTCGTCAGTTAGGAACCTGGGTGTGCTCTTTGATACCAATCTCTCATTTGAAAGCCACGTTTCTAGCATCTGTAAAACTGCATTCTACCATCTTAAAAATATATCTAAATTACAGCACATGCTTTCAGTGCAAAATGCTGAACAGTTAGTTCATGCGTTCATGACCTCAAGGCTAGATTATTGTAATGCTCTACTGGGTGGTTGCCCTGGTCACTTAATAAATAAACTGCAGCTTGTCCAAAACGCAGCAGCTAGAGTTCTTACTAGAACCAGGAAGTATGACCATATTAGCCCGGTTCTGGCAACACTCCATTGGCTCCCTATTAAACATCGTATACATTTTAAAATCTTGCTGATTACTTACAAAGCACTAAATGGTTTAGCTCCCCAGTACTTGAGCGAGCTCTTAACGCATTATACTCCATCACGTCTATTGCGGTCTCAAAATTCTGGCCAGTTGATAATACCTAGAATATCAAAATCAACTGTAGGCGGTCGATCATTTTCCTATTTAGCACCTAAACTCTGGAACAGTCTTCCTAGCATTGTTCGGGAAGCAGACGCACTCTGTCAGTTTAAATCTAGACTAAAAACACATATCTTTACTATGGCATACACATAAAACATTTTTAATTTATATTATTCAAATCAGTTAAATGATTGTTTTAGGCTGCATTAACTAGGTCAGCCAGAACCGGGAACACTTCCCATAACACCTGATGTACTCGTTACATCATAAGAAGAATGGCATCTACGCTAATGTTAGTCTCTCTGTTTATCCCAAGGTTTACTGCAGTCGGCCGGATCCGGGCCGTATCCGGACCAGATGGTGGACCTTAGCCTGGACATGACGAACGCATCCCTGAAGTGTCTGCAGAGACCGTGTCAATTAAACTCCCCCCTGTAAATGCCGCATCGATACGACATCCTCATTAAACCCATTCCCGGCGTGACGACTCCAATCTTTCGAATAATCCTACGAATATCTATTGATCTAATATGACTTCTGACCTGTAATGTTGCCAGAATCATAATCATACACTATTTGTTCGTCGGCCAGAGGAGAACTGGCACCCCGACTGAGCCTGGTTTCTCCCAAGGTTTTTTTCTCCATTCTGGCCCTGAAGGAGTTTTGGTTCCTTGCCACCGTCGCCTTTGGCTTTTGGCTTGCTCAGTTGGGGACACTTAAATTTCAACTATATTACTGATCTGCCCGCATTGACACTATATGATAATTGAAATGAGCTAGATGACATCACCGTTTTCACCAGAGCCTGTTGCATTATTTTCCTGTTACCACTGTGAAGCTGCTTTGAAACAATTGGCATTGTAAAAAGCGCTATATAAATAAAGGTGATTTGATTCTGATTTTGATTTGAAGTCTACAAAAGATACAGACAGAAACTGCTAAGGATGCTACGTTTCAGATGTTACAGCAAGTGATAGTCCAGGGATGGCCAGAAGAGAAATGTCAGCTGAAAGAAGAGGTGAGACAATTCTTTTCTGTGAGAGAAGAGCTCAGTGTGCAACATGGTGTGATTTTCAGAGGAGAGAGAGCTGTAATACCAGCAAAGCTGAAAACAGAAATCATGGAGAGAATTCATGCATCACACTTAGGCATTGAAAGCTGCTTACGCAGAGCAAGAGGCGGTGTATACTGGCCTGGGATGAGTGCGGGCCTAAGAGTGTACATAGGAAACTGTGCGGTCTGCAAAGCGGTAGATGCACGACAGCAGAAAGAGACAATGTGCCCACATTACATTCCTATGAGACCATGGTCAAAACTGGGAACAGATTTGTTTTCTTTCAACAACAGAGCATATCTCATCACAGTTGACTATTTTTCCAACTTTTGGGAAGTAGACTGTCTCACAGACACAAGGTCAAGCACAGTGATACACAAATTAAAGGCCTATTTTGCACGACACGGGATCCCAGATACAGTGATCTCCGATAATGGACCACAGTACAGTTCACAGGAATTCAAACAGTTCAGAAGGAATTCAAGCTTAGGAATTCAAGCATATAACATCATCTCCTGCATATCCCCAAAGCAACGGCAAAGCTGCAGAGTCCGCAGTAAAGATGGCCAAACAGCTGATGGAAAAGGCAAAGAGAGCAAAGACTGATCCATATCTAGCACATATTCTAGAACACAGGAACACACCATCTCAGGGATTCAACGCCAGTCCTGCACGAAGACTCATGAGCAGAAGAACTAAAACATTACTGCCGACACACGACAGCCTTCTGCAGCCAGGTGTTGTGAACACAGAACATGCAATAAAAAACAACCAATGCAAACAGACTTACTACTACAACAGAGGAGCAAAAGATCTTCGACTTCTTCAGGAAGGAGAACAAGTAAGAGTTCATTTGGACACGAAACACAGATCCACCTGGACACCAGCAAAAGTGATAAGAATGGCCAATAACAGCTCATACACGGTGAAGCTGGAAAATGGAAGTGTTGTAAGGAGAAATCGGAAACATCTCAGGACCGTGCCTGGAGGACCACAGAGAGCAGACACACAAAACATGAGTGTCAAGATTGAACAGACTAATCAGAAGATTCATCTGGATGAGGGACGTTCCAAGATTGAACCAGAGACACACACAACACACACACGCACACAACATTCAGATAACGGCAACAGTGTTGTGACAACCAGATGTGGCAGATTAGTCAAGAGACCAACACACTATCTGTTTAATTGTTCTAATCACACTTAGGATCTTCCTTGAGTATACACACATATTTTTTTTTAAAAAAAGGAAGGATGTTACTATGTTATATGGTCTGCAGGATGTGACAGACCATGTATGGTTGAATTGTGAGTCCTGTGTATGTGATGTCATTGAGATGCGCAAGCACGTGAAGTAAAGTGTGTGAGTTTCTTTATTGTTAGAAATAAGAGTGACTGATAGAGTGAACCAAGTAGAGAATAGAGTATATATATATAAATATATATATAAATGCTAATGTTTCATGTGTTTAAGGAGCGGAGAAGAGTGTCTTAGTGTAGCATTTGTCATCAAGTCAGCCAATACTCTCCTAAATAGCCTGTGTGTAGCACAGTAATCTTTAATAACAAGATTTTGGCCAATTGTCAGAAGAAAAAAACTGCCCGCATAGCTACAGTAAACTTTATAACCTGTAATGAAAGCACTTACTGCCTCGGATGCGGCTGTTAAAAAGCATGCATCTCTGACATTAATTCTCTGAAATTCGCTGTTCAAAAACCTCAAAACTCCATTTGAGCTTGATTTTGGTAAAATGTTAATAATATAGTGACACGTGCAGTGTCTGACCATATGTTCATTCATTCATTCATGTAGGTTATTTCTTATTTGCTCTTTTGTAATTTTGAACTTGAAACTGTGCCGCCGATTTCATACTCGATACGATTTGCCCACCCTGTTTTATGAAGGCCCACCCGTCTGAACATTTCTGGCCTCGACCCTGGTGCAGGCCAGTCAAGTTCCTCCACACCAAACTCGCTCATCCATGTCTTTATGGACCTTGCTTTGTGCACTGGTGCACAGTCATGTTGGAACAGGAAGGGGCCATCCCTAAACTTGCATGAAATTGTCCAAAATGTCTTGGTATGCTGAAGCATTAAGAGTTCCTTTCACTAGAACTAAGGGGCCAAGCCCAACCCCTGAAAAACATCCCCACACCATAATCCCCCCTCCGTCAAACTTTACACTTGGCAGTTGGCACAATGCAGTCAGGCAAGTACCGTTCTCCTGGCAACCGCCAAACCCAGACTTGTCCATCTAATTGCCAAGACAGAGAAGCGGGATTCGTCACTCCAGAGAACATGGCCATGGAAACCCATTCCATGAAGCTCTCTACGCACTGTTCTTGAGCTAATCTTAAGGCCACACGAAGTGTGGAGGTCTGTAGCTATTGACTCATATGCGCACTGTGCGCCTCAGCAAGCGCTGACCCCGCTCTGTGATTTTACGTGGCCTACCACTTCGTGGCTGAGTTGCTGTTGTTCCCAATTGCTTCCACTTTGTTATAATACCACTAACAGCTGACCGTGGAATATTTAGTAGTGAGGAAATTTCACTAATGGACTTATTGCACAGGTGGCAACCTATCACGGTACCACGCTTGAATTCAGTGAGCTCCTGAGAGCGACCCATTCTTTCACACCTGTTTGTAGAAGCAGTCTGCATGCCTAGGTGGCCATGGAAGTGATTGGAACACCTGAATTCAATGATTGCAATATAGTGTATAACAGAGAGAAACATAACATACATGACACAAATTACTGGTCATCCATACATTTATTTCATCATTACAAGCCAAAATGGAGTTTGTTGGGAAAGGAGAAGTGTGTTGAGAACTGTAGAATGTAGAGCTATTAGTAGAGAAGAGTTGAATATTTGAGAGATATATATTAAGCCGCTGAAAAATCTGCAACACTAACACACAGACCGTTTCTCAAGATCAGGTACGCCAATATTATTTATATAAAATATTATTTATTGAACAATAATTTTTCATGAACAATAACAGCCATTATACAAGAATAAGAAGTTTGTACAATAGCAAACAGACATTCAGTCAAAAGTACAAAACTTAAATAAAAATAAAAGTTATGAAACTTTGCCCTCAATCAAAACTATTTGATCGGGACTACACTATCTACATTGCATTTACATGTGTGGTCACCAAATACTGCTAGATGCAAATGCTACTGCCTCAAAACAAGGAGCCAGGTGCTACCAGGGCTACAAAGTTGCTAAAGCATTGTGGGACCACTCATATCAGCCTGCTAGATGCTAAGCTGAGGGAGGAAGCAGCCAAAGGCGGGAAATTCTGTGACATCCAGTGCGGGTTTCACAGGAACTTCTGGGGCGGCCAAGAGAGGAATTCTGACATGACATGCAGCTCTGACATTCCTCATGATGTCTTATTCTGTGCCCTGAAAAAAACAAGCAACAAGGTTATAGTCCACATACATTACAATTAGAATCTTTCAAATGAAAAGTGAATATATCTTCAAAATCATTTGTAGCTGATCTTAGGCCCAGTACCTTAAACCATTCATGTTGAAGGATTTCACTCAAATCAATCCGCTGTCTTGGGCTTTCCTGCAGGAGGGATCGAATCAGGTGGCAGCATTCTGTGCAGAACGATGGAAGAGATTCAGATTATTATCGTAAACTTTACACCTGCTATCTTTGTATTAAGCTGTAAGATTCGACTATTCTATGCTCTATTCGATTCTGTGGTCAGAAAATCAGGAGAAATTCCTGTTTTATCCACATTGGGTGCATCTCAATCAGCTCCCTAGTTCAGTAGTCAGGCCACTGATCAGGGAGTTGGCCATTTTAAGGGCTGTCTCAATCGCAGAATCCTTCCAGTGCACTGAAACGTTTGCTCCCTAAAAAGTCCCACAATGCACCGCAAAAAAAACAGGGTCCATCGATGCTCACTATGAGTTCCCTTAACGGAAGTTCTGAAGCGTGAAACTTAAATCACGTGAGCCAACTCACTACACATAACGACCGATAATGACACGCGATATATGTTTTTAAAAATAGAAACCATTATTTTATTATATTTCAGCATAAACACACATCGTTAGACAGGTAATGAACACAATCTAGCTAACATTTATCATTTATTTATGGCTGAAATGTTGCACGTATATGTAACAAGCAAAGTATTTATCATAATGTACTTTAAATAACATTACAAGTAATGTCAGAAAGATATCAGCTCTGCTACCAGTAATGATTTTGTACAATGAGGACGTTGTCACGTCGCCGCATCAGTGTCCCAATGTGTAGTGAGCCAGCGTCCTTTACTGTCCTTACCAGTGCCCGAATTCATGTACACGATATACTGATTCACGAGCTTGGGAGCTAGGGAACTGATTGAGACGCACCCATTATCTATCTTTTATAAAGCCACTTGGCTCAGGTGTTACTTTTCCTCGTTTCTTTGTTTTGTATGATTTGGGTCTTCTTTGTTGTGATGTATGGCATCTCACCGTTTGACAAGCCAGGCATAGACCAGGTGTTGTCATCAATCCTCCGCCTGTCTCTGGGTTCTGGGAAGCGTCCACACACCAGTACGAATAAGAGCACTCCTAGAGACCACACAGTAGCTGGTTTCCCTTGATACTTTCCCTCTGCGCGGTACTCAGGTGGGCGGTAGTCTAGAGTGCCTGTAGGAAAGAGATTTGTCTGAAGCTTGAAACACCAATGACTGGTGTTATTTCATTTTAAACAATGCTGAGATATGGTTTATATGATACCAATTTAACTTGTCACTAGAACTTAAGTCCCAAACTACAGGTCTGATTCATGATACATACCACAGAACTTTTCATAGCCAGATTCCTTCAGGAGATCCCCACATCCAAAGTCAATCAGTTTGACCTCAAGTATTTCTGTGTTGATCAGCAGGTTCTCCAACTTAATATCCCGGTGAAAAACTTCATGGCGACAGCACATGTGAGCAGCCATTGTTGTCTGCGCCATGATAAACCGTGCCGTGTCCTCATTGAGGGTGCCACCGTGAACGTTTAGAAAATCCCACAGATCTTTGCAGGGTGAGGGAAGCTCCAAGACCATGATATATTGATCAGGCTGGTCCTGCCAGTCCAGCAGCTCAATGATCTCTGGAACTCTGGGGCCATTATTAACAAGGATTAACAGGCCAACCTCTAATGGGAGAGGTGCGGGATGACCAGGCTGGAAGAAAAAGTTTTATCATTATGTCTACACATTTTAATTTCAAGACCGTGGGAAAACAGCGTAGCGAGTGTAGCCTACTTACAATGTAGACGTATTTCATGTTCTTTGGCTTTCTGGCAATTTTCACTGCTACCTGATCAACCAAAAAAAAATGTCAAGTGTAGTAAATAGTGAAAAAATATACACTAAAAGGACTTCAAATGGATATAGTGAGACAAAACTATTTGTTAGGTAAATGTTGTAAGGAAATGACAATACCTCAAGACCATCCTCCAAGCGTATGCTCCCTCACCAAGCATTCTGCCGATTTCATACCGGCTCAAAATGTTGTCTGTTAAAAGATTAATCATTTTAGTTGCTTGGAGAGAAGTGAGTGTAATGTTTGAGGTTATGGCCATAAACTCACCCTCAGTTGTCACGTCCACTCTGTTGTTGTTGTGACCTGGTGCTGGACTGTCTGGAAGGGTTTCAACCTGCTGATCTGCAGGAGGAAGGACTTCAAGACCACTGGATAGAGGTTCCTAAGGACCATGATCCTCTAGAGCACAGGCACTGTCCTGTAGGGAATTTTGATCTAAAGCAGGGAATATCAAACAAATAATAATTAAACACTGCATAGTCATATTATGGTGGTTCTTCAGGAATTCTTAAAAATAAACGTTCTTCGATGTTTCATCTGTTAATATATAAGACATGTCCTGAAAAAAAAATTTTGATCATGACTTTGTAACATGACCACTTCATGGCACTTCATCCTATGGAACAGAAAAATCCCCCTAATTAATTAAGTTCCCATTGATGGATACTGATATATACCTGAACATTATGATGTACAGAGCTCTAGTAAACAAAAAACAGTTAGCCTACACATTTTGAAATGGTCATATGATTTACCCTCAGTGTGTCTCTCATATATCGCAGTGGTATCTTGGTATGAGCTGCCGCTCCAGTTCCAGTGAAGAGACGGCAGCTTCTCAAAACTATCCATCCTCCTCCTCTTTCTCATTGGCATCTCATTTTCCTCACCAACACTAACAGGCTGATGGTTTTCAGCCACATCGGTGCTGGATGTTGAGGACGTGCTCTGATGGAAGTCGCACACCTGAGCACTTCGAGAACTTTGTTTTCTTTTTCGGCCAATGGTAAAAGATGTCCGCTTGGTTTCATCTGTGTTTAAAGATATATGACATGTCCTGGAATAAAAATAAACTAATCTTCAACTGATTTTTGATCAAATGTCATATTGTAATAAATGACACTAGGTTTCCATTAATGGATACTCGTATCTAGCTGAGAATTATGTAGACTTTATGATGTACAGAGCTCTAATAAACAGAAAACAACTGGTCATTGGATTTACCTTCAGCGTGTCTCTCACTAATGGCTGCAGTGGTCTGACCCTGACCTGAGCTGCTGATCCAGTGAAGAGAGCGCAGCTCTACAGAGCTGTACTTCCTCCACTGTCCCTCCTGACTATCACTTTCCTCACTAACAGACTGATGATATACATACATAGAACACATAGAAGAGATCTGACCTTGATTTCTTCCCATATCACAATAAACAAAGAACATATCAACAGATGCAGAAAAAAAGGTGTCAAAATCTTCCAAATATTAATATATATTCATATTAATTTGTAGCTTATTATGGTCAATACCTTAAACCATTTATGGAAAACTGCTGGAGGGGTTTGAACCTGCTGATCTGCAGGAGGAAAGACTTCAAGACCACTGGATAGAGGTTCCTGAAGACCATGATCCTCTAGAGCACAGACACTGTCCTGTAGAGAACCTAAAGCAGGGAATATCAAACAAAAGCATGTTTCAAACAAATAATAGCCTAATAATTATTAAACATTGCATTCTCATGTTAAGGCGATTGTTCTGTTAAAATGTTTTATTTTTTCAACTTTTATAGTTTTTTAAACAATCATTGTTTAAATATTTATGACAAATCTGATCATTGGCTTGTTCAAACTTCAGTTGTATTTTGATATAATGTGTGATGGATTTGTAACATATGGTAATGACACTTCAATGATATTCTCCAATGGTCATTTAATTTACCTTCAGAACAATAATCTGGACTGAGCTGCCGCTCCAGTCACAGTAACGAAAAGATGGCAGCTTCACAAAACTATCCATCCTTCTCATCTTTCTCACTGGCATCTCATTTTCCTCGCCAACACTAACGGGCTGATGGTTTTCCGCCGCATCGGTGCTGGATGTTGAGGACGTGCTCTGATGGGAGTCGTACTCGTACACCTGAGCGCTAGAACTACGCTTTCTCTTCAGTGCCATGATAACAGTTGTCCACTTGGGTAACTCTATCACGTAAACTGCAGAGAATAAGCAATGAGAAGACTGAGAAAACTGACGGTAGCTGGTTTCACACGCGCGACTTTGTTCAAGTTAAAATAGCGCACACAACGTTCTATTTCTTTATGACGCCATCGCATTCCTGAGGGACGCTTTTCGAATCCGCGTGACATTGCTCACAGCTGAGAAATGGCTTGTTTCCTTTTCTTGCTTCAATTTCTATTTCTATTTGTTATATAACTTATGTATATTTAGGAAATGTTTCTACTTAAGACATCTTACCTCAAGGGTCTCGCTTAACTTTCACTTCACAATAAAAACTATATTTTACTCTACAAATCTAAATGAATTCCTGTACATTAACAAATATAAAAATTTCAAACATAAATTCATAGACCACTATTATGAAAAAAGGTTAGCATTTAAGTTCAGAATAATTTAGGTTTTATTTTATTTATATTTTAATTTAAGTATTTATTTATTTATTTAAGTTTTTTTTTAAATAAGAGAATAACCCTTCAAAATATGTCAAGATGTCATTAAATTTTGAATTTAAATCCTACACTATGTAGGTTATGTTTATAATTGCTTAACATCTACAAATTGTAATATATCCTATACTATAGATTAGTTAAAGCTGCAGTCTGTAACTTTTTTTGGTTAAAAATGATCCAAAATCAAATTTTGAGCAAGTACATAACCAGCCGGTGTTTAAAACAATCTCCTTCTGTTATGTTCTACTGTTATGAACGACACGGACAACCATTTCACTGCAGAGTCTTTACTGGTGAGTGCTTCAGATTTCGCTCACTCATACCCCTTTTCCACCAGCAAGAACCGGGTGCTAGTTCGGAGCTAGTGCTAGTGCCGGTTCGGAGTTGGTTCGACTGACGAGCCTTCTAAGAACCGGTTTGCCTTTCCACGGGCTAGAGAGTCACCACAGAGCCAGGTTTTACATCACTGTATATGTCTCATCTTTCTCAGCAACGCTAGCGAGGCAGCGTGAAACACAAACACACCAGGCTTGTTCGAGATGCATCGGTGCTGGGCAGAGTATGACATCAAAGTACCGCAAAAGCGATTCAAAACCATAAGGAGTCATATGCTCTCGCTGTACTTTGATGTCATACGGCGATCGGTCTGCGCAGCGCCGATGCATCTCGAACAAGCCTTCAACAATGGCGAACATTGCGTTACTATTGATGCACATGGCTTTGCGAACCTACATCGGCATCAAAACAGCGAATCCAACGCATTCGTGCAGCTCGTCTATAATTTGTATAGACAGAGATTACAATCGAGCAGCTATTAGCTTGTTTAGCGGCTAATTCAAAAATGGCAGTCACAAGTTAGTGTTCGTCTTGTTGGTCACGGTAACCCCGCCCCCAGCCCCTGACGTAAGCGGTTCTTACTTCTAGACCAGCAATGATTTGGTGCTACTTAAGAACCATTTTTCCTGGTTCAGAGCTGGTGCTTTGGGTGTTGAAAGACAAAGAACCGATTTGAAACTAGGCTCTGGCTCCGAACCAGCACTCAAACTGCCTTGGTGGAAAAGGGGTGTCAGTTACACTGCCTTGCTGCTCCAACCAGCGTTCTACATATGGGGAAACTACCGTAGTGCATAGTATAGCGTCGCATGAACAATACATTACATTTCCTCCCCCATAGATTTGAACTCCTTAATGTAAACAATTTGCAAAAATGTGACTACAGTTTATGATTCACATAACAACCCTTGTATACATGTGGTTAGAACTTCTTCTGATAAAGAACCACCAATCAGTCCATAACTACAAATCTAATCTGTTAGGTGCTTTTCTCTGTCGAAGTGGATATCTTCTTTCAGGACTGGGAACTGTCCTTGTTTCCACTGGAACATGTGGATGGGTAACACTGGAATTGCCCTTGTCACTCACATAAGGAGCAAAGTCATTGGCCATGGTACTGCCCATAACATCCTTTCTGTCCTGTACATTAGATGACAGCAGATGATCCACATGTACATTCACACTACAATCTCCGACTTGCACTTGGTATGTGAGAGGTCCATGTTGGAACAAGAATACACCTGGAAGCCAAGCACAATTTGAATGTCGACAGTTCCGCACAATGACCTTCTAACCAACCTCAAATGATCTGAGCTTCCTGGAAGGTGAATCGTGAGCACTTTTTTGCTGCGCTTAGTGTTTGAGAACAACAGCAGATGTATCAGGCTTTAGCAGTGTGAGACGGATACAAGGCTGTCTTTTCAGAAACAGTTCAGCAGGTGTTGTCTCTGTTACTGTATGGGGAGTGTTGCGGTAGGTTAACAGAAAACGAGCCAGGCGTAGATGAGGGATAACAGATTGTGCTCGTAACCTTTGCCATGCTTTTTTGAAGGTTTGTACCACCCGCTCGGCTTGATCATTTGTGGCTGGATGATATGGAGGAGACAGAACATGACGCACACCATTATTCCTTAGGAACTCCTCAAACTCCCTGGAGGTGAATGGTGGGCCATTGTCTGATACCAGCTCTTTGGGGAATCCATAGGAAGCCTAGAGATGACGCAAGAGGTTTATAGTCTTCTCTGCATTGGTCAGCTGAGTGGGAAAGATTTCCACCCATTTCGAATAAACATCAACAATCACTAAGAAGTGTTGCTTGTCTATTTCGGCATAGTCTATGTGAATGCGCTCCCAGGGTGTTGTTGCCCAAGACCATGGGTTAAGAGGAGCACAGGGTGGTTGGTTTCGCCCCAACTCACATGGAGCTCACTTACTTACAAAGTTTTGGATGCCTTGGTCAAGACATGGCCACCAGAGGTATCCTCTTGCCAATGCTTTCATTCTTATTATGCCTGGGTGTCCCTCATGCAGCTCAGACAACAGTCTTTCCCTATATTTCGGAGGAATGATTACTCTCGAGCCCCACAGGATACAGCCCTGGTCTGTTGAGAGCTGGTCTTTCCTTACAAGGAACGGTTTCAAGTGCTCATCTGTGACATGATTGGGCCATCCAGACAAAGTTAGGTCCAACACTTTTGATAGCAAGGGATTTCTCCTAGTTTCTGTGGCGATGTCCTTTGCACAGATTGGCAATTCTGGTGTGAGCCTTGAAACACAGTCTCCTCTTCCCCCCCTGTAGAGGATGTCTTGCACGGTAATCTGAACAATGCATCCGTGTTTGCGTGATCCGAAGAGCATCTGTACTCTATGTCATAATCATAGGCCAACAAGGTCAAAGCCCACCGTTGCATATGGAGAGCAGCAAGTGTTGGAATGGCAGACTTGGGACCTAGGACTGCAAGAAGAGGTTTATGATCAGTTAGCAGGTGGAACTTCCGGCCATACAGATATTTGTGAAACTTTTTCACTCTAAAGACTATGCTCAGGGCCTTTTTCTCAATCTGCGCATAGTTTTTTTCACTTGCTGTCAGAGTCCTCGATGCAAACACGATGGGGTGTTCTTCCCCTGAAGGTGAGATATCTGTGAGATAACTGCACCGAGTCTCAGTGGCTTTTTGGGATCATAGTGAGCTAACCACTTACTTGACAACAATTGCTGTTTACAGGCGTTGAAAGCATGAGCACACTGTGAAGACCATTGCCAATTTACATTGGCCTGCAACAGTCGGTGGAGTGGGTGCAACAACGTGGAAAGGTTAGCCACAAACTTTCCAAAGTAGTTCAGAAAAGGATCGTAAGTCCCAGAAAGTAATTCTGAGATATTTGTTGTAGCAGGGGCCTTTACAATCGCTTCCACCTTGCTCTCCGTTGGATGCACTCCTTTTTCATCAATCTTGAATCCCAAGTATTCCACAGAGTTACAGAGGAATTCACATTTTGATTTCTACACTCTTACTCCATATTGTTGCAGTCGTGACAGCACTTTGTCCAGTACTACCAGATGTTCCTCAGAAGATGGTGCAGAGACCAGAATTTCATCCATAAAACACACTACATGGTGAAGTCCCTGTAGGATGCTGTGGAAATTCCATAGGCCAGACGATGGTACTTAAACAGGCCTTTGTGTGTGTTTATGGTAAGGTACTGCTCGGATTCAGCGTCCAACTGCAGCTGCTGATATGCAAAAGACAGATCAATCTTACTGAAGACTTTTCCCCCAGCCAAGGTGGCAAAAAGACACTCCACGTTAGGTAGCGGATATTCCTCTGCAAGAATGCATTTTTTCACTGTGACTTTATAATCGCCACACAGCCTAACTGTCTTGTCTTTCTTTGGAGCAACCACAATGGGAGCTGCCCAATCGCTTCTTCCAACCTGAGAGATAATTCCGTTCCTCTCCAGGCGATCAAGTTCCTTTTCTACTGCTTCTTTAAGAGCATACGGAACAGGCCTTGGTTTGTGAAAGACAGGTTAAGATCCTTCTTGCACTCTGACCTTTGCTTTAAAGTCACTAATTTTGCCATATCCATCTTGAAATAGCTCTTTGTGTTTTTCAAGTACATCAGAGAGAGAAAGAACACTCACCGGTGTCACATGTCTCAAGCTGAAGATCTCCTTCCAGTTTAAGGATATTTTCTGGAGCCAGTTACGTCCCAGCAATGGTGGCTTGTCTCCTTTGACCACAACCAATGGAAGTGAACACTGTTGTCCCTCATGTGTGACTGGAACCTTGATCTCACCCAACACAGGAATTTTGTCTCCAGTGTACGAGGCCAGATGAATGGAGGTTGGGCGCAACATACAATCCTTCAATTTGTTTTTATAGATATTTTCTGGGATCAAAGACAAAGAGGCTCCTGTGTCTAGTTGCATGCTAACTGTTGTGCCATTTACCTGTAGATCAATATAAATGCCATCCACCTTGTCTTGTGCAGAATAGACAGTGAAGAGCTCAAACAGTTTGTCATTCACTGCACACTGATTCTCAGATATGTCCACTGACACGTATTGAGCTTTGTCTAGCTGCTGTGTTCTGTGATTCTTACATACACGTTGTAAGTGTCCGATTTTCCCACAGTTGTGGCATTTTTCATTGCGATAACGATATTCTGTGGGATGGTGGTTGCCTCCTCCACAACGGTAACAGTTGCTTCTATGCTTGCTAAAAGGTTGCTGGACCCCTTTTTTTACTCCTGTACTGAGAATTTCCCTGTCCTCTGTATTTCTATTTGCCCCCACAGACATTTTGCACCTTATGCACACTTGAGTCCTTCATGGTTACCTGGGCACTCAGCTGCTTGGTATCCTTTTGCGCTAATTCTAATGCAAGAGCAACATCGCAGGCTGTCTTGAAAGTAAGGTCCTTCTCTGACAGTAACCTTCTGTGATAAACTTCTCCTGCAAGTCCACAGGCAAATTAGTCTCTGAGAGCATCATCCAGAAATGTTCCAAACTCACATGAACTTGCCAGATGTTTTAATGCCAGAATGTAATCGGATATTGTTTCCCCAGGACTTTGGTTGCATTGGTAAAATCTGAAGCGTTCTGCAATCAGAATTGGCTAGGGCTTAAAATGGTCAGAAAGCATCCAGGAGTAATTTTCTGGTATGATAAATCAATCACTTTTGCAGGTTCAACTAGACTTTTCAAGAGGCCATATTCGACTGGTCCCAAAACACTCAGGAAAACATTTGCTTTTTTTTCCACTGTCAATTTCATTTGCTGCAATCCATTGCTCAAATCTCTCCAAATAGGTATCAAAATCCTCTTTGGTACTGTCAAACTCAGGCACTCGTCCTATTGTGGCCATTTTCTTTTCCTTGGTTTTATGATTATGTTCCTCTTCTTTGTAAATTATTCAGTCTTTCTCTTCTTCTCTCTTTATTTTTCAATAAGTCAATTCTGTGCAGTGAATGTCAACAGACCAACTGTTACCTTTGTGGCTGTTGTAATCATTTCGTCCTCTAGATGTCGCCCTACTCCCAAGAGCTCAGCATGTGACTGTCGCTACCTCCATGGCTGTGCACTTTTGTTTGGCTCGCAAACAGTTCTCTTTTCCTCTTCTATACTGCTTTTTCGGATTTTCCGTGCTCATTCTATGCACTAGAGCGCTGCATTTCAACCCGAGCCCGACGGGCCCCGATTTATTTGCGCCCCTAGGGCCGCGTAATTTTCACGTCATACCTCACATGCGGGCTGGGCTTCGGGCCTGTTTTAGGCTTCTCCTTTTTATATTTTAGACATTCACCCATTAAAAGAAACTATAAGATGGGCTGCGCTGGTGGAAACAACATGAGACCATGACTGTCAAGACTGGCTCGCAGTGTTCAGAGTCCACGCCAGCAACAGCAGCGAGCATTCCTTCAGCGCAGCTGGAAGAGTTATGGCCTTTTTACACCTGGTCATTTCATTCGTTTTCTCTGATCAGAGATCTATCCGATTGTGAAAAGACCAGGAGTAAATGCCTTCCGAAATTCTTTCGATACGGATTTATATCTGATCGCTCAAACAAACCAATTCAGAAGGTGGTCTGGGACACATTTCAGACGAAACTAGACAAAAGTAAATGCATCTGGCTGTTTAAACCAAATATATAAATTTTACTCCTGGCAAACTGTTAAAAAATAAGTGTGAGAGCGCGTTAAAGGCTAGGCTATATATGACATGTTGTAGCCAGATATGACGGCGCTACTGCAACACACATGGCAGCAAATGAGTAAAACAAGCCAACACGCAGACTGCCGCAAGTGGAACTTAAAGTAAGTCTCAGATGCTCAAAATCACAATCATCTTTATTAAAACTAATGAGACTAAATGATCTTACCAGTGCTTAGCTCACTCTTTCTCCTATTGCGGTCTTTAATCTTGAAATGAGCTGATGATAAATAAAATGCATCTCATAGGCTATTTGTTGCTTTAGTTGATGTGAACTCAACAATTTGCATAGCCTATAGCGCGGGAATTGAAGATCGGATTTATATTCGTTTTGCGGAGAGGTGTAAGGTAAGACAAACTGCATGTTTTTTATTTTTATTTTGTTTGTTTAGATTGTATAGCCCGTTTCGTTTGCGAGCGCCATTGCGAGCACCAGCAGCCTGCCTCAGCTTGTCAAAAATGCCTTTTTACTGAGGTGGTGATAGTAAACATTTAAACTAACATTGTGATATGCTTGAAGTGTTTTAAATCTATGGATTTTATTATAGGCAAGACAAGTCAAGTGTTGATTTAAGAGGCTAAATTGATCAAACATGTAGTTAAATCTGTCGGCCGCTGGCCGCTTGGTCGTCACTTTAAAAAACAAAAACTTTAATTTAACAAACAAAAAATGCTCCAAAAGTTTTTTCTAAATTAACTTAATAAAGAAACGAAACGAAATATAACTACTTTGACATTAAACACAAAGCTGAACTATTTTAATGGCTGCAACAGTGTGTAATATGGAGGGAGAAAAAAAAAAACACGGCCTCCAGTCGGACTCGGGCCGAGATTTTTAATAAGCTCTCGGACACGGGCCGGGCTAGGGCCTGAGCGTCTCAGGCCAGGGCCGGGCTAGGGCCTAGATTTGAGGCCCGTGCAGGGCTCTACTATGCACTAAGGCTTCCGAAACCACCTCGTCGCCACTGTTATGTTCTACTGTTCAGAGGAACGACAAGGACAACCATTTCACTGCAGAGTCTTTACCGGTGAGTGCTTCAGATTTCGCTCTCTCAGTTACACTGCCTTGCTGCTTCAACCAGCGTTTTGCACATGGGGAACCTACCGTAGTGTATAGTATAGCGTCGCATGAACAATACATTACACTTACCTTAGCCCGATTCACAACGGTAAGCTTGTAATAATATGTTATAATTTGAGTGGTACTGGTAGCTTTCCACGGGATATTCGAGCATGGCGCTGTTCGTCTTTGCGTCATTAGCTACGTCACGTCTGTATACATAAAGAAGGAGTCCCGGGTAAGCAGGTGGCGGATCATTTATAGCCTTTTCCCACAGCAGCTGGAATAATTCAACAATGCATTGTGTTTCAGACTCGAAAGATCACAAAGTTTCTGAAGAACTTTGCATCATGGTTCAAGAAATGTTGTGCGACTAAGCTGTCATTGAGCTAGACATATGATCTTGAATACTAATGCTAATTGTCACCTGTACTACTCATACTAAAAATGATTCCCCCGGTTTCAAAGACAAGGCTTAAGCCTAGTCCCAGACTAAAGTGCATGTTTGAGCTGTTTTAACTGAAAGCAATATCTTAAAATATGTCAGTGCCATTGTTTTGTCTCAAGATGCACACCAGTAATGTTTATAAAAGCAACTTAAATGTCCTAATTGAACTACAGCCTAATCCTGTCTGTGAAACCAGGCCATAATATATTAATCCTAGTTTGTCATAATGTCTTGTTATACAGATATTTCATCACAAAACTGCAACAAGTTCTAATGAGGCTGGCGCTGTAAGACCTTGCAAAAACCAGAAACTGTAGTTACTTTTATGTTACATTATGATATTTTTACTTACTATCATACTGGAAGATATGGAAGCTTGTTTCCGCCACAGAATAAAACATTTTAAAAGATAATTGTGACTTTTTATCTCACAATTGTGAGTTTACATCTCACAATTCTGACTTTTTTTTTCTCAGAATTGCGAGATATAAAGTCAGAACTCTCACAATTCTGACTTTATAACACGCAATTGCTACTTTATATTACGCAATTCTGAAGTTTCAATTCGCAATTGCGATGTAAACTCACAATTGCGAGGAAAAAAAGTCACAATTACCTTTTTATTTTTTATTCTGTGGCAGAAACAAGCTTTCATAGGAAGATGTATTTATTTATTATTATTTATATAGGTCTCTTTTATTTAATCACTTTATTTGAATAAAATGTATTTAATTCAATATTTTTATTTTTATTATTAACATTGTTTTTCTCTAAACCTTTCTACGGACCCGTTAGTGCTCCCTTGTGGCCTCCTGGGGGGTTGAAAAGCCCTGATTTATGTTAGCTACTTGTATGTTTCATTTGTTTTGTTATAAAACAAAAATGTTTTATAATATTCTATGGTACTTTTTAGATACTACATGAAATTTTTAGAAGCAGAAACAGTGAAAGTGATCTATTGATTACTTGTGGGTGGAGAAATAGATGCAATTGAAGATCTAGAGATACAAAAAACGAATGAAACAAAAGTTCTTCCCTATTGTAATGTATATTCAGGTAAAACATCACTTTAGAACTAGTAGCAATGACAGCTTGGGCTGCTTCAATAAAGTAATTAGTGTATTAGCTGGGTGTCATCTGCAAAGTAATGGAAATTAAAGCCATGATGACGTGACCTAAGGCAAGCATGTAGATGAAGAAGAGTAAAGGCCCAAGAACAGAACCTTGTGGAACACCGTGTGAAACAGGGCCAGTGATGGACTTAGCCTGATGGATAGAAATGTAACGCTGGCAGTCAGACAAGTAGGAAATGAACCACGGCAGGTCAGTTCCAGAAATACCAAGAACAGAGAATCGTGAGATGAGAATAAAACACAGCATGCCACAGGAAAAGTCTTCAAAAGCATCCCATCCTCTACATATATTTCTATTTATTAGAATATAAAAAATGTTGTAAATTTTGGGTAATGATTTTATATAATTTAAGTGCTTAACTCCATTAATGAGAATGGCATATTTAATCTAAATGTGTATATCAGTTTAAATCAATCTTTTATTTATTTAAACTGCTATTGTGAACATGCACTGTATTTATGATTAAGACTCATAATGAGGATTTAAAGTGGATTTCCTTCAGATCTGCCATCAGTCCCTTAGCTCACCATTGGTGCCGCCAAACTGCTCTGTCTCCAAAATGTTCATACGCATGGGTCAGAGTTTGCGTACAGGTGCTCAAATTTCCATCAAGTTTGTTTATATAAATCACAACTTATGCGTAGGAAGTGGCGTACGCCTTTTCCAGGGCCTGTTTTGTGCGTACGCAATGGTTATAAATGAGGCCCCAGATGTGCTCCAACAGTAGCCACTTTCAAATCCAGACTCAAAAATCTGTTTAGCTGTTTTACTGAATGAGCACTGTGCTACTGATTGCACTTCGTTTTATATGTATCATCTTTTTACTCTTTTAATTATTATTTAATTATTCTTGTTTTTATTTTATTTTTTATTTTAAATGCATTTTAAATCTTGCTGTCAACTCTGTAGTAACTAATGTGGTTTACATTTGTCAAATTGAAACGGGAGAGGGTTTCTGGATTAGAGTAATCCATTGTGGTCGAGGACCATGAAGAAAACGAGTGCGGTCTGAAAATTCAGCCATAGAGCTCCCCTGGCCGATTTTAGGTGAAAAATCGTCTAGTTATATAATATAAGCGGGAAGCTGAGCCGATCTTCTGGAGGCCTAAACCCTATGACGATGGTCAGGGGTGGGAGAAGAGACGGAGTGATTTTGGAGCCTGTCTGGTCTTGTGGACCAATTTTTGCCCCCATCTCTCATCGACCTGTTTGCTGCTGGTGTTGTCAGTGATGATGATGAGGAGGAGGAAGAGGATGAGTTGGAGATTGATGATGAGATGGATGACGATGATGATCATTGATCCATTTAATAGTGATCAATTTAATAACCTTACAATTGTTATAACAGAATAAATTAGTTTCATGTGACTAAATTTGCAAAACAAAATAGCAAAAGTTACATTGTTATGAGCCTAAAATGTGTTATTTTCCTGTTTTTCACCAATAAAGAGTGGTTGTACCATGTCAGTGACCTGTCCATTTGATTCCTGGTGTCAGAATTATATGAAAAAGTTGGTTAAAGGTGGGGTAAGTGCTTTCTGGTAAGCAATGTTGATATTTCAAATCACCAAAACAAACACACCCCTACCCCAAAAGGGTCTCGCCCCTATTTTGATAGCTTCATCCCACACATACGTACGCAACGCAGGCAACGACTATGGCGGAATCTGCTGTGCCAGCCGGCCGAGGGTATGATGTCATCAATAAGTGAAAGCAATGTGTGTTACTATGGTAATCAAGTTTGAATGTTCAATGAAAAAGCCATCCCTTCCATCCCAAAAACACAAACACAGTTCTCATGAACAGCTCGATAGCATGAGCGCGAACATATTACAATTATGACAAGATTAGAGGGTTATTTCGATCACGAAAAGAGGAACCAAAGGAAACAAACATATATTAGGAGTGTATTATCTTACTTTTCGGACACACTTTGGGAGCTGACACTTGAAACAGACAGTGGAGGAGGTTTAGATGCTCCAGGCTTATCGGGTGTAGAAATGAATGGGTCTTTATCATCACTGAAGTGAACGACAAATGAACAAACAAGCGAACATGACACACGTGCACATTCAAGCAAAAGCCAGCATATATTAGTTCTTTGAAACAAAACAAAATCAATGTTACTCGCCTATCGAGAAAAAATAAAGCAACCTCGGCGTCCGATTGCAGGCCTCAGCGCTCCTTGAGTTCTCTCCAGTGCTGGAAAGCTGATACTTCTTGCCTGATCGTAAGCCTTCTTTTGTTCCATAGACATTTTCCACATTTGTTTTTTATCTGCCATCTCTCTCTTTCTGTCGTCGCTCGGCTAATGTCCGTCCTGTGTGTGGTGTCTTTTGAGTAATGACGTGCACTGAGCTCTCTCTTTTTACCATCATTAGTAGACACCCCCCTTACTGCTGATTGGCCATAAGTTTGTTTTGGTACTCGGCCCGAGACACTTTTCTAAAGCATTTTTGAAATATCACTTACCCCACCTTTAATTTATTTTTGTATGTTGTGTGGATCAGGAGTTATGAAAAAATGCATTTTTCACCATTCGCGATGACATCACTTCAAGATGGCTGCCAAACGAACCCAATGGGACATTAGTTGACCTTGGCAACATCAAAAATTCTTAACTAGACATCATTAGGGTCCCAAAAAAACAGGTTACAAAAAAATGCCAAACAGGTACATGGGAACCTATTTCTCCTGCTAGACTATGTCTTCATTGCAGAAGAACATGCAGAGGTAAGCACAAACATTTATAGAGTATAGTTATATTTAAAAGATTTTAAACATATTGCCACTGTCTTGTCTTTTTTTCATAAATCATTACTATTGGTCACCCTTTACCGTACATCTCTCTGTGGGTTTTGAAATATTTAACCAATGAAAAGTATTAAAAAGAGCTTGACTAAACCTCGTAACTCCATTGGCTCTTCAAACTGTCAGTCAAACCCCATAACTCTGTCGTGAATGAAGTGCAGCTTGGAGCTGATTGGAGATAGATTGCTGCTTTTTTACAATATTAGGGTAAATAAAGAACTTATTTCTTTGAATAAGTACAGCCTTTACTCAAGAAACACTATATATATATATATAAAGGCTAATGTTTTATGTGTTTAAGGAGCGGAGAAGAGTGTCTGTAGCATTTTTCATCGAGTCATAGCCAATACTCTCCTAAATAGCCTGTGTGTAGCACTTCATCTTTAATAACATAAGATTTTGGCCAATTGTCAGAAGAAAAAAACTGCCCGCACTTACTGCCTCGGATGCGGCTGTTAAAAAGCATGCATCTCTGACATTAATTCTCCGAAATTCGCTGTTCAAAAACCTCAACTCCATTTGAGCTTCATTTTGGTAAAATGTCAATAATATGGTGACACGTGCAGTGTCTGACCATATATTCATTCATTCATGTAAGTTATTTCTTATTTGCTCTTTTGTAACTTTGAACTTGAAACTGTGCTGCGTTTATTTCTGATTTTTGGCATGCCGTTTTCATACTTGATACGATTTGCCCAGCCTGTTTTATGAAGGCCCACCCGTCTGAAAATTTCTGGCCTCGACCCTGGTGCAGCCCAGTCAAGTTCCTCCACATCAAACTCGCTCATCCATGTCTTTATGGACCTTGCTTTGTGCACTGGTGCACAGTCATGTTGGAACAGGAAGGGGCCATCAGTAAACTTGCATGAAATTGTCCAAAATGTCTTGGTATGCTGAAGCATTAAGAGTTCCTTTCACTGGAACTAAGGGGCCAAGCCCAACCCCTGAAAAACAACCCCACACCATAATCCCCCCTCCGTCAAACTTTACACTTGGCAGTTAGCACAATGCAGTCAGGCAAGTACCGTTCTCCTGGCAACCGCCAAACCCAGACTCGTCCATCTAATTGCCAAGACAGAGAAGCGGGATTCGTCACTCCAGAGAACACGGCCATGGAAACCCATTCTATGAAGCTCTCTACGCACTGTTCTTGAGCTAATCTGAAGGCCACACGAAGTGTGGAGGTCTGTAGCTATTGACTCATATGCGCACTGTGCGCCTCAGCATGCGCTGACTCTGCTCTTTAAGTGGCCTACCACTTTGTGGCTGAGTTGCTGTTGTTCCCAATTGCTTCCACCTTGTTATAATACCACTAACAGTTGACCATGGAATATTTAGTAGTGAGGAAATTTCACGAATGGATTTATTGCACAGGTGGCAACAACCTATCACTGTACCACGCTTGAATTCACTGAGCTCCTGAGAGCGACCCATTTTTTCACAAATGTTTGTAGAAGCAGTCTGCATGCCTAGGTGGCCATGGAAGTGATTGGAACACCTGAATTCAATGATTTGAAGGGGTGTCCCAATACTTTTGGCAATATAGTGTATAACAGAGAGAAACATAACATACATAACAACACAAATTACTGGTCATCCATGCATTTATTTCATCAATACAAGCCAAAATGGAGTTGGTTGGGAAAGGAGAAGTGTGTTGAGAACTGTAGAATGTAGAGCTATTAGTATTAGAATATTTGAGAGATATATATTAAGCCGCTGAAAAACACTAACAGACCGTTTCTCAAGATCAGGTACGCCAATATTATTTATATAAAATATTATTTATTGAACAATAATTTTTCATGAACAATAACAGCCATTATACAAGAATAAGAAGTTTGTACAATAGCAAACAGACATTCAGTCAAAAGTACAAAAGTTAAATAAAAATAAAAGTTATGAAACTTAACTTTGCCCTCAATCAAAACTTTTTGATCGGGACTACACTATCTACATTGCATTTACATGTGTGGTCACCAAATACTGCTAGATGCAAATGCTACTGCCTCAAAACAAGGAGCCAGGTGCTACCAGGGCTACAAAGTTGCTAAAGCATTGTGGGACCACTCATATCAGCCTGCTAGATGCTAAGCTGAGGGAGGAAGCAGCCAAAGACGGGAAATTCTGTGACATCCAGTGCGGGTTTCACAGGAACTTCTGGGGCGGCCAAGAGAGGAATTCTGACATGACATGCAGCTCTGACATTCCTCATGATGTCTTATTCTGTGCCCTGAAAAAAACAAACAACAAGGTTATAGTCCACATACATTACAATTAGAATCTTTCAAATGAAAAGTGAATATATCTTCAAAATCATTTGTAGCTGATCTTAGGCCCAGTACCTTAAACCATTCATGTTGAAGGATTTCACTCAAATCAATCCGTTGTCTTGGGCTTTCCTGCAGGAGGGATCGAATCAGGTGGCAGCATTCTGTGCAGAACGATGGAAGAGATTCAGATTATTATCGTAAACTTTACACCTGCTATCTTTGTATTAAGCTGTAAGATTCGACTATTCTATGCTCTATTCGATTCTGTGGTCAGAAAATCAGGAGAAATTCCTGTTTTATCCACATTGGGTGCGTTCTCAATCAGCTCCCTAGTTCAGTAGTCAGGGCACTGATCAGGGAGTCGGCCATTTTAAGGGCTGTCTCAATCGCAGAATCCTTCCAGTGCACTGAAACGTTTGCTCCCTAAAAAGTCCCACAATGCACCGCAAAAAAACAGGGTCCATCGATGCTCACTATGAGTTCCCTTAACGGAAGTTCTGAAGCGTGAAACTTAAATCACGTGAGCCAACTCACTACACATAACGACCGATAATGACACGCGATATATGTTTTTAAAAATAGAAACCATTATTTTATTATATTTCAGCATAAACACACATCGTTAGACAGGTAATGAACACAATCTAGCTAACATTTATCATTTATTTATGGCTGAAATGTTGCACGTATATGTAACAAGCAAAGTATTTATCATAATGTACTTTAAATAACATTACAAGTAATGTCAGAAAGATATCAGCTCTGCTACCAGTAATGATTTTGTACAATGAGGACGTTGTCATGTCGCCGCATCAGTGTCCCAATGTGTAGTGAGCCAGCGTCCTTTACTGTCCTTACCAGTGCCCGAATTCGTGTACACGATATACTGATTCACGAGCTCGGGAGCTAGGGAACTGATTGAGACGCACCCATTATCTATCTTTTATAAAGCCACTTGGCTCAGGTGTTACTTTTCCTCGTTTCTTTGTTTTGTATGATTTTGGTCTTCTTTGTCGTGATGTATGGCATCTTACCGTTTGACAAGCCAGGCATAGACCAGGTGTTGTCATCAATCCTCCACCTGTCTCTGGGTTCTGGGAAGCGTCCACACACCAACACGAATAAGAGCACTCCTAGAGACCACACAGTAGCTGGTTTCCCGTGATACTTTCCCTCTGCGCGGTACTCAGGTGGGCGGTAGTCTAGAGTGCCTGTAGGAAAGAGATTTGTCTGAAGCTTGAAACACCAATGACTGGTGTTATTTCATTTTAAACAATGCTGAGATATGGTTTATATGATACCAATTTAACTTGTCACTAGAACTTAAGTCCCAAACTACAGGTCTGATTCATGATACATACCACAGAATTTTTCATAGCCAGATTCCTGCAGGAGATCCCCACATCCAAAGTCAATCAGTTTGACCGCAAGTATTTCTGTGTTGATCAGCAGGTTCTCCAACTTAATATCCCGGTGAAAAACTCCACGGCGACAGCACATGTGAGCAGCCATTGTTGTCTGCGCCATGATAAACCGTGCCGTGTCCTCATTGAGGGTGCCGCCGTGAACGTTTAGAAAATCCCACAGATCTTTGCAGGGTGAGGGAAGCTCTAAGACCATGATATATTGATCAGGCTGGTCCTGCCAGTCCAGCAGCTCAATGATCTCTGGAACTTTGGGGCCATTATTAACAAGGATTAACAGGCCAACCTCTAATGGGAGAGGTGCGGGATGACCAGGCTGGAAGAAAAAGTTTTATCATTATGTCTACACATTTTAATTTGAAGACCGTGGGAAAACAGCGTAGCGAGTGTAGCCTACTTACAATGTAGATGTATTTCATGTTCTTTGGCTTTCTGGCAATTTTCACTGCTACCTGATCAACCAAAAAAAAAAGTCAAGTCTAGTAAATAGTGAAAAAATATACATTAAAAGGACTTCAAATGGATATAGTGAGACAAAAATATTTTGTTAGCTAAATATTGTAAGGAAATGACAATACCTCAAGACCATCCTCCAAGCGTTTTCCCTCAAAAACAGAGCCGTATCCTCCCTCACCAAGCATTCTGCTGATTTCATACCGGCTCAAAATGTTGTCTGTTAAAAGATTAATCATTTTAGTTGCTTGGAGAGAAGTGAGTGTAATGTTTGAGGTTATGGCCATAAACTCACCCTCAGTTGTCACGTCCACTCTGTTGCTGTTGTGACCTGGTGCTGGACTGTCTGGAAGGGTTTCAACCTGCTGATCTGCAGGAGGAAGGACTTCAAGACCACTGGATAGAGGTTCCTGAGGACCATGATCCTCTAGAGCACAGACACTGTCCTGTAGGGAATTTTGATCTAAAGCAGGGAATATCAAACAAATAATAATAATTAAACACTGCATAGTCATATTATGGTGATTCTTCAGGAATTCTTAAAAATAAACGTTCTTCGATGTTTCATCTGTTAATATATAAGACATGTCCTGAAAAAAAAAAATTTGATCATGACTTTGTAACATGACAACTTCATGGCACTTCATCCTACGGAACAGAAAAATCCCCCTAATTAATTAAGTTCCCATTGATGGATACTGATATATACCTGAACATTTTGATGTACAGAGCTCTAGTAAACAAAAAACAGTTAGCCTACACATTTTGAAATGGTCATATGATTTACCCTCAGTGTGTCTCTCATATATCGCAGTGGTATCTTGGTCTGAGCTGCCGCTCCAGTTCCAGTGAAGAGACGGCAGCTTCTCAAAACTATCCATCCTCCTCCTCTTTCTCATTGGCATCTCATTTTCCTCACCAACACTAACAGGCTGATGGTTTTCAGCCACATCGGTGCTGGATGTTGAGGACGTGCTCTGATGGGAGTCGCACACCTGAGCACTTCGAGAACTTCGTTTTCTTTTTTGGCCAATGGTAAAAGATGTCAGCTTGGTTTCATCTGTGTTTAAAGATATATGACATGTCCTGGAATAAAAATCTGATCATGGCCTTGATCTAATCTTCAACTGATTTTTGATCAAATGTGATGTTGTGTATTTTTAACATATTGTAATGAATGACACTAGGTTTCCATTAATGGATACTCATATCTAGCTGAGAATTATGTAGACTTGATGATGTACAGAGCTCTAATAAACAGAAAACAACTGGTCATTGGATTTACCCTCAGCGTGTCTCTCACTAATGGCTGCAGTGGTCTGACCCTGACCTGAGCTGCTGATCCAGTGAAGAGAGCGCAGCTCTACAGAGCTGTACTTCCTCCACTGTCTCTCCTGACTATCACTTTCCTCACTAACAGACTGATGATATACATACATAGAACAAATAGAAGAGATTTGACCTTGACTTCTTCCCATATCACAATAAACAAAGAACATATCAAACAGATGCACAAAAAGGTGTCAAAAGGTTATGGTCAATACCTTAAACCATTTATGGTAAACTGCTGGAGGGGTTTGAACCTGCTGATCTGCAGGAGGAAAGACTTCAAGACCACTGGATAGAGGTTCCTGAAGACCATGATCCTCTAGAGCACAGACACTGTTCTGTAGAGAATCTAAAGCAGGGAATATCAAACAAAAGCATGTTTCAAACAAATAATAGCCTAATAATTATTAAACATTGCATTCTCATGTTAAGGCGATTGTTCTGTTAAAATGTTTTATTTTTTCAACTTTTATAGCTTTTTAAACAATCATTGTTTAATATTTATGCCAAATCTGATCATTGGCTTGATCAAACTTCAGTTGTATTTTGATATAATTTGTGATGGATTTGTAACATATGGTAATGACACTTCAATGATATTCTCCAACGGTCATTTGATTTACCTTCAGAACTAGTAATCTGGTCTGAGCTGCCGCTCCAGTCACAGTAACGAAGAGACGGCAGCTTCACAAAACTATCCATCCTTCTCATCTTTCTCACTGGCATCTCATTTTCCTCGCCAACACTAACGGGCTGATGGTTTTCTGCCGCATCGGTGCTGGATGTTGAGAACGTGCTCTGATGGGAGTCGTACTCGTACACCTGAGCGCTAGAACTACGCTTTCTCTTCAGTGCCATGATAACAGTTGTCCACTTGGGTAACTCTATCATATAAACTGCAGAGAATAAGCAATGAGAAGACTGAGAAAACTGACGGTAGCTGGTTTCACACGCGCGACTTTGTTCAAGCTAAAATAGTGCACACAACGTTCTATTTCTTTATGACGCCATCATTTCTTTATGACGCCATCGCATTCCTGAGGGGCGCTTTTCAAATCCGCGTGACATTGCTCACAGCTGAGAAAAGGCTTGTTTCCTTTTCTTGCTTCAATTTCTATTTCTATTTGTTATATAACTTATGTATATTTAGGAAATGTTTCTACTTAAGACATCTTACCTCAAGGGTCTCGCTTAACTTTCACTTCACAATAAAAACTATATTTTACTCTACAAATCTAAATGAATTCCTGTACATTAACAAATATAAAAACTTAAAACATAAATTCATAGACCACTATTATGAAAAAAAGGTTAGCAATGAAGTTCAGAATAATTTAGGTTTTATTTTATTTATAATTTAATTTAAGTATTTATTTACGTTTTTTTTTTTTAAAATAAGAGAATAACCCTTCAAAATGTGTCAAGATGTCATTTGGTGACATCTCTGGTCAAGTGGAAAATTTAATTTTGAATTTAAATCCTACACTATGTAGGTTATGTTTATAATTACTTAACATCTACAAATTGTAATATAGCCTATACTATAGATTAGTTAAAGCTGCAGTCCGTAACTTTTTTTTTGTGAAAAATTATCCAAAATGAGCAAGTATGGGAGAGTGGGGACGGTTGCAACATGGGGCAGTTGCAACATTGCTTATTCTTTCAATCAGGAATGAGCTAGAGTGATGATACTCATACTAGATAAGCTCATATAGCCCCTCTACCTTTCTGGAAGAAAGAGAAGCCACATGTGAGCATTCCTTCTGCAAAAAAATACTTTTTTAAGTAAAAAAGTAATCTTTTTCATGCTCAGATTTTTTGTCATACTGTCTAAACTGTTTGCGTGAAGCATTATAAAGTTATATCATTTTAATCAGTGTTTTCTTAGCTTCTAAAATACATAGCTTACATGTGTCAAGGCTATTGTGTCAAGCTAGCATAGCAAGTTTTATCATGGCTGTCAGTGTAGGGACAGTTGCATCATGCTGTTGCAACTGTCCCCTATGACAACAATTAATGTGCTATATAACCAGTATTGTTTAAGTTACTCTAAAAAGTAATTAATTACTAACTACTAATTACATCTTTCAATAGTCAGCAGGTATATCCCCCTTTTTAAGTAAATACTGTCAGACTAGGCCACAATGTAGGTAATTAACCAAAACATGGTTGTTACTTGTTACTTGGAAATAGTTTTTTTCCCCCCTTTTAGTCTTTATATAGTTAATTTAACTTAGTGAAGACCCTGTCTGTGTACAAATAAAATAAAGAAATTGCAATATGATGTTAAAGGAATTATTTTTTATAACATTTTAATGAATGTTGCAACCCTCCCCTCTTATGGGGTCAGTTGCAACATTTGACTTTGTCTATTCAAGTATAAATTGTATGTATATTATCATATGTACGCATGTTACAGCGGCGTGGGTGGGTAGCTGACAGATTTGGGTTTAATGTATTAAAATTTTGGCTTTCCAATAAAAACAGTCTCTGAGAAACTGAAGAAAATGCAAAAAGTGTTGCAACTGTCCCCACTCTCCCCTACATAACCAGCCGGTGTTCAAAACAATCTCCTTACCTTAGCCCGATTCACAACGGTAAGCTTGTAATGATGTGTTATAATTTGAGTGGTACTGGTAGCTTTCCACGGGAAATGCATTTTGTTCTCAGTTGGTCAGAACAAAAGTGACAGACATGTTACTTACTTGTTGAGATGACATTTTCAGGTGAAAATTCTTATTTTGGTCATAATCCATGACGTAGAATCTGTGATTCTGAAGTACAGTATCCACACCGGTGCGGTGACTGACAGCCACACAAACTCCTCAAAACATTAGATTCATCCGCGCTGAGGAGCCGTGCCGATGCACAACCCACTTAAAGACGATAATTCCGCAAATAACTGCAATTGCAGGTTTCAAACAGAGATGGCGACAGAGGCAAAACTTACGGACTGCAGCTTTAAGCTGCCTTTGTGTCTATACAAGGGGTGCTGTGTCTTTGCATGTCTCTCCACATGGGGTCCCTCAGTTCCATGACCAGACAAAACAAGTCATAGTTCCCAGTGGCTCTTGGGATCCTTTCCGTGCAGCAAGCCTTCTCCCAACAATGCATTGTGTTTCAGGCTCGAAAGATCACAAAGTCTCTGAAGAACTTTGCATCATGGTTCAAGAAATGTTGCGCGACTAAGCTTTCATTGAGCTAGACATATGATCTTGAATACTAATGCTAATTGTCACCTGTACTACTCATACTAAAAATGAGTAATTCAAAGACAAGGCTTAAGCCTAGTCCCAGACTAAAGTGCATGTTTGAGCTGTTTTAACTGAAAGCAATATCTTAAAATATGTCAGTGCCATTGTTTTGTCTCAAGATGCACACCAGTAATGTTTATAAAAGCAACTTAAATGTCCTAATTGAACTACAGCCTAATCCTGTCTGTGAAACCAGGCCATAATATATTAATCCTAGTTTGTCATAATGTCTTGTTATACAGATATTTCATCACAAAACTGCAACAAGTTCTAATGAGGCTGGCGCTGTAAGACCTTGCAAAAACCAGAAACCGTAGTTACTTTTATGTTACATTATGATATTTTTACTTACTATCATACTGGAAGATATGGAAGCTTGTTTCTGCCACAGAATAAAACATTTTAAAAGATAATTGTGACTTTTTATCTCACAATTGTGAGTTTACATCTCGCAATTCTGACTTTTTTTTTTCTCAGAATTGCGAGATATAAAGTCAGAACTCTCACAATTCTGACTTTATAACACGCAATTGCTACTTTATATTACGCAATTCTGACGTTTCAATTCGCAATTGCAACGTAAACTCACAATTGCGAGAGAAAAAAGTCACAATTACCTTTTTATTTTTTATTCTGTGGCAGAAACAAGCTTTCATAGGAAGATGTATTTATTTATTATTATTTATATAGGTCTCTTTTATTTAATCACTTTATTTGAATAAAATGTATTTAATTCAATATTTTTATTTTTATTATTAACATTGTTTTTCTCTAAACCTTTCTACGGACCCGTTAGTGCTCCCTTGTGGCCTCCTGGGGGGTTGAAAAGCCCTGATTTATGTTAGCTACTTGTATGTTTCATTTGTTTTGTTATAAAACAAAAATGTTTTATAATATTCTATGGTACTTTTTAGATACTACATGAAATTTTTAGAAGCAGAAACAGTGAAAGTGATCTATTGATTACTTGTGGGTGGAGAAATAGATGCAATTGAAGAATGAAACAAAAGTTCTTCCCTATTGTAATGTATATTCAAGTAAAACATCGCTTTAGAACTAGTAGCAATGACAGCTTGGGCTGCTTCAATAAAGTAATTAGTGTATTAGCTGGGTGTCATCTGCAAAGTAATGGAAATTAAAGCCATGATGACGTGACCTAAGGCAAGCATGTAGATGAAGAAGAGTAAAGGCCCAAGAACAGAACCTTGTGGAACACCGTGTGAAACAGGGCCAGTGATGGACTTAGCCTGATGGATAGAAATGTAACGCTGGCAGTCAGACAAGTAGGAAATGAACCACGGCAGGTCAGTTCCAGAAATACCAAGAACAGAGAATCGTGAGATGAGAATAAAACACAGCATGCCACAGGAAAAGTCTTCAAAAGCATCCCATCCTCTACATATATTTCTATTTATTAGAATATAAAAAATGTTGTAAATTTTGGGTAATGATTTTATATAATTTAAGTGCTTAACTCCATTAATGAGAATGGCATATTTAATCTAAATGTGTATATCAGTTTAAATCAATCTTTTATTTATTTAAACTGCTATTGTGAACATGCACTGTATTTATGATTAAGACTCATAATGAGGATTTAAAGTGGATTTCCTTCAGATCTGCCATCAGTCCCTTAGCTCACCATTGGTGCCGCCAAACTGCGCTGTCTCCAAAATGTTCATACGCATGGGTCAGAGTTTGCGTACAGGTGCTCAAATTTCCATCAAGTTTGTTTATATAAATCACAACTTATGCGTAGGAAGTGGCGTACGCCTTTTCCAGGGCCTGTTTTGTGCGTACGCAATGGTTATAAATGAGGCCCCAGATGTGCTCCAACAGTAGCCACTTTCAAATCCAGACTCAAAAATCTGTTTAGCTGTTTTACTGAATGAGCATTGTGCTACTGATTGCACTTCGTTTTATATGTATCATCTTTTTACTCTTTTAATTATTATTTAATTATTCTTGTTTTTATTTTATTTTTTATTTTAAATGCATTTTAAATCTTGCTGTCAACTCTGTAGTAACTAATGTGGTTTACATTAGTCAAATTGAAATGGGAGAGGATTTCTGGATTAGAGTAATCTATTGTGTTCGAGGACCATGAAGAAAACGAGTGCGGTCTGAAAATTCAGCCATAGAGCTCCCCTGGCCGATTTTAGGTGAAAAATCGTCTAGAGAGTTATATAATATAAGTGGGCAGCTGAGCCGATCTTCTGGAGGCCTAAACCCTATGACGATGGTCAGGGGTGGGAGAAGAGACGGAGTGATTTTGGAGCCTGTCTGGTCTTGTGGACCAATTTTTGCCCCCATCTCTCATCGACCTGTTTGCTGCTGGTGTTGTCAGTGATGATGATGAGGAGGAGGAAGAGGATGAGTTGGAGATTGATGATGAGATGGACGACGATGATAATCATTGATCCATTTAATAGTGATCAATTTAATAACCTTACAATTGTTATAACAGAATAAATTAGTTTCATGTGACTAAATTTGCAAAACAAAATAGCAAAAGTTACATTGTTATGAGCCTAAAATGTGTTATTTTCCTGTTTTTCACCAATAAAGAGTGGTTGTACCATGTCAGTGACCTTTCCATTTGATTCCTGGTGTCAGAATTATATGAAAAAGTTGGTTAAAGGTGGGGTAAGTGCTTTCTGGTAAGCAATGTTGATATTTCAAATCACCAAAACAAACACACCCCTACCCCAAAAGGGTCTCGCTCCTATTTTGATAGCTTCATCCCACACATACGTACGCAACGCAGGCAACGACTATGGCGGAATCTGCTGTGCCAGCCGGCCGAGGGTATGATGTCATCAATAAGTGAAAGCAATGTGTGTTACTATGGTAATCCAGTTCGAATGTTCAATGAAAAAGCCATCCCTTCCATCCCAAAAACACAAACACAGTTCTTATGAACAGCTCGATAGCATGAGCGCGAACATATTACAATTATGACAAGATTAGAGGGTTATTTCGATCACGAAAAGAGGAACCAAAGGAAACAAACATATATTAGGAGTATATTATCTTACTTTTCGGACACACTTTGGGAGCTGACACTTGAAACAGACAGTGAAGGAGGTTTAGATGCTCCAGGCTTATCGGGTGTAGAAATGAATGGGTTTTTATCATCACTGAAGTGAACGACAAATGAACAAACAAGCGAACATGACACGCGTGCACATTCAAGCAAAAGCCAGCATATCAACCTCGGCGTCCGATTGCAGGCCTCAGCGCTCTTTGAGTTCTCTCCAGCGCTGGAAAGCTGATACTTCTTGCCTGATCATAAGCCTTCTTTTGTTCCATAGACATTTTCCACATTTGTTTTTTATCTGCCATCTCTCTCTTTCTGTCGTCGCTCGGCTAATGTCCGTCCTGTGTGTGGTGTCTTTTGAGTAATGACGTGCACTGAGCTCTCTCTTCTCACCATCATTAGTAGACACGCCCCTTACTGCTGATTGGCCACAAGTTTGTTTTGGTACTCGGCCCGAGACACTTTTCTAAAGCATTTTTGAAATATCACTTACCCCACCTTTAATTTGTCTTTGTATGTTGTGTGGATCAGGAGTTATGAAAATCTGCATTTTTCACCATTCGCAATGACAACATTTATAGAGTATAGTTATATTTAAAAGATTTTAAACATATTGCCACTGTCTTGTCTTTTTTTCATAAATCATTACTATTGGTCACCCTTTACCGTACATCTCTCTGTGGGTTTTGAAATATTTAACCAATGAAAAGTATTAAAAAGAGCTTGACTAAACCTCGTACCTCCATTGGCTCTTCAAACTGTCAGTCAAACCCCATAACTCTGCCCCGCCTCTGTCGTGAATGAAGTGCAGCTTGGAGCTGATTGGAGATAGATTGCTGCTTGTTTACAATATTAGTGTAAATAAAGAACTTATTTCTTTGAATAAGTACGGCTTTTTCTTTACTCAAGAAACACTATATATATATAAAGGCTAATGTTTTATGTGTTTAAGGAGCGGAGAAGAGTGTCTTTAGCATTTTTCATCGAGTCATAGCCAATACTCTCCTAAATAGCCTGTGTGTAGCACTTCATCTTTAATAACATAAGATTTTGGCCAATTGTCAGAAGAAAAAAACTGCCCGCACTTACTGCCTCGGATGCGGCTGTTAAAAAGCATGCATCTCTGACATTAATTCTCCGAAATTCGCTGTTCAAAAACCTCAACTCCATTTGAGCTTGATTTTGGTAAAATGTTAATAATATGGTGACACGTGCAGTGTCTGACCATATATTCATTCATTCATGTAAGTTATTTCTTATTTGCTCTTTTGTAACTTTGAACTTGAAACTGTGCTGCGTTTATTTCTGGCATTTTTGGCATGCCGTTTTCATACTCGATACGATTTGCCCAGCCTGTTTTATGAAGGCCCACCTGTCTGAAAATTTCTGGCCTCGACCCTGGTGCAGGCCAGTCAAGTTCCTCCACACCAAACTCGCTCATCCATGTCTTTATAGACCTTGCTTTGTGCACTGGTGCGCAGTCATGTTGGAACAGGAAGGGGCCATCCACAAACTTCCATGAAATTGTCCAAAATGTCTTGGTATGCTGAAGCATTAAGAGTTCCTTTCACTGGAACTAAGGGGCCAAGCCCAACCCCTGAAAAACAACCCCACACCATAATCCCCCCTCCGTCAAACTCCACACTTGGCAGTTAGCACAATGCAGTCAGGCAAGTACCGTTCTACTGGCAACCGCCAAACCCAGACTCGTCCATCTAATTGCCAAGACAGAGAAGCGGGATTCGTCACTCCAGAGAACACGGCCATGGAAACCCATTCCATGAAGCTCTCTACGCACTGTTCTTGAGCTAATCTGAAGGCCACACGAAGTGTGGAGGTCTGTAGCTATTGACTCATATGCGCACTGTGTGCCTCAGCATGCACTGACCCCGCTCTGTGATTTTAAGTTGTTGTTGTTCCCAATTGCTTCCACCTTGTTATAATACCACTAACAGTTGACCGTGGAATATTTAGTAGTGGAATATTTACTGTGCAATAAGTCCACGAACGGACTTATTGCACAGGTGGCAACAACCTATCACTGTACCACGCTTGAATTCACTGAGCTCCTGAGAGCGACCCATTCTTTCACAAATGTTTGTAGAAGCAGTCTGCATGCCTAGGTGGCCATGGAAGTGATTGGAACACCTGAATTCAATGATTTGAAGGGGCGTCCCAATACTTTTAGCAATATAGTGTATAACAGAGAGAAACATAACACAAATTACTGGTCATCCATGCATTTATTTCATCAATACAAGCCAAAATGGAGTTGGTTGGGAAAGGAGAAGTGTGTTGAGAACTGTAGAATGTAGAGCTATTAGTATTAGAATATTTGAGAGATATATATTAAGCCGCTGAAAAACACTAACAGACCGTTTCTCAAGATCAGGTACGCCAATATTATTTATATAAAATATTATTTATTGAACAATAATTTTTCATGAACAATAACAGCCATTATACAAGAATAAGAAGTTTGTACAATAGCAAACAGACATTCAGTCAAAAGTACAAAAGTTAAATAAAAATAAAAGTTATGAAACTTAACTTTGCCCTCAATCAAAACTTTTTGATCGGGACTACACTATCTACATTGCATTTACATGTGTGGTCACCAAATACTGCTAGATGCAAATGCTACTGCCTCAAAACAAGGAGCCAGGTGCTACCAGGGCTACAAAGTTGCTAAAGCATTGTGGGACCACTCATATCAGCCTGCTAGATGCTAAGCTGAGGGAGGAAGCAGCCAAAGACGGGAAATTCTGTGACATCCAGTGTGGGTTTCACAGGAACTTCTGGGGCGGCCAAGAGAGGAATTCTGACATGACATGCAGCTCTGACATTCCTCATGATGTCTTATTCTGTGCCCTGAAAAAAACAAACAACAAGGTTATAGTCCACATACATTACAATTAGAATCTTTCAAATGAAAAGTGAATATATCTTCAAAATCATTTGTAGCTGATCTTAGGCCCAGTACCTTAAACCATTCATGTTGAAGGATTTCACTCAAATCAATCCGCTGTCTTGGGCTTTCCTGCAGGAGGGATCGAATCAGGTGGCAGCATTCTGTGCAGAACGATGGAAGAGATTCAGATTATTATCGTAAACTTTACACCTGCTATCTTTGTATTAAGCTGTAAGATTCGACTATTCTATGCTCTATTCGATTCTGTGGTCAGAAAATCAGGAGAAATTCCTGTTTTATCCACATTGGGTGCGTTCTCAATCAGCTCCCTAGTTCAGTAGTCAGGGCACTGATCAGGGAGTCGGCCATTTTAAGGGCTGTCTCAATCGCAGAATCCTTCCAGTGCACTGAAACGTTTGCTCCCTAAAAAGTCCCACAATGCACCGCAAAAAAACAGGGTCCATCGATGCTCACTATGAGTTCCCTTAACGGAAGTTCTGAAGCGTGAAACTTAAATCACGTGAGCCAACTCACTACACATAACGACCGATAATGACACGCGATATATGTTTTTAAAAATAGAAACCATTATTTTATTATATTTCAGCATAAACACACATCGTTAGACAGGTAATGAACACAATCTAGCTAACATTTATCATTTATTTATGGCTGAAATGTTGCACGTATATGTAACAAGCAAAGTATTTATCATAATGTACTTTAAATAACATTACAAGTAATGTCAGAAAGATATCAGCTCTGCTACCAGTAATGATTTTGTACAATGAAGACGTTGTCATGTCGCCGCATCAGTGTCCCAATGTGTAGTGAGCCAGCGTCCTTTACTGTCCTTACCAGTGCCCGAATTCGTGTACACGATATACTGATTCACGAGCTCGGGAGCTAGGGAACTGATTGAGACGCACCCATTATCTATCTTTTATAAAGCCACTTGGCTCAGGTGTTACTTTTCCTCGTTTCTTTGTTTTGTATGATTTTGGTCTTCTTTGTCGTGATGTATGGCATCTCACCGTTTGACAAGCCAGGCATAGACCAGGTGTTGTCATCAATCCTCCGCCTGTCTCTGGGTTCTGGGAAGCGTCCACACACCAACACGAATAAGAGCACTCCTAGAGACCACACAGTAGCTGGTTTCCCGTGATACTTTCCCTCTGCGCGGTACTCAGGTGGGCGGTAGTCTAGAGTGCCTGTAGGAAAGAGATTTGTCTGAAGTTTGAAACACCAATGACTGGTGTTATTTCATTTTAAACAATGCTGAGATATGGTTTATATGATACCAATTTAACTTGTCACTAGAACTTAAGTCCCAAACTACAGGTCTGATTCATGATACATACCACAGAATTTTTCATAGCCAGATTCCTGCAGGAGATCCCCACATCCAAAGTCAATCAGTTTGACCGCAAGTATTTCTGTGTTGATCAGCAGGTTCTCCAACTTAATATCCCGGTGAAAAACTCCACGGCAACAGCACATGTGAGCAGCCATTGTTGTCTGCGCCATGATAAATCGTGCCGTGTCCTCATTGAGGGTGCCACCGCGAAAGTTTAAGAAATCCCACAGATCTTCGCAGGGTGAGGGACGCTCCAAGACCATGATATATTGGTCAGGCTGGTCCTGCCAGTCCAGCAGCTCAATTATCTCTGTAACTTTGGGGCCATTATTAACAAGGATTAACAGGCCAACCTCTAATGGGAGAGGTGCAGGATGACCAGACTGGAAGAAAGATCATTGTTATATGAAGGGGTTATCATTATGTCTACACATTTTAATTTGAAGACCGTGGGAAAACAGCGTAGTGAGTGTAGCCTACTTACAATGTAGATGTATTTCATGTTCTTTGGCTTTCTGGCAATTTTCACTGCTACCTAAACAACCAAAAAAAAGTCAAGTGAAATAGTGAAACAATATACACTAAAAGGACTTCAAATGGATATAGTGAGACAAAAATATTTGTTAGCTAAATATTGTAAGGAAATGACAATACCTCAAGACCATCCTCCAAGCGTTTTCCCTCAAAAACAGAGCCGTATCCTCCCTCACCAAGCATTCTGCCGATTTCATACCGGCTCAAAATGTTGTCTGTTAAAAGATTAATCATTTTAGTTGCTTGGAGAGAAGTGAGTGTAATGTTTGAGGTTATGGCCATAAACTCACCCTCAGTTGTCACGTCCACTCTGTTGCTGTTGTGACCTGGTGCTGGACTGTCTGGAAGGGTTTCAACCTGCTGATCTGCAGGAGGAAGGACTTCAAGACCACTGGATAGAGGTTCCTGAGGACCATGATCCTCTAGAGCACAGGCACTGTCCTGTAGGGAATTTTGATCTAAAGCAGGGAATATCAAACAAATAATAATAATTAAACACTGCATAGTCATATTATGGTGGTTCTTCAGGAATTCTTAAAAATAAACGTTCTTCGATGTTTCATCTGTTAATATATAAGACATGTCCTGAAAAAAAAAATTTGATCATGACTTTGTAACATGACCACTTCATGGCACTTCATCCTATGGAACAGAAAAATCCCCCTAATTAATTAAGTTCCCATTAATGGATACTGATATATACCTGAACATTATGATGTACAGAGCTCTAGTAAACAGAAAACAGTTAGCCTACATATTTTGAAATGGTCATATAATTTACCCTCAATGTGTCTCTCATATATCGCAGTGGTATCTTGGTCTGAGCTGCCACTCCAGTTCCAGTGAAGAGACGGCAGCTTCTCAAAACTATCCATCCTCCTCCTCTTTCTCATTGGCATCTCATTTTCCTCACCAACACTAACAGGCTGATGGTTTTCAGCCACATCGGTGCTGGATGTTGAGGACGTGCTCTGATGGGAGTCGCACACCTGAGCACTTCGAGAACTTCGTTTTCTTTTTTGGCCAATGATAAAAGATGTCTGCTTGGTTTCATCTGTGTTTAAAGATATATGACATGTCCTGGAATGAAAATCTGATCATTGCCTTGATCTAATCTTGATTTTTGATCAAATGTGATGGTGTGTATTTTTAACATATTGTAATGAATGACAATAGGTTTCCATTAATGGATACTCATATCTAGCTGAGAATTATGTAGACTTTATGACGTACAGAGCTCTAATAAACAGAAAACAACTGGTCATTGGATTTACCCTCAGCGTGTCTCTCACTAATGGCTGCAGTGGTCTGACCCTGACCTGAGCTGCTGATCCAGTGAAGAGAGCGCAGCTCTACAGAGCTGTACTTCCTCCACTGTCTCTCCTGACTATCACTTTCCTCACTAACAGACTGATGATATACATACATAGAACACATAGAAGAGATTTGACCTTGATTTCTTCCCATATCACAATAAACAAAGAACATATCAAACAGATGCACAAAAAGGTGTCAAAAGGTTGTAGCTTATTATGGTCAATACCTTAAACCATTTATGGTAAACTGCTGGAGGGGTTTGAACCTGCTGATCTGCAGGAGGAAAGACTTCAAGACCACTGGATAGAGGTTCCTGAAGACCATGATCCTCTAGAGTACAGACACTGTCCTGTAGAGAATCTAAAGCAGGGAATATCAAACAAAAGCATGTTTCAAACAAATAATAGCCTAATAATTATTAAACATTGCATTCTCATGTTAAGGCGATTGTTCTGTTAAAATGTTTTATTTTTTCAACTTTTATAGCTTTTTAAACAATCATTGTTTAATATTTATGCCAAATCTGATCATTGGCTTGATCAAACTTCAGTTGTATTTTGATATAATTTGTGATGGATTTGTAACATATGGTAATGACACTTCAATGATATTCTCCAATGGTCATTTGATTTACCTTCAGAACTAGTAATCTGGTCTGAGCTGCCGCTCCAGTCACAGTAACGAAGAGACGGCAGCTTCACAAAACTATCCATCCTTCTCATCTTTCTCAGTGGCATCTCATTTTCCTCGCCAACACTAACGGGCTGATGGTTTTCTGCCGCATCGGTGCTGGATGTTGAGAACGTGCTCTGATGGGAGTCGTACTCGTACACCTGAGCGCTAGAACTACGCTTTCTCTTCAGTGCCATGATAACAGCTGTCCACTTGGGTAACTCTATCATATAAACTGCAGAGAATAAGCAATGAGAAGACTGGTAGCTGGTTTCACACGCGCGACTTTGTTCAAGTTAAAATAGTGCACACAACGTTCTATTTCTTTATGACGCCATCATTTCTTTATGACGCCATCGCATTCCTGAGGGGCGCTTTTCAAATCCGCGTGACATTGCTCACAGCTGAGAAAAGGCTTGTTTCCTTTTCTTGCTTCAATTTCTATTTCTATTTGTTATATAACTTATGTATATTTAGGAAATGTTTCTACTTAAGACATCTTACCTCAAGGGTCTCGCTTAACTTTCACTTCACAATAAAAACTATATTTTACTCTACAAATCTAAATGAATTCCTGTACATTAACAAATATAAAAACTTAAAACATAAATTCATAGACCACTATTATGAAAAAAGGTTAGCATTTAAGTTCAGAATAATTTAGGTTTTATTTTATTTATAATTTAATTTAAGTATTTATTTATTTAAGTTTTTTTTAATAAGAGAATAACCCTTCAAAACGTGTCAAGATGTCATTAAATTTTTAATTTAAATCCTACACTATGTAGGTTATGTTTATAATTGCTTAACATCTACAAATTGTAATATAGCCTATAGATTAGTTAAAGCTGCAGTCCATAACTTTTTTTGGTTAAAAATGATCCAAAATCAAATTTTGAGCAAGTACATAACCAGCCGGTGTTCAAAACAATCTCCTTACCTTAGCCCGATTCACAACGGTAAGCTTGTAATAATGTGTTATAATTTGAGTGGTACTGGTAGCTTTCCACGGGAAATTCGAACATGGCGCCGTTCGTCTTTCCGTCATTACGTCACGTCTGTATACATAAAGAAGGAGCCCTAAGTCCTGGGCTATATCGCATGTGAGGATGCTGCAGGTGGCGGATCATTTATAGCCTTTTCTCACAGCAGCTGGAATAATTAAATTTACCATTTTGGTGGCGGATTGTAATCCAGAAAGGACCAAATGACAATCATTAGTGACAACTAGAGATTCACCCGTAGTCAAAAGCAAAAGATTAGACTGTACAGAAACTGAAATCCACAGGTAACACGAATACACACTAAATACACGTAGTCACGCAATGCTGATGTTGTACATTAACAATTTGAGAACAAAGTATAACAATAATAATTTGCACGGTTTGATGTGATATGAGCTAAGCGATCGTTAGTTTTAATCACCGTTGGTAGCGCAATTTATTGTAATGTTTTTTTTTCTCAGTTGGTCAGAACAAAAGTGGCAGACATGTTACTTACTTGTTGAGATGACATTTTCAGGTGAAAATTCTTATTTTGGTCATAATCCATGACGTAGAATCTGTGATTCCGAAGTACAGTATCCACACCGGTGCGGTGACTGACAGCCACACAAACTCCTCAAAACATTAGATTCATCAGCGCTGAGGAGCCGTGCCGATGCACAACCCACGTAAAGACGATAATTCCGCAAATAACTGCAATTGCAGGTTTCAAACAGAGATGGCGACAGAGGCAAAACTTACGGACTGCAGCTTTAAGCTGCCTTTGTGTCTATACAAGGGGTGCTGTGTCTTTGCATGTCTCTCCACATGGGGTCCCTCAGTTCCATGACCAGACAAAACAAGTCATAGTTCCCAGTGGCTCTTGGGATCCTTTCCGTGCAGCAAGCCTTCTCCCAACAATGCATTGTGTTTCAGGCTCTAAAGATCACAAAGTCTCTGAAGAACTTTGCATCATGGTTCAAGAAATGTTGCGCGACTAAGCTGTCATAGAGTTAGACATATGATCTTGAATACTAATGCTAATTGTCACCTGTACTACTCATACTAAAAATGATTCCCCCGGTTTCAAAGACAAGGCTTAAGCCTAGTCCCAGACTAAAGTGCATGTTTGAGCTGTTTTAACTGAAAGCAATATCTTAAAATATGTCAGTGCCATTGTTTTGTCTCAAGATGCACACCAGTAATGTTTATAAAAGCAACTTAAATGTCCTAATTGAACTACAGCCTAATCCTGTCTGTGAAACCAGGCCATAATATATTAATCCTAGTTTGTCATAATGTCTTGTTATACAGATATTTCATCACAAAATTGTTCTAATGAGTTCTAATGAGCTCTAATGAGGCTGGTGCTGTAAGACCTTGCAAAAACCGGAAACTGTAGTTACTTTTATGTTACATTATGATATTTTTACTTACTATAATACTGGAAGATATGGAAGCTTGTTTCCGCCACAGAATAAAACATTTTAAAAGATAATTGTGACTTTTTAATCTCACAATTGTGTTTACGGCAAATACTTTTTTTTTCTCAGAATTGCGAGATATGAAGTCAGAACTCTTGCAATTCTGACTTTATATCTCACAATTCTGACTTTTCAATTCGCAATTGCTATGTAAACTCACAATTGTGAGAAAAAAGGTCACAATTACCTTTTTATTTTTTATTCTGTGGCAGAAACAAGCTTTCATAGGAAGATGTATTTATTTTTTATTATTTATATAGGTCTCTTTTATTTAATCACTTTATTTGAATAAAATGTATTTAATTCAATATTTTTATTTTTCTCTAAACCTTCCTACGGACCCGTTAGTGCTCCCTTGTGGCCTCCTGGGGGGTTGAAAAGCCCTGATTTATGTTAGCTACTTGTATGTTTCACTTGTTTTGTTATAAAACAAAAATGTTTTATAATATTTTATAGTACTTTTTAGATACTACATGACATTTTTAGAAGCACAAACAATGAAAGTGATCTATTGATTACTTGTGGGTGGAGAAATAGATGCAATTGAAGATCTAGAGATACAAAAAAACGAATGAAACAAAAGTTCTTCCCTATTGTAATGTATATTCAAGTAAAACATCACTTTAGAACTAGTAGCAGTGACAGCTTGGGCTGCTTCAATAAAGTAATTAGTGTATTAGCTGGGTGTCATCTGAAAAGTAATGGAAGTTAAAGCCATGATGATGTGACCTAAGGGAAGCATGTAGATGAAGAAGAGTAAAGGCCCAAGAACAGAACCTTGTGGAACACCGTGTGAAACAGGGCCAGTGATGGACTTAGCCTGATGGATAGAAATGTAACGCTGGCAGTAAGACAAGTAGGAAATGAACCACGACAGGTCAGTTCCAGAAATACCAAAAACAGAGAATCGTGAGATGAGAGCCCAAGTCGATGGCTTTCAATAGCAGTACAATGGATGGGATTCATTTGGCCCTGTGGATTTTGAGAAAATAAAGGCTGTTAATTTTTACTCTCGCTAGTTCGTTTAATTTGTTCACTAATGTCAATGTATATTTGTCATTTTCAAAATTTTCAAAAAACGTTTTTTTTTTTTTTGCATACGTGAGGTTGATTGGAATTGACACAGAATAACAAAATTATGCTCAGAAGTAATATTTCATCTTCCAAAAGATACTGGAAATTATCTTTGAATAGATAAATGACCATTTTCAGTATTTGGGATAGGCCTACATATTTATTTTCTGAACCGATATGTTGACATTAGAGTATTTTAACAATTCTGATCAGGATATTACTTCGTGGCCAACGGTAATAATATCATTAATTTTATGTTCACTGTCTACGAGCACGGTAACAAAATCGAACAGTTTAAGGCAGTAACTTATAAACACAAAGCACAAGACACTTGTATAGATGAAAATTTAAATGAGACTTTATTGAACTATTCTAATACACACAAACTAATCTAACGAAACACACACACACGTACTCATTCATACAGTTGCAGGGAGATGTGATATTGTTAACGGAATAGAAATGGAGTCCCAAATGTCTAGCGTTAGACACTATTTCTTGACCGCAACCTGAGCGAATCAATATACTAGCAATTCAACCTTAGTTCGTTTGCTTTAATAGGATTTGCACCAGTTCAGCCAGAATGAGGAGAAATCGTGTATTTGGATGCTCCTATGAGCGTGGATTCCCTTTCGTGACGAAGTTGCTGAAGGAATCTTTGCGGTGCTGATTGGCTGGCGGTCAGTTGATGTTGCATTCGAGGGACAACGCTCTGGTTGTTGACTGGATGGTTGGCTTTGCAGGGTGGAGCCTCGTGTGCCGGTTCCCGGTTGCTTGGGTCGAGCGTTGGCGTTGTTTTCGCTGAGTCTCGGTGAGCGGCTGGATACGCTTACTCTAGGAAGTTACCTTCGGCGAGGTTCAAACGGAGTTGATGAGTTTCGGAAAGAGCTCTTGGTAGCTCTAAGGGCAGTGAAACATGCAGGCAGGAAGGTGGCAAGGCCACCACAAATCAATAGCAATAGCAAAGTCACTGCAAAACCATGGCAAAAGCGGAAGCAAAAAGCAAGGCCAAAATGTTGGTCCTTAATTTATAAGCGTGTCCATCTGGTCCGTCCTTGAAGGTGTCCCAGCCAATCAGATATTGTCGTGGGCGGGTCCCACGCCCACTTCTCCTGTTCTTGCTTATCATTAGCATAATGTCCACGTGATAACGTGCAAGCAAACTCTTTAGCGTTCTGGTAAACACTTTAAGCAGCCAACTTTCATAGTGTGAATATGGTGTATCCGACATAAATCTACTTTGCATCAAAATTCTGGACATCATTTATCCATCACACAGATACCAAATAACATATATTTCCCATATATGAAGTGAAAGATAATAAAGATTTAGATGTGATAAATGTCTAGTGTACAGAAAACTCCATAGGTTATATGACACACACATAATACGTCGATACACGTTTTAAGAAACCTTCTGGTGATTACTTCCTGTAACTAAAATAAAGAAACATGCAAATCGGTGGCAATAAATGCTTGACACACCGAAAGAACTCCACAGGTTATATAGATGTACATAATACATATAATATGTGTCAAGTCCCGATTGTGGATTAATTCATATTATTGATTCTGAGGTTATGGCTTAGTACTCATGTTTGCGTTCTGTGAGGTCTTTTGTGTGATGTTCAACGAGTCTCTGGAATGTGCAGATCGAGGGAGAGGGGGAAGTAACGTGTCCCTGTTTAATGTTTATGCTGATTTTGGGCCGTTGGAAAGCTTTTAGCGACTCTTTGTGTCCCGATAAGACTTTGGATTTAAGGTCACGGAGGTGTTCCTTGCTTCCTGTGTTCTACCAGATGTTACGTTTGTGGAACAAACAAAGGCCAAGTCACTGACCAATCCTGTCCTTGCACCGGGTTTGAGATAAGGCAGATGAGGGGGAAAAAGGTGTCTTCTCGGGCCATTTGACTCCATGGATTACAAACCTGATTCCAAAAAAGTTGGGACACTGTACAAACTGTGAATAAAAAAGGAATGCAATAATTTACAAATCTCATAAACTTATATTTTATTCACAATAGAATATAGATAACATATCAAATGTTGAAAGTGAGACATTTTGAAATGTCATGCCAAATATTGGCTCATTTTGGATTTCATGAGAGCTACACATTCCAAAAAAGTTGGGACAGGTAGCAATAAGAGGCCGGAAAAGTTAAATGTACATATAAGGAACAGCTGGAGGACCAATTTGCAACTTATTAGGTCAATTGGCAACATGATTGGGTATAAAAAGAGCCTCTTAGAGTGGCAGTGTCTCTCAGAAGCCAAGATGGGCAGAGGATCACCAATTCCCCCAATGCTGCGGCGAAAAATAGTGGAGCAATATCAGAAAGGAGTTTCTCTGAGAAAAATTGCAAAGAGTTTGAAGTTATCATCATCTACAGTGCATAATATCATCCAAAGATTCAGAGAATCTGGAACAATCTCTGTGCGTAAGGGTCGAGGCCGGAAAACCATACTGGATGCCCGTGATCTTCGGGCCCTTAGACGGCACTGCATCACATACAGGAATGCTACTGTAATGGAAATCACAACATGGGCTCAGGAATACTTCCAGAAAACATTGTCGGTGAACACAATCCACCGTGCCATTCACCGTTGCCGGCTAAAACTCTATAGGTCAAAAAAGAAGCCTAAACATGATCCAGAAGCGCAGGCGTTTTCTCTGGGCCAAGGCTCATTTAAAATGGACTGTGGCAAAGTGGAAAACTGTTCTGTGGTCAGACGAATCAAAATTTGAAGTTCTTTTTGGAAAACTGGGACGCCATGTCATCCGGACTAAAGAGGACAAGGACAACCCAAGTTGTTATCAGCGCTCAGTTCAGAAGCCTGCATCTCTGATGGTATGGGGTTGCATGAGTGCGTGTGGCATGGGCAGCTTACACATCTGGAAAGGCACCATCAGTGCTGAAAGGTATATCCAAGTTCTAGAACAACATATGCTCCCATCCAGACGTCGTCTCTTTCAGGGAAGACCTTGCATTTTCCAACATGACAATGCCAGACCACATACTGCATCAATTACAACATCATGGCTGCGTAGAAGGATCCGGGTACTGAAATGGCCAGCCTGAAGTCCAGATCTTTCACCCATAGAAAACATTTGGCGCATCATAAAGAGGAAGATGCGACAAAGAAGACCTAAGACAGTTGAGCAACTAGAAGCCTGTATTAGACAAGAATTCCTATTCCTAAACTTGAGCAACTTGTCTCCTCAGTCCCCAGACGTTTGCAGACTGTTATAAAAAGAAGAGGGGATGCCACACAGTGGTAAACATGGCCGTGTCCCATCTTTTTTGAGATGTGTTGATGCCATGAAATTTAAAATCAACTTATTTTTCCCTTAAAATGATACATTTTCTCAGTTTAAACATTTGATATGTCATCTATGTTGCATTCCGAATAAAATATTGAAATTTGAAACTTCCACATCATTGCATTCTGTTTTTATTCACAATTTGTACAGTGTCCCAACTTTTTTGGAATCGGGTTTGTACATCATTGAAGAACAAAGAAAAAAACGTTTTGAACAACGTGAAAAATTTAAACTGACAAAAAACATTATATTGCATTTTTTTTATAACTTTAAATGTAGTGCAAAACAATTGCTGCGTGTTTGTGTGAGTGTTTGTGTATTCCTGTTACATAAGGGTTCAGTCACTAGCTATGTTTCCGTGATCCACCTATTTTTATGTGAATTTTGATATATTGCATAAAAACCGCTGGATGGAAACATCAAGATGCTCATAAATTCTAATAATGTGCACAAAAAAACTTGTGAGTTCAATCGAGGCAGATAATTTTTATCTGGTGAGAAGACATGCGCATAAACTATGATGGCAACACATTTACTGAATAAATCCCTTAATACGCATCAAAAAACTCACATGACTTTGCCACAACAAAGGCTGTGACTGATAACTGGACTCATTGGAATCATCATAGGGGTTGGTTGTAACATTTTTAATAAACTGTTACAACTATTCCCACCCCTAACAGCCATAACTTAGCTAACTGTTTTAGCATGTGGGTTTGAAGTTAACATAAATACAAAGCATCAAATTAAACTAGAGAAATAGCTACTTCAGGTCATGTAAGTTAAATAATTGTACCTACAACTCAATGATTGCTAGGCAAAAAATAATCTTGATGAAAATTTTTACTTACCTGAAAATCACTTTTTTGGTCATAAAATCTACAAATTTGCTCACAGTCACATGCAATTTCTCCTGTGAGCTCAAAAAGAAGATGGGACTGTATGATATTAATGACATTACCACAGCTCTTTTCTGACCTGTCAAACTTACAGTGTTACAACTGACCCCATGTTACAACCCTCCCCGGTCTCCCCTACTTTTGGTCACCCTTTACCGTACATCTCTATGTGGGTTTTGAAATATTTAACCAATGAAAAGTATTAAAAAGAGCTTGTGACTAAACCTCGTAGTAATTGTGGCCAGGCTGCTTCAACTCTACACACAATGGCCGTTCTTGTGTTTCAGGCCAAACTTCTCCGTTCTCTGGGTGAGTCTAGCCCTGATCCTGAAGCATTCAAAGTCCTGTGCAGCGCCACTGACTTAGCCCTGCCCACAACGAAAACTGCCGCCCAGGCGATCGGCAGAAGCTTGGCGAACCTGACAGTGCGCCACAAGCTATGTGCCATTTCCTTCCAAAGTGCTCCAGCTCTGCTTCGGGCCGCCACACGAAAGCGCCGCCCCCTTCAGCCTTCTCTTACCACTATACAGCATGCACCCCTGCACATAAGCACTGTTCACACAGCGCCGAGTGCTTCACCAAAGCACAGAAGGCGTCACAACCCATGCACCATTTTCACTCTCTTTACACTTCTCCCAGTCCCCTCTATTCAGGCGGCTGGAGATGTCAACATTGCAGTCAACGAGCCTGTTATAAAGCACGCACGCCTGCACACAAACGCCGTCTTAACGGTGACCCAAATAAATCACAAAAGAGTTTTTTCCTCTGTTCTTACTGTAGGCAGTGTGCCCACTATACAGTATGCACCCCTGCATATAAGCACTGTTCACACAGTGCCGAGTGCTTCACCGAAGCACAGAAGGCGTCGCAAGCCATGTGCCCTTTTCACTCTCTTTACACTTCTCCCAGTCCCCTCTATTCAGGCGGCTGGAGATATCACCATTGCAGTCAACGAGACTGTTATAAAGCACGCACGCATGCCTGCACGCCTGCACACAAACGCTGTCTTAACGGCGACCCTAATAAATCACAAAAGAGTTTTTCCTCTGTTCTGACTGTAGGCAGTGTGCCCACTATACAGTATGAACCCCTGCACTGTTCACACAGCACCACAAAATCACACAGATTATCCCCTGTTGGCTCGTTTGCCGGCTCGCGCCGGGCGTGTTCTAAATGTAGAGCGCACGCCCACTACACAGTGCGCGCCACTACACATAAGCGCTGTCCCTACAGTGTCACAAGCACAAAACAACCGGGCGACTGGGTCCCTATTACAAAGCAGCCCATCCCCAGACTTAATTCAACCCCTTGCTATGCGGGCCGAGGCCTGGGAAGCCATCCCCGGTATATCAGAGTGGGTGTTGAACATAATAAAACGAGTTTACTCGCTACAGTTTGTTCGCAGACCCCCGCACTTTCGCACCGTGGTCGAGACATCGGTGAAGAGCGACGTGAGTCACGTGCTTTGTACCGAAGTGTCGAAACTGTTAGCAAAAGGGGCTGTAGAAACTGTCCCCTTAGCAATAAGTGAGTCGGGCTTTTATAGTCGCTACTTCCTCGTTCCAAAGAAGGATGGCGGCCTCAGACCCGTCCTAGATCTCAGACATCTGAATGCTTATGACGCGCTCGTTCAGAATGCTGACAACAAAACAAATCCTCGCGCAAATTCGCCCAGGGGATTGGTTTTTCTCAGTGGATCTGAAAGATGCTTACTTTCGCATTCAGATAGCACCCCGCCACAGGCCATTCTTGAGACTCACCTTCAAGGGGCAGGCTTATCAATACAACGTCCTACCATTCGGTCTATCCCTAGCACCCCGTACATTTACAAAGTCCATGGATGCGGCCCTCGCTCCCCTGAGACCACGGGGAGTGCGATTACTGTACTACCTCGACGATTGGCTGGTTATAGCCCAATCAGAGGCGCAGTTAATAACTCACAGGTCCTGTGAGTCCATCTGGAATGTCTGGGTCTCAGGATCAACACTGCCAAGAGCGTGCTGTCTCCCAGCCAGAATATTTGTTTTCTCAGTCATGGACTCGATACAGATGAGAGCACTGCTTACGTCACTCACTTGCCATCCAGCGCCTAGCGGCGTTGTTCAAAGCTGGCACTTACACCCCTCTCAAACATTTTCAGAGGATTTTAGGCCTTATGGCCTCAGCAGTACTCAAACTGGGCCTACTATACACTCACCTAAAGGATTATTAGGAACACCTGTTCAATTTCTCATTAATGCAATTATCTAATCAACCAATCACATGGCAGTTGCTTCAATGCATTTAGGGGTGTGGTCCTGGTCAAGACAATCTCCTGAACTCCAAACTGAATGTCAGAATGGGAAAGAAAGGTGATTTAAGTAATTTTGAGCGTGGCATGGTTGTTGGTGCCAGACGGGCCGGTCTGAGTATTTCACAATCTGCTCAGTTACTGGGATTTTCACGCACAACCATTTCTAGAGTTTACAAAGAATGGCGTGAAAAGGGAAAAACATCCAGTATGCGGCAGTCCTGTGGGCGAAAATGCCTTGTTGATGCTAGAGGTCAGAGGAGAATGGGCCGACTGATTCAAGCTGATAGAAGAGCAACTTTGACTGAAATAACCACTCGTTACAACCGAGGTATGCAGCAAAGCATTTGTGAAGCCACAACACGCACAACCTTGAGGCGGATGGGCTACAACAGCAGAAGACCCCACCGGGTACCACTCATCTCCACTACAAATAGGAAAAAGAGGCTACAATTTGCACGAGCTCACCAAAATTGGACAGTTGAAGACTGGAAAAATGTTGCCTGGTCTGATGAGTCTCGATTTCTGTTGAGACATTCAGATGGTAGAGTCAGAATTTGGCGTAAACAGAATGAGAACATGGATCCATCATGCCTTGTTACCACTGTGCAGGCTGGTGGTGGTGGTGTAATGGTGTGGGGGATGTTTTCTTGGCACACTTTAGGCCCCTTAGTGCCAATTGGGCATCGTTTAAATGCCACGGCCTACCTGAGCATTGTTTCTGACCATGTCCATCCCTTTATGACCACTATGTACCCATCCTCTGATGGCTACTTCCAGCAGGATAATGCACCATGTCACAAAGCTTGAATCATTTCAAATTGGTTTCTTGAACATGACAATGAGTTCACTGTACTAAAATGGCCCCCACAGTCACCAGATCTCAACCCAATAGAGCATCTTTGGGATGTGGTGGAACGGGAGCTTCGTGCCCTGGATGTGCATCCCACAAATCTCCATCAACTGCAAGATGCTATCCTATCAATATGGGCCAACATTTCTAAAGAATGCTTTCAGCACCTTGTTGCATCAATGCCACGTAGAATTAAGGCAGTTCTGAAGGCGAAAGGGGGTCAAACACAGTATTAGTATGGTGTTGCTAATAATCCTTTAGGTGAGTGTATATGCGTCCCCTCCAGCGCTGGTTAAAACACCGCGCCCCGGTTCGCACGTGGTGGTCAGACCACTTATGCATCAAAGTGAACCACAGCTGTATCAAAGCCCTGGCTCCTTGGAAAGCAGCCGACTGGTACCAGTCTGGCGTGAATATGGGCGAAGTGGAAAGTGATCTCGACAAATGCATCCAACTTAGGTTGGGGTGCCCTGCACGAAGGCAGGTCCATCTCCGGCCTTTGGTCAAGCTCGGAGAAACGGATCTACTCTGAAGAATCGAAGAGTGCGGGTTAGAGACTCTAGAAATTGGGTTAGAAATTGGGGCCAAGTCCTGGTACCCTCTTGGTGCTATGTGAGTGTCGTGAAGTCATCGACCCTGCCCGTATTCCAGCTGAACTGCTGCGGCCTGATGGAGAAGAGTCATGGAAGGTTGTAGTGGCACCTGTTGATGTTTCAGCCTCTGAGTTTTCCAAGAAACTGTCAAAGTTCTTAATGGATGAAGGAAAATCTATGACTGACATACAGGCCTTATTCTCTCCACACAGTTCCAGTTCTCCTGAGTCCATTATACGCGCGGTGGGTGAACTTCTGGACAAGACAACAAAACCGTCTGGTGAAACTAATGCTTATCGATGACTACGCATCTTTTCTGGCACTGTTCCAATACGACTGGTGAGGAAAGTCTAGAAAACTGGATAGAACAGGCCCGATTAATGACTGAGGAATGTGAGTGTTCGGAAAAGGAAAAACGGCAAAGAATAATGGAGAGTGTGAAAGGGCCAGCCCTTGACATAATCAAAGCTGTTTGATTTTCAAGTCCTGAGGCAAGTGCTTCTCAATACCTTTGAAGCATTAGAAAACACATTTGGAACCTTTGAGTCAGGGGAGGATCTATACTTTGCCTTTCGTCTCTTACGTCAATTGCCCAGGGAAGCTTTATCTGACTTTCTGTGTAGGATGGAGAAATCCTTAACTAAAGTGGTGTAAAGAGGAGGATTGAGTCCCCAGATGATGGACAGAACAAGGGTGGAACAGCTGATTAGAGGTGTGGTAGAGTCGGATCTGATGCTTCTGCAGTTAAGACTGAGGGAGAGAAGAGACCAGCCACCCACTTTCTTAGCACTGCTAAATGAAATAAAAGAAGCTGAGGAGAACGAAGCTGCTCGCCATAAAATCAAGGCATCTGTGAAGCCCATACAGCTGAAACAGGATGATAAACTAGACTCCTCTGTGATCAGACAACTCCAAGCAGACATTCAGGAGCTAAGATCTAAATTTGGGGAAGATCCCCAAACACAGTTTCTGTTTCTTCCATGAGGGCTGATCCAAAAGACAAGCAGGAGAAGAAAAGAGCTGATACCCATGGAGAGTCTGAAGTACAAGCGTTAAAGAGGCAAGTTCAACAACTTCAACAACTTCAACAACAGCTAGCCGTCATGAGTATTAGTTCCACTACTCACTCACACCAAGCTCAGTCAAACCCCAGGTCTGTTCCAGTATCATATGGAGAAAGACCAGTAAAGCACAACAATGATTTCTTCTGTTATCGGTGCAGAGAGGATGGACACATCGCTACCAAGTGTCAATCGCCTGAAAATACCTCCCAAGTAATACAGAATTTGTTACGTGCTCTCCGAAAAGCTAAGACCGAAAGGAACCCTGTGACTGGCAACAGTGCTACTTCTAGCAGCCTAGACTGTTTCTCTAAGAAGAGTCAAACTGAGGTCTGTGAGGTGAGTCGTCTTCCCAGAGAATTAGTGGGCCCTGCCTCAACCATTTCAGTGGTGCTGAATGGATGTCCGTGTCAAGCTTTACTGGACAGTGGGTCCCAGGTCACCATTGTATTTGACCAGTGGTATTCCAAATACATACCCCAGATACCCATCCATCCGCTCACTGGATTGTCCATTTGGGGACTGAGCTCTTCTAGTTATCCATACAAGGGATACATCATAGTGGATGTTTTGCTTTCTGTTTCCCTCACTGGGTTGAAAGAGTCAGTTTCCATTCTCGCTTTGGTCTGCCCAGAACCTCAAGTTCCCCAGCAGGTTCCTGTAATAATCGGCACCAATGCAAGCTTCTTTCAACGTCTGACCATGCTCAGTCAGGACTCTGGTGTATCAAACCAAGCACACTCACTAAGGATTCAGTCGTCCCTCCTCAAACCATGTTTACAGCAGGTCCAGGGAAAAGAGGAAGTCCCCGAGCCAGCTGAGGGACAAGTCAAGTGGAAAGGGCCAGGAGCCCTAACTATCCCTTCAAGAAGTGAAAGGTATGCAGTGTGTAAAGTGGAGTATGAGAAGCCACCAAGAAAAGACATTTTTCCTGTGGAAACTCCAATGTCAACTTCCAGCTGGACTGTTTATCCCTCCAACCATTCTGTCTTCTTCTGCTATTAATGTGAACAACTTCAGAGTGTTGGTCTGCAATGAGACCTTTAAAGACATCAGCATCTCAACTGACACAGTAATTGCTAAAGTCTTTGCCACTGATACAGTCACAGTTACGCCAGATGTTCCGACTGATCCGAAGAGGATAGATCCCAAAGTGTTCAAGTTTGGTGACTTTCCTATACCTGCTGATTGGAAAAAGGCTTAGGGAGAAGTTAGCTGAGCATGGAAACGTGTTTTCCCTTGAGGAGTGGGATGTGGGAAGAGCCAAAGGAGTGAAACATAATATCAGACTGAGTGACAGCCGACCATTTAGGGAACGATCCAGACGTGTTGCACCTGCAGACATTGATGACGTGAGGCGGCACTTAAAAGACCTGTTGGCTGCAGGAGTCATAACAGAATCCAGGAGCCCTTATGCCTCGCCAATAGTTATTGCTCGGCAGAAAAATGGAACCATCCGTATGTGCATAGACTACCGGACCTTGAATTCCAGAACAATTCCTGACCACTCCCAGGATTGATGATGCTTTGGACTGTCTGTCTGGAAGTAAATGGTTTGTCTTAGACCTGCGTAGTGGCTATTACCAGATTGAGATGGCTGATGAGGACAAGGAAAAAACAGCATTCATCTGTCCTCTGGGTTTTTACCAGTTTGAACGCATGCCACAGGGAATCACTAGGGCTCCAGCCACCTTTCAGCGGCTAATGGAGAGAGCTGTTGGAGATATGCATCTTCTCCAGGTCATTGTGTATCTGGATGACCTCGTTGTCTTTGGGTGTACGTTAGAAGAGCATGAGGAAAGGCTGCTGAAAGTGTTGTATTGTCTGTAAGAATATGGGCTCAAAGTGTCTATAGATAAGTGCCAGTTCTGACAGCCACAAGTCAAATATGTGGGACACATTGTATCTGTTGCCGGGATAGCTCCTGATCCTGAGAAGGTGAATGCCGTGTCTCACTGGAAGATGCCGCATGATTTGAAGTCCCTGAGGTCTTTTCTAGGATTTTGTGGTTTCTACCACCATTTTATTAAGAACTTTTCTGCTATCGTAAGACCCCTGACAGACTTGACCAAAGGTTATCCCCCTGTCAAAAGTCAAAGTAAAGCTGTACCAAAAGGCAAGTACTACCATGAGTCAGAGCCGCTTGGTGAGCGCTGGGACCAAAGGTGTACAGAGGCCTTTCATAACATCATCTATTGCCTCACACATGCTCCGGTACTGGCCTATGCAGATTCAGCTAAGCCCTATGTCCTACATGTTGACGCAAGCCTGAGTGGTTTAGGTGCCATGTTGAATCAGGAACATTCAGACGGACTGAGACCTGTCGCTTATGCCAGCCGTAAACTGAGTGCTGCTGAACGCCACTATCCCATTCATCAGTTGGAATTCCTGGCACTCAAGTGGGCTGTTGTGGATAAATTCCACGATTACTTGTACGGGACAAAGTTCACAGTTAGGACAGATAACAACCCCCTCACCTACGTTCTGACAAGTGCTAAGCTTAGTGCTACTGGACATCGGTGGCTGGCAGCCTTAGCCACTTATGATTTTAGCCTTCAGCACAAGCACAAGGGCGTCATAACATTGATGCGGACATACTGTCACGCTATCACTCACACACTGAACTGTCGCAAGAATGGGTGGACCTACCGAGATCAGGAGTAAGGGCCATCTGTCAGCTTGCCAATACTCACCACTCACCACGATGAATCCTGTAGTAGGCTGGTGGATCAGTTGGGTGTTACTCCGGAAGTCATTCCCGTTGTGTATGTTTGTCCAGTACAGTTGGAAATGGGACACAAGAAGCAGTTGTCCAACTCTGAATTGAAACTAGCACAGGATGTGGAGAAAGGACATGTACTTACCACTACAAAGAGCTGTAACCCCATTGAGACTCTCTTTCGGCAGCAAGGTGCGAAGTTGAACATTCGTCACAACCTATTGTACCGAATTACGAAAAGCACCTGTGGGAGAGAAAGACAGCAGTTAGTTTTACCAGAAAAGTACCGTGCCCAGATGCTATACTCTCTTCATGACGAGGCAGGTCATCTTGGAATTGAGAGAACCACAGAACTTTGCAAAGATCGTTTCTACTGGCCACGGATGAACAAAGATGTGGAGCAGTATGTGAAGGAATGTGGACAATGTATCGCTAGGAAGACTTTACCTCAAAGGTCTGCTTACCTGAATAACATTACGAGCAGTGGCCCACTTGATCTGGTCTGCATCGATTTCCTGTCTATTAAACCTGACTCGAAGGGAATCTCCAACGTTCTGGTCATCACAGATCATTTCACCCGCTATGCTCAGGCCTATACTGCAAGAGACCAGAAAGCATTAACAATGGCCAAGATCCTGGTTGAAAAGTTCTTTGTACACTATGGTTTGCCAGCCCGCATTCACTCCGACCAGGGGCATGACTTTGAAAGTAGGCTCATCAAAGAACTCCTTGGAATCCTGGGAATTCGCAAATCCCGGACCTCGCCTTACTACCCTCAAGGACACCCACAGCCAGAGCGTTTCAATCAAACTCTTCTTTCCATGCTGGGAACCCTGGATCCTGCCAGGAAGAACAGGTGGAGCCAAAGCATCAGTCAGTTGGTGCATGCGTACAACTGTACCAAAAACTAAGCAACTGGTTACTCACCTTATTATCTGTTGTTTGGGAGAGAGGCACGTCTTCCAGTGGACATATGCTTCGGGACTTCAGCGGCTAGGGAGAGTGGGATGAAACATCAGCAGTACGTTGAAAGAATGAAAAAAGAGCTGCAACATGCATACCAGTTAGACTCTGAGAGTTCCCTGAAGACACAGCAAAGGAACAAGAGACTGTACGACTGTAAAGTGAAACATCAGACTTTGGAGAAAGGAGACCGGGTGTTTATAAAGAACTTAGCTATCACCGGCAAGCACAAGTTACAGGATCGCTGGAACTCCTTACCCTACCTCGTCATGGAGAAGCTGCCAAACTTACCTGTGTATAGGGTAAAACCAGAGACTGGCACAGGGAGTGTCAGGACGTTGCACCGAGACCATTTGTTACCTATTGGAGATAGAGTGAGGATGTACTTACCTGATGAGAGGATGGATGTCCAGCGTCCAGTGGTAACCAGGGCAAGAGCTGTGGAGAGAACACAAAGAGAACAATCAGCACAAGATTGTTGTGATTCAATAGATCACTCTGATAGTGATGACAGTAGTGTGTGTGAGTACTTCCCAGTTCCACAAGGGAGACCAGTCAGGCAGATGCACAGCCCCACATTAAACACAGAGAACGTACAGATCCATAAAAGCCATGAAAGAGTTCCTTATCAACTGGAAGTGATAGGAGATCTATCTGAGTGTGACGCCGAAAGCATCTCTCTGCCATCCCCTGACCGACTGGAGGATCTGGTATCCGAAGAGGGAGACAGGGAATTCATGGAGGCCCCAAAAGAGGCAGAAACTGAAAGAGTTGATCTTCGTCCAGTGAAAAAACTGAGTTATGATGAACTGGGGCAATCTACGGACAGACCCTTAACCCTTGTATATAGGGGTATGGTGGTGCAAGTTGCAGATTTCCCAAGGGAAAAGAATGTTTGCAAAACATTGTGGTGCCACCAAATGGCCCAGTGTCCCCAATGTTCTAGTTTGAGTGCAAATCAAACATCTAGAGCCATAATACCGATGTAGTGGGCTAGTCTCATGGGGACATGAGTCATTAAGAAGGGGGAGAGTGTAACCCAGTGCCGGTTATTAAGCACATTAACACCTTTTCCCATGTAATGGAGTATTTATAAGGTTTTATGATTCAGATAGTATCATAACAGCCTCTCTGTGCTCGGTTTATACAAACCCGATTCCAAAAAAGTTGGGACACTGTGCAAATTGTGAATAAAAACAGAATGCAATGATGTGGAAGTTTCAAATTTCAATATTTTATTCAGAATACAACATAGATGACATATCAAATGTTTAAACTGAGAAAATGTATCATTTTAAGGGAAAAATAAGTTGATTTTAAATTTCATTGCATCAACACATCTCAAAAAAGTTGGGACAAGGCCATGTTTACCACTGTGTGGCATCCCCTCTTCTTTTTATAACAGTCTGCAAACGTCTGGGGACTGTCATGTTGGCATTGTCATGTTGGAAAATGCAAGGTCTTCCCTGAAAGAGACGACATCTGGATGGGAGCAGATGTTGTTCTAGAACTTGGATATACCTTTCAGCATTGATGGTGCCTTTCCAGATGTGTAAGCTGCCCATGCCACACGCACTCATGCAACCCCATACCATCAGAGATGCAGGCTTCTGAACTGAGTGCTGATAACAACTTGGGTTGCCCTTGTCCTCTTTAGTCCGGATGACATGGCGTCCCAGTTTTCCAAAAAGAACTTCAAATTTTGATTCGTCTGACCACAGAACAGTTTTCCACTTTGCCACAGTCCATTTTAAATGAGCCTTGGCCCAGAGAAAACGCCTGCGCTTCTGGATCATGTTTAGATATGGCTTCTTTTTTGACCTATAGAGTTTCAGCCGGCAAAGGCGAATGGCACGGTGGATTGTGTTCACCGACAATGTTTTCTGGAAGTATTCCTGAGCCCATGTTGTGATTTCCATTACAGTAGTATTCCTGTATGTGATGCAGTGCCGTCTAAGGGCCCGAAGATCACGGGCATCCAGTATGGTTTTCCGGCCTTGACCCTTACGCACAGAGATTGTTCCAGATTCTCTGAATCTTTGGATGATATTATGCACTGTAGATGATGATAACTTCAAACTCTTTGCAATTTTTCTCTGAGAAACTCCTTTCTGATATTGCTCCACTATTTTTCGCCGCAGCATTGGGGGAATTGGTGATCCTCTGCCCATCTTGTCTTCTGAGAGACACTGCCACTCTGAGAGGCTCTTTTTATACCCAATCATGTTGCCAATTGACCTAATAAGTTGCAAATTGGTCCTCCAGCTGTTCCTTATATGTACATTTAACTTTTCCAGCCTCTTATTGCTACCTGTCCCAACTTTTTTGGAATGTGTAGCTCTCATGAAATCCAAAATGAGCCAATATTTGGCATGACATTTCAAAATGTCTCACTTTCAACATTTGATATGTTATCTATATTCTATTGTGAATAAAATATAAGTTTATGAGATTTGTAAATTATTGCATTCCTTTTTTATTCACAATTTGTACAGTGTCCCAACTTTTTTGGAATCGGGTTTGTACACTCATGCTCTGCCCCTTTAAGAGTTACGGTGATCTATAAAGTTTGTTTGTGGTGCACTTGCTCAAAACGTGTTTTTGCCCAGCATCTTTGCTGATCTTTTCTGGGTGCTGATTCACCCTGGTGAATATAGGGGAATTCTGATTGGACAGAGGGGGGAGAGGGGGAATGGCAGATCGAAAAAAAGAGAGTTTTTGATGCATCTAAAATATAACATTAATAACCACTGAAAAAGTGTGTTAAATATATATTTTAAGTATAATAAGTATTGTAAAGACTTGAGTTATTTTTGTTTGTGGTTTATACTCTGTACAAGAGTTTAAAGTGAGATCTATTTTCCGCCGAGCCTGCTTCTCCGCACCGGATGAAGCTTCATGCCTCATTGTGACTGAGAGTGAGAAACCACGACTAGTTATTAAATAGTTGCAAACAGTCATCTGAGCTAAGTGTATTTCGAGGATGAGACTGAGTTAAAGCTCTGGACGAGGCTGCTCTCTATATCCTCGCTGTCATTGTGGGAGAGACTCGCCCCAGATAGCAAGCGTGTTTGGGCCACATGTGGGTATTATCTGGCACACATGGCCCAGATATGGCATGGCTGAACAGATATGGACCAAAATGTGACCACGTTTGTTTTGCCATAACTTTAAAATCGGCGGAAAATGTTATCTTGGTTCACAACTCATTCTGAGGTATATGGCCCAGATAACAACGTACACACGAGGACCATATGTGTTTGAGCTATGGCACAAAGTGAGAAACGCTGCCTTGTGGTAAACCTTTGGATTATATATGGGAAAACACAGGAAGCCCGAAATCAAGCGCGGCTGACATCCGAGGTTCCACACCTCAGGTTGTTGCATCTTCCCTCCTATTGGTGAAATGAATCTGACTTATACTACGGCGCGAATACGACTTCGGCGCAGGCGCCATTTTCTCATCTGCTCTCATGAGTTTTCGGTCAGGCATATCTTCAGGTAAGTGAGGTTTTGGCATTTCAGAGTCATTTTAAGGTTATTTTGTTGAAATATGCAGCATTATGTGTCAACATTGCATATAAGCTTTTAGTTATTTGTTTGAGGAGGGTGTCGAATTAGCCTCAGTTTAGTGTATTTACCATTTCAATCCCGTGTGTAATGCAGCTCACTAGTCACCGAACGAGTGACTAGTGACATTAATGACAACTTATATATTACAGTGTGACATGGCTTACAGCGGGGGATCATGTTCGTACAGCCTGACAAGGAACAATCGTGAAGGACTATTATGAATCGCACAGTGTGCACCCGGCTTTAGTTGTGTTGTGGCCGCGACATAGTAACTTTTGCGAACGTGAGTGTGTTGTGGCCGTGAGATCTTTTGAGGGGAACGACATCTTTTTGTTCGCGTCTATGAGCTTAAAGCGATGGTTCACCCAAAAATTAATATTCTGTCATTTACTCGCCCTCATGTTGTTCCAAACCCGTACATTTGTTAATGTTCAGAACAACGGTTTAACCTCAATTTTATGAAGTGGCTTGAGTGTTTTGTTTGCACTTACACAAAAAAGGTAATTTACCCCTTATTTTATGTTTATTTTTTGCTCAAAGCACACGATGACTTTTAATGATTACTTTAATGATGTCTTTACTAGGGAGCAAAATCTTTTTTTTTTCTTTTTTTTTTAAACAAATGAAAAGTGTGTGTATATATAACATTTTGTGTATATATTAATATGACTAATAATAATTATGATTATTATTATTGCTAAATAAAAATATTTAACAAAATAAGAAATATTACTATTACAATAACATTTTCATTATTAAAAATAAAAAATAGCGTGTTTAAGAATAAATATAACAATATAATAATAATAAAAATATTTATATTTTACAGAAAACTTATTTTACAAAAATAAACTGCTGGGTTACCTGTTAATATGCAGACAGACTATGACTAAAATCATTTGAAAGGTCTAAGGATTTATTGTTATATATATATATATTATAAAAATCATGCTGACTTACTATTAATGTTGGAAACAGTTGAGCTCCTTAATATTTTTTTGAAACCTGTGATACTTTTTCAGGATTTTTTGATGAATAAAAAGTTTAAAAAGAACAGCATCTTTTGTAACAGTAGCTACAATTTTTTTTTTTTTTTCTTTTTTTGGAAAAATGTATCTTATTCATCACTAGCCAAGTTTCCATCCACTTTTTCCACTGTTTTGTTATTGACAAAGTGAATATGTGTTAAAAAACATTGCACGATTTGCTGTCTCCAGCCTGTTTCCATCCAATTGGCCTTTTACTGATAAAATGGTGTGCGTACTGACGTCATCCCTAAAAAACCTGCATTGTCGCACAAGTTTTGTTGTATTGCTAAAAAAAAAAAAAACATACATACTTTCACTTATATCGCAAATTAGTAGGCTATCGTATCTTTCGTGTCCCAAATATTTGTAAAATGCAGAGAGTAATGAGAAGTTTGAAATGTAGGCCTACATATTTTCAGAATAATAGGCCTATTACTAAATGATGAAATATTAATCATAAGATCACAGAGAAGTGGGACAGTTTGTCTGACAGGACTGGTGAACTGCCTTTATGACGAAGCCCACAGAGCGGCTCAGCTGTCCTGTATGCAACATTTACCATCCATAAAAAAGATTGGTATAGTAAAATGTTGGTCATTTAGTAACAATCTTTACTGTAAGCCTTGAACATGCAGCCAGTCGCGGTTTGACGCATGTCAGATCATTCAAACCAAACAAAGATATTCCAAGAGAATCAATTTTATTAGATTGTAAAAAAAACTAATTTACAAAAATAAGGATGAATGACGTTTGAGAGGTAACACATCTTATTCTTACCAATAGTAATAAAACAATTTAATATACAATTGAATAATATGAATATAATAGATTTAGTGCGCCTTTGAACTACAGGGAAACGCTGTATATAATAGGCTTATTCTGTCATGTGACACCACATTTATTTGCATTAAAGCCCTTTTTCTCAACAAAAAGTGTTTCCAAACTAGTTTTCATGACATTTGAATTATCGACATAGCATTAAGTTAAACGGAAAAAGATTGTCGACATTCGCAAAAAATTATAATTGGCATTTCCATTAGCGATATCGGTAAACATTTTGATGCACTAAACCTTTTTTCGCAAAAAAAAATAAAAAATCTTAACCTGGCTAGTGATGTATTAAATTGATAAAAAAAAAGTGACAATAAATACTTATATCGCCAGAAAATTGTTCTATTTTGACTAAATGCTGTTCTTTTTATTATTATACTTTTTATTCATCAATGAATCCTGAAGAAATTATCACAGGTTTCCAACTGTTTCCAACATTGATAATAAATCAGCATATTATAATTTCTGAAGGATCATCCCAGCTAACAGAATTTTGTTATAAGAATGTTCTCTAAATATTCAGTGCACTGAAAAAAAAGTACAAAACTGTACCTTTTAGGGTACAAGTGGCCGTCACTGGGGTGGTACCCTCAAAGGTACCTTTTTGTACCTTTAAAGCAAGGTACAAAATTGTGCCATGTAACTTTGTACCCTTTAAAGAACAATTTTGTACAATTGTGCATTCTGCAAAGAGCACAAAATTGTACCTTATTAAAAGGATTCCCAGGGTATGCCCCAATGAAAGCAGTTCTGATCCTATGGGGCGCAAAAAATATCTTACAGAAACTGGCTTACAGACATGCAGATTTTACAGATATGCAATTTTATTTATAAACTTTCTATTACAAAGAGAATTACTTAAAATGTGTTGCATCATATCACAACAGCAGGTGCAAGACGAGACAATTGTTCATCGCACATAAAGCTCATCAGACATTACTTAAATATAATCAGAGGTATAAAACAATTTTAAAACAGCAACCTCTTCAATAAAATTAACAGGAATACAAGAAATTGTCTTTACTGTAGAATCCTTGCAAATCAGAAAAATAAAAAAGAACTGATATACAGCTAATTATCAGGCTATTTCATGTGCTGCACATTGAAATTAATAGCAAAGGGCATTTTCAGCAAGAATACCTACTGCTAATAAATAATTTGTCATCAACACTGTAGGTATACCTCACCTGGTGAGAGGACAGTCCATTCATTCTCATTTCACACAGTATGAATAATAATGACGACAAAAGGATTCAAAGAGTTTTGCAAATCAAAATTTGAGATGACTGAACCTGTACAGTACACACTAAGAGACTCAAGTGGTAACAAGACTGGAAGTTACTCTTACGTTCCTATATGTGAGGTTTTGAGGAAATACTGTTCTCATGAGGACATTTGGGACCAAATACAAACTAAGTGGAACACAGAAAAAGATTAACTTGTTCTAAAAGATTATCAAGATGGACTTCATTTCAAAAACTACAAATTCTTTGCAAGTAACCCTCAAGCCCTAAGACTACTACTATTTATGAGGATGAATTTGACGTGTGTAATCCTCTGGGGTCTAAACGTAACAAGTACAAACTGTGTGCATTTTACTATACAATTGGAAATATGGGTACAAAGTATTGCTCACAGTTAAAAAACATATTCATTTAGCTTTACTTGCTCGCTATAGTCTTGTGAAAAAAAGACCTAACAAGTCTTGAGGCCTCTGTAAAAAAGTCAGGGGACTGTAGCACTTCTTGAAGTTCTGGGCATGCAGCAAGATCAAATCCATTTTCTTTTAGATATGCAAGAAATGCATCTTAGTTCTCTTTGAAAAAACTAAATAAGAAATTAATATCATCCAAAATTTCTTGCTGCACTGACTGAGGCAGGTGATTTTTTTTTTTTTTTTTCTTCTTTGCATTTCAGAACGAAGGCACATAGGTTCTCTCTAAATTGCTGAAACAGCTCCTTCGTGTTTGGAGGGGGGGCAGAAAATGCAACACTATCATTAGGACATTCTTCCTCAACGTCCTCAAAGAAAGGAAGAGGAACATCAGTCATAGTCCGTTGTAACACCGTATGTTTATGCTTTCGGTAAACATGACATCTAAAGGACTCGTACTTTGAAAACGTTCTCTGACAGTCATTAAGACCACAAGTTATTGAAAAATTTGCCTCATGTGCATGAATGAGACCAATGTGCTGCATTAATTTGACAATTGTGAATGTTCTCAGAGAGAATTTAGGACAACAGAACGGACGAGGCATTTTTGCAGATGTTACAGTAAAAGATTGATTACTCTGGTAACCGGGGTAGGTAGAGGCTTGTCACCATCCACAGTAAGTTTCAAAACATACCGCTGAAGAAACACCAGAGTGTTCTTCAAGTGTGGTGGATATGTCAAATTGAAGATGAAATAGGCACAAAATGCAGCAAGAGCCCCTTCATCCACACCGCTAGCCCGGCAGATCTCTATCCCATCAACTCTGACGACAGCAGTGACTCTTCATGTAAGCACATTTTTCCAGTCAGTGGCTTCCTGTACTTGAACAGTTGGATATGGTGAAGATGGTTCACTCTAAAAGACAAAAGCACAAATCAGATTTTATCTCAGTCAAATTTTACGATCATACAGGTTAACTGATAAAGAGAAATAATCTACATGCATAAGGAGTAAGATGATTATTATTCAGTAAATATGTTTTAAGAATTATAAAATGCATTTATGATAGACATTCAAGTCATAGACAGAGAAACATGTGCGTACCTCCCCAAGCACAATGAAGTGTTCAAGCTTCTCTCTGAACAAGGCTGGCAACATGAGAAGTGCTGCTTTGAAATCAATTCCTGAAACAAAAGATATCACATGATATTGACATGATATTACTACCTGTCTGGGCCTTGAAAGTGGTATTTGTGTAGCCGTCAATGGCGGGACAGAAAGCTGTCAGATTTCATTAAAAATATCTTAATTTGTGTTACAAAGATGAACAAAAGTCTTGCAGGTTTGGAACGACATGAGAGTGAGTAATTAATGACAGAATTCTCAGTTTAGGGTGAACTAAACCTTTAAATAGGATAAGATTTTAAAAAAGTCAATTACCAAGATGGTCTTCAATGAGAGATTCTTCTCTAGCTTCTTTGTGCGGCTTTGCTAAAAGAGATTTCCCGCAAACAAGCTGTAGCGCACTGGATGCAATGTTTCCAAAGCTTTCTTGAAAGTGCCGGCAGAGATTAACAGACTTATACAGGAAACCAATTTCTTGATAAAGCTGAAATTTGTTAAAAAGACACAAACATAAGAAATATATATATATATATATATATATATATATATATATATAAGAATACAAGAAATGTATACAGTTTCAGTGTCCTACATGTTAATGGGTTTGTGGACTTTTATAATTTCCACACTTACCCCTGATGAACTCTTCAAGAACGGATATTTGTTGACAGCATCTTCAACAGTCATCCCACCAGTAATCTCCTTCCACCTCCAGGCAAAGGTCCTCCTCATTCGCTCTTCAACAATGCGAGCATCTGGCTGTGTCTTTCGATATTGGTCCTGTAGGACTTTCACAGGTCCCTCTATTAGATAGCATACTCTCCGGGAACATCCATGTCCTTGTGCACAGACAAAAACAGTCAGGTAGAATATTATTTCTAATTTCTAGGCAAGAAAATAAAGAAAATGTTTGCATCTTGTCACTCGTTATAATGATAAATTTGAGAACAATACACTGGTAAAATGTAACATTGTAAAAAGATTATAAATGTATGCTCTCACCACAGGCCTTATAATTTTTTTGCAAGTGCTTTTTTCAGGTTGCAAAGACTTTTTTGAATGACCAAACTTCTGTTTAGGTCTTTTTACTTCTTCAGCATCAGCCAAAGGTGTCCGTTCAAATTTAAACTTGCGTTTTAGAGACCATGTGCTATTTGAAAAAAAATATTTTGATCGATTGATCCTGTCTGCCTCCTGTTTGTCCTTCTGACTGCTGTGCTCGCGTGTGCTCTGCTTGCTTTTGAATCTTTATTTGATATCATTCCCTGTTGTTTAAACTGCTAAATATAATTTACCCATCACCATATATTGTCTAATATTGCCTACCACATTAAATCTGACACCGCTAGCTTTTAATCTAAATCACTATCACGCGTTAGCATTTTGCTAGCCTGTTAGCTTGCCATCTCTGCACTCGGGTCTCTTGTTTTCTGAGTTCACTAAACAACTGTGGTAAGTTGGATTAATCAACAAATACGGTAAGCCATGTCTTCTTCTCCTGTCATTGTCACTTGCACTGGATGTTTCATGTTTAGTATATCTTTCTCCGTTGGCGAACAGGGCTTCACATGTGATAAATGTAAGGAGATAGTCAGGCTGACGGAAAAGATTTCAGAATTAGAGACACGCATCCAGACTTTTTTTGAGAGTAGTGAGAACGTAACAGCTTTAGACACTGTTTTGGATGCGAATAGCTTAGTGAACTCTGTACATTGTTCGGTTCCGGCTGTAGAGCCCGTGCAGCAGGGCAACTGGGTGACGGTGAGACGGCATAGTCGCGGATCAAAAAACCACTCTTCCGTTCCGATTAGAACATCAAACAGGTTCTCCCCACTCAGTGATGCACCCACTGAGAATCCTGTTGAAAGTGCCCTAGTTATTGGCGATTCTATTACACGGAATGTGAAAATAGAGACACCAGCCACCATAGTCACATGTTTACCGGGAGCCAGAGCGCCTGACATCAAAGCAAATTTAAAAGTGCTGGCTAATGCTAATCGTAAATTCTCTAAGATTATTATTCACGTCGGCACAAATGATGTTCGACTTCGCCAGTCGGAGATCACCAAAATTAACATTAAAGAGGTGTGTAAACTCGCAAGTACGATGGCAGATGACGTTTTTTGCTCTGGTCCCCTCCCCGTTAAAACATAGGGTTCATAGACAATTGGAAAAGCTTTTGGGGCAGACCTGACCTGTTGAAAAAAGATGGTATTCATCCTTCCTGGGATGGTGCCGCTCTTCTCTCTAGTAATTTGGCACATAGTCTTAGAGCTAAACATTGACTAACTAGGTCAGGAAGCAGACGGACTGGCTTACCCGACCGCCTGCTAGCTGTCTCACATCACAGAAGTCAGATAAATCCCAGCACATAGAGACTCTTTCACCTAGATATTATCACATAGAGACTGTGTCTGTTCCACGAATTAGTAAATACAAAAAAACATCAAAACCATTCAACGGTAAAAATTTAATTGATGTTCAACAAATAAACAACAGATATAATACAGATGATCAAATGATAAAGCTCGGGCTGCTGAATATTCGATCCCTTTCCTCAAAAGCTCTTATTGTTAATGATATGATTACAGATCATAACCTAGATGTGCTGTGTTTGACAGAAACCTGGCTAAAACCTGACAAATACATTACTTTAAATGAGTCCACCCCCCAAGATTATTGTTATAAACACGAGCCGCGTCTGAAAGGTAAAGGGGGAGGTGTTGCTGTAATTTATAATAATATCTTCGGTATTACTCAGAAGTCTAGTTTCAAATATAATTCCTTTGAAGTTTTGGTGCTTTATGTAACGTTATGTAGTGAAATTGATAAATCCCGTTTGACATTTGTGCTGGCTACTGTATACAGGCCACCAGGGCACCATACAGACTTTACCAGAGAATTTGCTGATTTTCTATCAGAGTTAGTACTGGCTGCAGATAAAGTCCTAATTGTTGGTGATTTTAATATCCATGTAGACAATGAAAAAGACGCATTGGGATTGGCATTTAGAGACATTCTAAACTCTATTGGAGTATGGCAACACGCGTCAGGACCCACTCATCGCCGTAATCATACGTTAGACCTAATACTGTCACATGGAATAAATGTTGATACCACTGAAATTCTGCAGCAGAGCGATGACATCTCAGATCATTACCTAGTATCATGTACACTTAATTTAGCAAAGGCTGCAAAGCCGTCCCCTCGCTTCAAATATGGCAGGACTATCACTGCTGCGACTAAAGATTTCTTTGTAAATAATCTTCCTCATCAGTTTCATCTCCTCAGCATCCCAGATAGCCTAGAGGAACTCGATGTTGCAACAGAAACTATTGACTCTCTCTTTTCCAGCACTTTAGACACAGTTGCTCCCCGGCGCTTAAAGAAGATTAAAGAAAATAGTCCAACGCCGTGGTACAACGAGCATACCCGGGCCCTTAAAACAGCAGCCAGAAAAATGGAGCGCAGCTGGAAGAAAACAAAACTAGAAGTTTTTCGCATTTCGTGGAAAGAGAGCATGATTGCATACAGAAAGGCCTAAAAACTGCTAGATCTGCTTATTTCTCGACTCTCTTAGAAGAAAACAAACACAACCCTAGGTATTTATTCGATACAGTGGCTAAATTAACCAAAGATAAAGCTTCACCTTCTGATGTTTGTAAACAGCACAGCAGTAATGACTTTATGAACTTCTTTACTTGTAAGATTGATAATATTAGGAAAAAAATTATAACCATGCAGCCGTCTACTACAGTATCACATCAGACAGTGCATTGTAGTGTCACTGAGGAAAAATTACATTCATTCACTGCTATAGGAGAAGAAGAATTGGCTAAACTCGTTAAATCATCAAAATCAACAACATGTATGCTCGACCCCATACCGACTAAACTACTAAAAGAGATGCTTCCAGAGGTCATAGATCCTCTTCTTAATATCATTAATTCATCCTTGACATTAGGATATGTACCGAAAACTTTTAAGTTGGCTATTATTAAACCACTTATTAAAAAAACCGCAACTTGATCCTACAAAATTAGTCAATTACAGGCCAATCTCAAATCTACCCTTTCTGTCAAAAATACTAGAAAAGGCAGTGTCCTCACAATTATGCTCCTTTTTAGAAAGAAATGGTATCTGTGAGGATTTCCAGTCAGGATTTAAACCGTATCATAGTACTGAGACTGCTCTCATTAGAGTTACAAATAATTTACTCTTATCATCCGATCGTGGTTGTATATCTCTATTAGTGTTACTCGATCTTAGCGCTGCATTCGATACTATCGACCACAACATTATTTTGAATAGACTCGAAAATTATGTTGGCATTAGTGGAATTTCGTTGGCATGGTTTAAATCATACTTATCTGACCGTTATCAGTTTGTAGCAGTAAATGAAGAGATGTCACACCGAACACAAGTTCAGTATGGAGTACCGCAGGGCTCAGTGCTAGGACCGTTGCTTTTCACCCTGTACATGCTACCACTGGGAGATATTATTAGGAAGCATGGCGTTAATTTTCATTGTTATGCTGACGATACTCAGCTCTATATTTCTTCACGCCCTGACGAAACTTACCAATTCACAAGATTAACAGAATGCATAGCTGATATAAAAAATTGGATGACTAGTAATTTCCTGCAACTTAATTCAGAAAAAAACTGAATTTTTAATCATTGGACAAAAAAACTCCACAAGTAGAAACCTAGAATACTGTCTAACACTCGATGGCTGCTCTGTCAAGTCCTCGTCGTCAGTTAGGAACCTGGGTGTGCTCTTTGATACCAATCTCTCTTTTGAAAGCCACGTTTCTAGCGTCTGTAAAACTGCATTCTACCATCTTAAAAATATATCTAAATTACGGCACATGCTTTCAATGCAAAATGCTGAACAGTTAGTTCATGCGTTCATGACCTCAAGGCTAGATTATTGTAATGCTCTACTGGGTGGTTGCCCTGCTCGCTTAATAAATAAACTGCAGCTTGTCCAAAACGCAGCAGCTCGAGTTCTTACTAGAACCAGGAAGTATGACCATATTAGCCCGGTTCTGGCAACACTGCATTGGCTCCCTATTAAACATCGTATACATTTTAAAATCTTGCTGATTACTTACAAAGCACTAAATGGTTTAGCTCCCCAGTACTTGAGCGAGCTCTTAACGCATTATACTCCATCACGTCTATTGCGGTCTCAAAATTCTGGCCAGTTGATAATACCTAGAATATCAAAATCAACTGCAGGCGGTCGATCCTTTTCCTATTTAGCACCTAAACTTTGGAACAGTCTTCCTAGCATTGTTCGGGAAGCAGACACACTCTGTCAGTTTAAATCTAGACTAAAAACACATCTCTTTACTATGGCATACACATAAAACATTTTTAATTTCTATTATTCAAATCAGTTAAATGATTGTTTTAGGCTGCATTAACTAGGTCAGCCAGAACCGGGAACACTTCCAATAACACCTGATGTACTCGTTACATCATAAGAAGAATGGCATCTACGCTAATGTTAGTCTCTCTGTTTATCCCGAGGTTTACTGCAGTCGGCCGGATCCGGGCCGGATCCAGACCAGATGGTGGACCTTAGCCTGGACATGACGACCATATCCCTGAAGTGTCTGTAGAGACCATGTCAATTAAACTCCCCCCTGTAAATGCCGCATCGACACGACATCCTCATTAAACCCGTCCCCGGCGTGACAACTCCAATCTTTCGAATAATCCTACGAATATATATTGATCTAATATGACTTCTGACCTGTAATGTTGCCAGAATCATAATCATACACTATTTGTTCGTCGGCCAGAGGAAAACTGGCACCCCGACTGAGCCTGGTTTCTCCCAAGGTTTTTTTTCTCCATTCTGGCCCTGAAGGAGTTTTGGTTCCTTGCCACCGTCGCCTTTGGCTTTTGGCTTGCTCAGTTGGGGACACTTAAATTTCAACTATATTACTGATCTGCCCTATATCACTATATGATAATAATTGAAATGAGCTGGATGACATCACCGTTTTCACCAGAGCGGCTGTACAGCCGAATCAAATTCCGTTGCATTATTTTCCTGTTACCACTGTGAAGCTGCTTTGAAACAATTGCCACTGTAAAAAGCGCTATATAAATAAAGGTGATTTGATTTGATATTTTGGCAAAAAAAAAAAAAAAAAAAAGTTTTACACAAAATAACAAACTGTATGAATAGAACCAAGAGTAGGATATTAAGATTTACACATCTACTTACATATCCATTGCCCTCTTTGTCCTTTAAAAAGGGGTACCTCAGAGTCAGGGCCTTAGCCACTTGAACATACTCTTTATTAGTCGGATACCTGCAAAAACATTTTAAACATTTTAAATTTTGTTTAAAATTGAATTAAAATGTAACCCATTGGCACAGTTAATGGGGAATACTTACATACTGTACTGAGCCATGCTTTCATACAATGTTCTTATAATTTTGATCCTATCTGATGCTGAAAGTTTGCTTTGTTTTTGGTCCAACTTAGCCTGAACATCAAAAGGAAACAAAAGGAAAGTGCAGGAAAAGCTGCTGATGGGCTGATATTACTATGGTAAAAAAAAAAGAGAGAAAGTAATTAGGCAATGCAATGTTACATGGATACATAAAGTAAAACAAATATTGTAAAGGGATACATAAAGTAGTCTTCTCAATCAAACACATGATTAAGGTTATCAGTAGGGATGCACCGATCCGATACTCAGTCTCGGTATCGGCTTCGATACTGCCATTCTTTGCAGGATCGGGTATCGGCCAGACGGGACCGATCCAAATCCGATTTTGTGCGTATACTATTCTGTGTTATTGTTAAGCCCCACAAAAGGCACAAAAACATTATAAAGCACCATAAAGTTTTCCTGCACTATATTATAAGTGTTCTGACGCCATCCCATAGTTTAATGGGAGGTAGAGATTAATATTTAAGTCATTAAATTTCAAGTTCACGTAAATGCGTCCCTCCGACAATGCATTTAAACAGGGATTAAAATCACAGGAAACAATGCTTTGAACATTACTATTTTAAAACTACAGTTTTAACAAAGTGTTATAAATTAAAAAAATAATGAAATAATAAACAATGAAATACAACTCATAATAAATAAAAATACGGAATTTTTTCCATTTCCGCTGCCTGCTATATATATCACGCTTTGATGATTGTCATAATTATGTGGTAACGTTACTGATAGGCTATTGTAGGCTACGGTAGCCTATACTGGTTTATATTTCTTAATAAAATTGTGCCAGCTGGAACAAATGCTATAATGAAATTATGAATTATTACGGGTAGATCACCGCAGGATTAAAAGTGGTCGAAAGTTTTTTCAAAGAGCCAGAAAGTCACTTTTCAGCAGGCACAACAAATTAACAATGATACTAATGTTAGCGTTTCAGGTAGGACAGTAGATATATCAGCAAATATCGTCCTTAAAGAGATTATTTTTGGAATATAATATAACAATGCACAATCACAGTGAAACAATATTAAATGGCAACAACCTTGCTCCAGCCGAAGACTGCAAAAGGCATTCTGCAGGCACAGGTTCAAGCGTTAATGTCACTGTTTCCTTCATCAGTTGGACAAATTGGTGGAATTTTGCCTGCTTCTTAAATGATTCCTCAAAGAGGAATGAAACCATTGACTCCGTCAGCCCAATGTCAACAGTCTCTCCATCTACATCATTGTCTATAACATAAAAGAGATAATGAAAAGTACAATTGAATTACCCATCAATTAGAACCATGCACTAAACCAGTGTTTTTGAGGCTGGATCACTACCACTGCCTGTCAGGTAAAATACACACAAAAATGGTAACCAGTGGGGAATGCTTTACAGGGCTAACAAATAAATTCTGAAATGAAATAAAGATTAAAATAGAAATTAAAATAATAAAACATGAAAATTACATGAACCCAGAAGTAACAAACAGCTGAATTTGTCAATTGCAATGACACAGGACTCCAGACTAACATTTGAGAGCAGTTGCAAAGGTGCCACTAAGTTCTACAGATGGTGGCGCTGGAGGAAAATGTATCATTAAGTTAATTTAACCATAAAATTACTATTGTTTTGCATTGATTTGTTAATAAGTGCAGTTACTAATAATATTAGTTTGTTTATTGAAAATTTAACAGTGAAGCACTGAGCTTGAATTGATATGCAGATAAAATTAACTTTTATTAACAGTAATGTGCAAAAATCGAATTTTTTTTTTTACACGGAAAATGTAAATATTCTACTCTATTAAATATATTGTTGTTCTTCTATAGTATCATACTGAAATGAGCACTCTGCTTGTTTTCTGTGTTATTCACTCACAATTTGAAGTTTTTGTTTTTCATGAGATGTTGTGACTTCCTATTTTTTTAATATACACTCACCTAAAGGATTATTAGGAACACCTGTTCAATTTCTCATTAATGCAATTATCTAATCAACCAATCACATGGCAGTTGCTTCAATGCATTTAGGGGTGTGGTCCTGGTCAAGACAATCTCCTGAACTCCAAACTGAATGTCAGAATGGGAAAGAAAGGTGATTTAAGCAATTTTGAGCGTGGCATGGTTGTTGGTGCCAGACGGGCCGGTCTGAGTATTTCACAATCTGCTCAGTTACTGGGATTTTCACGCACAACCATTTCTAGAGTTTACAAAGAATGGTGTGAAAAGGGAAAAACATCCAGTATGCGGCAGTCCTGTGGGCGAAAATGCCTTGTTGATGCTAGAGGTCAGAGGAGAATGGGCCGACTGATTCAAGCTGATAGAAGAGCAACTTTGACTGAAATAACCACTCGTTACAACCGAGGTATGCAGCAAAGCATTTGTGAAGCCACAACACGCACAACCTTGAGGCGGATGGGCTACAACAGCAGAAGATCCCACCGGGTACCACTCATCTCCACTACAAATTGGAAAAAGAGGCTACAATTTGCACGAGCTCACCAAAATTGGACAGTTGAAGACTGGAAAAATGTTGCCTGGTCTGATGAGTCTCGATTTCTGTTGAGACATTCAGATGGTAGAGTCAGAATTTGGCGTAAACAGAATGAGAACATGGATCCATCATGCCTTGTTACCACTGTGCAGGCTGGTGGTGGTGGTGTAATGGTGTGGGGGATGTTTTCTTGGCACACTTTAGGCCCCTTAGTGCCAATTGGGCATCGTTTAAATGCCACGGCCTACCTGAGCATTGTTTCTGACCATGTCCATCCCTTTATGACCACCATGTACCCATCCTCTGATGGCTACTTCCAGCAGGATAATGCACCATGTCACAAAGCTCGAATCATTTCAAATTGGTTTCTTGAACATGACAATGAGTTCACTGTACTAAAATGGCCCCCACAGTCACCAGATCTCAACCCAATAGAGCATCTTTGGGATGTGGTGGAACGGGAGCTTCGTGCCCTGGATGTGCATCCCACAAATCTCCATCAACTGCAAGATGCTATCCTATCAATATGGGCCAACATTTCTAAAGAATGCTTTCAGCACCTTGTTGAATCAATGCCACGTAGAATTAAGGCAGTTCTGAAGGCGAAAGGGGGTCAAACACAGTATTAGTGTTCCTAATAATCCTTTAGGTGAGTGTATTAAGGCGTGGAAATGGCCAAGTAGTCAATAAGTGCTCCTCTGCCGCCATCTACTGGTTATAGTGGCCATTTCATGTCTTTTTAAAATAAAAGTGCTTGTTTGCCACAAAGTGGCCTCACCTTTAAACTTTTAGTTTTACAAATCATCACATTAAAAATATTAAAATTGGATAATATTTAGAGCTTTTAAGTGCTGAAAATGTGTGAAGCACTTGAAAGCCCTTAAAAGTGATTGAATTTCACTCTAAAAAGGTTGTACGAACCCTGAGATGAATAATGTAAAACAAACAAACAAACAAAAAAACATTCGACTATTTCTTCCACAACACCATGGGGTGTTACTACATTAAATCCATGGTGAATGGTTTCCATGTCAGCGCTGTTTGATCTGATATCTGTGGTTTATAACCGAGAGTTCTGCGCCGAACGCTTCACTAGATCTCGCAGTAGCGATGTTATTAATTCCGTGGTGAATTCAAGCGCTTTCTCACTGGATCTCTCAGCGCTGTGTAGTAACGGTGTCATGAGATCGGCCCGTGTATGAGCTCGCGCTGTCTATTATTGCTCTGAGCTAAACGGTCCGCGCTGCGCAGATAAAACGAGCAGCGCGGTTCCGTTCTGCTTTTGTTTCGTTTGCCGTTTGATGTTTCTCATATGTGGCAGAAATGGTAGCTCTTATCAGTTGGGCACCGTGGTGGTGAACCAGTGCGACCTCTAACAAAATCTAGTCGCACCAGCAGGAAAAAAGATGCAGTCCTTTAAAAAAAAAAAAAAAAAAAAAAATTCCAAACAGAAGTCTAAATGGCAATCAGCGATTTAACATGACAGCTTTGGCATCACTTTTATTTTTGTTAGTGGATAATGCGAATAGAAACCTAACTATAACTAAAAATAAGTATTTGCATTTATTTTGGATGATGTGGGCCTTTACAATCGAAAACCAAGTCTTTTTTAATATCAAATATTATTTTTATATTATCAAGTGTGATTAAATGAATATATAGTCGTACCGCCTCTGTGCTGTCAACGTTACCTTACTCATTAATCACTTGATTTTAAGTTTGATGGCCGTGTATAATCTCAGTCAGAGCGTTGCGTTGGGGAAGTCTCGTGCGGCCTAACAAAATGTCGCAATCCCAGCGTCAGGACATTTTTAGTCTCACAATGTAAAAAAACTGAGATAACCCCTATAATTACAATGGCTAGCCCTGCTAATATATAGTGTCGTCCACAGTTTGTATCAAATAAATATGGTATGCGAGGCAAAGGTATGAAAGTTTATAGTCTATTGATAAAGGCCGTTGTCCTCGAAAAGAATCCTCGAGAAAAGCCTAGATTTTCTTAAACATCTCAACATGTAATAATAATAATAATACTCACCCTCAAATTTTTTCCTCTCCAGCGATTTCGATGGCAAACTGCATCAGCTCCTTATTCTCCTTATAAAGTCAGAATTCTGACTTTATAACTCGCAATTGTGAGAAAAAGTCAGAATTGTGAGATAAAAAGTCGCAATTACTCTTTTTATTTTTTTATTTAGTGGCGGGAAGGGGCTTCCATATAATGCACACTTAAAATGAAATTTGGTGTAAAATAAAGTCTAGACTCTGGTTTCTGAGTAACTGTAATTATTTAAACATCTGTCAAAAGTAAATTATTGAATACGTTTTTGTTGTTGAGTGTTTTATTTACCATGGAGTTAATAAGACTTTTACATAATACTCAAAGTCGCATGTGGGCCACATAAGGGTCATTAGATTTTAACAAAACTCGTATGGCACTGCTTTGGCTGAGATGTGGTAAAGAAGAAGTGGGCCAAATCTGGGCCGGCAAACACAATCTAATCTGGGCCACATCTCAGCTGTTTATCTGGACCAGATCTATGCCAAAGGAAATTTGCTGACTGTGGCGGCGCCATTCTGCCGACTGCCGGGGGAGTTGAAGCTCTGGACGAGGTCGCACGCTATATCCTCGCGCTCATCCGGGAGAGACTCGCGCCGCCCTTCTGCCGACTGCCGGGGACACGACGGGACGATCTGCCGCTTCCAAGGAGGAAATTGCGGATTTCAGCTGCCTAAAAAGGGCGTTCAGGTGATCTGTTGTTTTGTTTGGCTCTTTTGAGTGAAGGCTGTTTTCTAGACCCCAACGCTCCCCAGCAACGTTACAGGCCTGCAACGGGGTGGGTTGTGTGTATTAACTGTTACACTAATCTTTTACGTTCTACATTGGTATTTCACCCTGTTGTTTGGTGTTATTGTTACCAACAAAGTGTATTATGAGGTTGTTATTTTTTCCTCATCTCATTTATACTGTGTCTGCTGTTATTTCTATTGCTAAATGAGTACCATCTATGTGAAATTCATTCATTTGGATTATATGAGATTTTCATAAGACTTCTGTGAATTACGGAACCAGTATTTTAAAAGGTATTTAGCAAAAGTAATATACACAACAGACTTTTATTAATTCTTTTGAGTCTTTATTGATACATAATATTCACTTATTTCTATATTTCTCTATTGTTATAAATAAATCCTATTGTTAATATTTTCATACTTTTGTGTTGATTGAGGTCCTTGCTGTATAGAAATATTACTAAAAGAGTATAAGCATAGTTAATTTGGGTTACAGTAATCATATAGGGTAATAGGAGGAATATTAATATATAGAGAGTTGTTCCCTTTCGAGAGAATCACTCGTATTGCGTAGCATATGCAGGGGGACACAATGTAAAACGCTGTGCGTGCTAGATCTCCACACACTAAGGTTTGTAGAAATTACAGCCCCAGTATAGAGAGAATGAACCCCTGGAAGCCGACCGTGGTGGGCCCCGAAGAGGGTAACTATGAAAAATTTATGTAGGCCGGATATAATCGGGCCTTATATGAAGGTATAATGTAGCCAGACAGAGTCAGGCTTATGGATTATGTCATGTTTCTGAGTACATAGGTGTGTTTCACAATATGTCATATGGAAAGAATACCTGCTTGTAAAGCAGGAACCTCCAAATTATAAAATCTGATAAAAGTGGACGGTGAGGCCCAGCCTGCTGACGCACAGATATCTTCCAGTGGTATACCACTAGACCAAGCCCATGAAGAGGCCATGCCTCTCGTGGAGTGAGCTCTGATGCCTATAGGACAGCTGAGGCCCCTAGACTGATAAGCCAACGAGATAGCGTCTACTATCCATCGTGACAATCTCTGCTTTGTGACCGAACTCCCTTTAGTGCGGCCGCCGAAGCAAACGAAGAGCTGTTCCAACTGCCTGAAGGCGGCGGAACACTCTATATATAATCTCAGTGCCCTCACTGGGCAGAGCAAGTTTTCATCTTTTTCGCCCTCTGATGAAGGCAGCGCTGATAGTGTAATGACCTGTGCTTTGAACGGAGTGGAAAGCACCTTAGGTACGTGTCTTGGTTTGAGAATGACTCTGGAGTCGTTAGGCTCAAACTCTAAACAGGATGCACTCACTGAAAGTGCATCCAGGTCACCAACTCGCATTACAGACGCTAAAGCCAGCAAAAAAGCAACTTTGAGCGAAAGGTGCTTTAAGCTTACTGACTGTAGTGGTTCGAATGGTGCTCCTTTCATAGCCTGCAGGACTGTGGAAAGGTCCCATATAGGAACTGAAGGGGGGCGAGGCGGGTTAAGCCTTCTAGCCCCTTTAAGAAAACGCGTTATGAGCTCGCATTTCCCCAGGGACTGACCAATCACCTGGATGTGACATGCCGCTATTGCAGCCACATATACTTTGAGCGTGGAGGGGGAACGACCCTCGTCCATCAGCTCTTGCAGGAAATAAAGCACTTCTGCCACCTCACATGACTGTGGGTTCAGATTTTGTGCATTACACCAGTCTGAGAAGACTGACCATTTCATAGCATAAAGCCGCCTGGTTGCGGGGGCTCTAGCCTCGGAAATAGCATTTAGTACTTTCTTGGGAAGGTTCCCGGATACCCGTTGATGGGCCATACATGAAGGGCCCATAGATCGGGTCTGGGATGCCAGATTTTCCCCTTCGCCTGCGTGAGGAGGTCTTTCCTCAGCAGTATCGTCCATGGGGCTGTCTCTAACATCTGAGTCAGTTCTGAGCACCATATCTGACTCCTCCACAGCGGGGCTACCAAAAGTACCGCGCATTTGTCCTCCCTGATCCTCCTGATTACCTGAGGTATCATTGTGACCGGAGGAAACGCATACAGAGGGTGTCTGGGCCAATCGTGGGCCAGCGCATCCCTGTGTTTGGAGAAATATATTGGGCAATGAGTATTGTCTTCTGAGGCGAACAGGTCTACCTTTGCCTCGCCAAAGATACTCCATATCAGCTGAATCGTTTGAGGGTGAAGCGACCATTCCCCTGGGGAAACATTGTCTCTGGATAACATATCCGGACCCTGATTCAGGATACCTGGCACATGAGCTGCTCTTAGCGAGCTCAGGTTGCACCTTGCCCATAAAAGGAGGTGTTTCACCATGGAATGCAGGCTGTATGATCTCAGGCCGCCTTGGCGATTTATGTAAGACACTACTGCCATGTTGTCCGTTCGGACCAGCACGTGGTGTCCCTTTAAGTACGGGAGGAAAGCTCTCAGCGCTATAATGACCGCTTTCATCTCTAAACAGTTTATGTGCAGCCTTTACTCCGATAATGCCCAGAGGCCGGAGAGTGGCTTGCCCTGGTGCAGGGCACCCCAACCTAGGTTGGATGCATCTGTCGAGACTACTTTCCATCTCGTAACTGAGCCTGTGCTCACGCCTGATTGGTACCAGTCGGTCGCTAACCAAGGAGCCAGAGCTTTGATACAGCTGTGGTTCACTTTGATATGTAACCGGCCCGAATGCCACGCCCGGGCTGGGACGTGGTCTTTTAACCAGTGTTGGAGGGGGCGCATGTGCAATAGACCCAGTTCGAGCACTGCTGATGCTGAGGCCATATGACCTAACATCCTCTGAAACTTTTTGAGAGGAGTGTAAGTGCTGGCCTTGAACGACGCTGCCAGACTCTGAATGACTCTGACGTAAGCCATGCTTTCATTCGTATTGAGTCTATATGTGTTCCCAGAAAGGAAGTATTCTGGGTTGGAGATAGAGCACTCTTCTATGAAGGGGGCGGGCTTTTGCGGAGAGGAATGGCGACGTCCTTGAAGGAACCATTCGTCGAGTCTGCTCCGCGTGAGCTCTTGAGGCTGGGACCACTCGAATGCCGAGGTCTCCCACGGCCCTCGTGAGCACGTGGTCCAGTTCCGCGTCAACGCTGGCCCTGACGCTCGTGGTGGCTTGCGTCGAAGCTGCAGGCTCCGAGACCGAGTCCCACCACGCGCTCCCAGATGCAGCTTGTGACAAGCTGTCATCGTCATCTTCCTCCTCCCGTTGCGGTCCACCGAAGGAGACAGAACAGGCCGCTGCGAGAGAGGGGCGCTGTTCCTCCTGCGTGAACGTCACTGGTGACGGCGAGACACGCGGGGAAAGGTCTGAGCTGCCTCTGATCGCGGCACTTCTTTTTGCGCGGTTCGAGAGGGAGAGCAGATGGATTGGGATCGTCATCGAAGATGGCAAGCCGAGCCCGCAGGGTCTGCAGTGCCACCTCATTGCACTCTGGGCAGCCGTCCTGGGAGAGTATAGCAAAGGCGTGGTCTCGGCCAAGACACGACGCGCATATGATGTGGCGATCCCCACCGAACAGAGGGTTTCTGCACAATGCGCAGATGGGACGAGGCGTTTGAAACAACGCGCTCGTAACACAATAGCAAACACAGATAGCAATAAAGGATATAGTAATGCCGGATAGCGCAGCTGGAACGGCGGCGACTGAAGGCAGATGATTCCGACATCCTCAGAAGTGCACGGGTTCCGCTGAGGTGCTGTTCGACGGCGGCTTCAAGGTCCAGAGATCAGCGAAGTGGTGAGTCGCTGAAGGAGATTAAATTTGAGTCCTATAGCGTGACACGGTCTTTTATAGACTCGATATGCAAATTCAGGCGGACTGTTTAGGCGGGAGCACGGGTAGTCACCCCATTGGTCCTCCCGCTTAGCCGCCTCGCCATAGGTTCCTGCAGTTGCCGCAGCACAGCCAATTAGCGCGCGTATACGCTCTGTTGTGTCTGCTGTGCAGCCGCACTGTGTTTTACATGGATAAATTTTAAGGATAAAATTTTGCTTCAATTCTCGAGGAAAAGGAGTTCCCCCTAGCATATGCTACGCAATACGAGTGATTCTTTTGAAAGGGAACAACCCATTCAAATAAACGTGCGTGGACCTTGTTAGATGCTTTATCTTTACTTTTTGTAATGATTACGATTGATTTTTGCTTGGTGCGGTGTCAGAAAGTTGAAAAAAAGGTGTGGTGTTCTGCACCTCTAATAAGTACAAAAAAAACCCGATCTGAAGTTTTATACTGCTGAATAACAGACGGAGCCGTTCGTAAATTCCGAAAGCCTGTGAAATACGTCCATTACAATTAAACATTTGCACTACATGATGATGTATTATTGTAAAGATGAAAACACAAGAGATTTCATTACTGCAATGGCAAAAGTTTGTTTAACAAAAACGGCAATATAGTCATAAGTTTGTCACGGGACTCGAACTGCGTCAACTTATCATTAAAGCATTTTTCACACAAGCTTTCACATAGTGTGTGAGGTTATTAATGTACAAAACATTAAAAAGTCTTATTTCATTATGGGAAGGGCTGTGCTCATGTTTGTGCTTCAAGCTTACAAGCTGATATAGTCACATTACATGAACGACACATGAATGACATTTTCTCGTCAGAATGCATGCTGCCCCCCAAATATTATATAATAGCCTACTTCATAAATCATCCAGTCTTTTGATGAAGACGGTTGCTATAAAAAAAAAAAAAGCAAAAAACGTTGCTATTGTCAGTAATTTGAGAATAGTATTGTGATACTGACATGTCAACTCCAAATTTGCTTTGTAAAATGTAAATTCTGAACTAATTAATTCGTGCATGGCTGTACTAACAAGAAAAACGAATAAATAAACAGATAAAGCTACATGCATGCAAGACAACAGAAAACTGATGGATGTCTAAACTTTATCTGAACCTGTGTCATTGATGCCAAACAGCTCATCATATAACTGGATTTTAGGCTTTTTTCAAATGTTTGTTAAACGTGGCACTGCGGTAAATTAATGTTTGACATTGACTCTGCACATTTCATGTTTCTATTCTAGCCCAAACAAATATATGAACAAACGCCCTTTGCATTGCACACGGCATATTCAGAAAAAACATTTCATAGCACAAGACAAGTTTTATGATCACTTTAAAACGTTAAATGTATGTAATACATACTCCTAAATCCATTAAATTCAGGAACACTCAATAAACGTCTTCATCAAAAGACTGGGTGATTTAAATAATAATACATTTCATAATTATGAATTAGGCAAGTAATATTTGTGGGAGCAGCATGCATTTTGACGAGAAAATTACACCTTTGGCCATTGCGTTGGGTCGTTTTTCCAGTCACAGATACTGTACGGACAATCCGACCCAATACGGCTCAGTTTTTCTATGTATCTTACTCTGTCAAGCGGCAGAAGTGATTCTAAATAGGCTATACTGGGTTAACGCCATGCATTTCCAGTGTGGGGAAATGAACTGTTTTCCCCCACGCCAACTCCGCCCCCAGCTATGACACGAAACCGACCAAGTCTATAGGCTATCGGTTCTGCTGTCGGTACTGGGGAAATTAAGAAAATGCACTTACTATTTATTATTGCTATATAGACATTATCTTGCAAATTCTTTGCCAGCCGTTTCTATATGAGATAATATTAAACCATTTGTCTGTGATGCATTTTTGCTATTCGCAATCCAGAAGAGAGAGAGAGACCTCAGCTCTCTCACGTGGAGCTACAGCGTGCACAACACGACAGTCCAGCTTAATGAGTGACGATGGCCAAGAGAACTATACAAAAGTTTAGTGTGGTTACACTTTAGGGCTGTGATATTAATCTTATTTTATTTTCGATTTCGGCTTCCAAAGATTTGTAAAAAGAAGATATGAGGTAAAACTATTGTAATCTAGCCCAACTTCCTTTCCTTCACAGCAGTGCGCTGTCATTTCTTCAAATGTATGGTCAGATTTAGCACAATCTGTGATTGTTGTAAAATGAAGTCTCCACTCTTGCTAAATTGCAGGACGTGTTTGACAATAAAAAGAGCTATTAAATGCACAATAATCCGCGCAAGTGACACTGTTTCCAACTTCGAGGTGTTACAATATGTTATATGGTCAGCAGGATGTGACAGACCATGTATGGCTGAATTGTGAGTCCTGTGTATGTGATGTCATTGAGCTCAAGCACGTGAAGTAAAGTGAAAGCACTGAGAAACATGCAGTTGTGAGTTTCTTTATTGTTAGAAATAAGAGTGACTGATAGAGTGAACCGAGCATATAACATGGTGGCAGCGGTAAATTACTGGATAAAAAAAAAATGAAAGACTGAGTTAAGTTGGCTATTGAGAAAGCAACGGAGAGAGACGAGGGCCGATCATGGAGGGTGAATTTGGATTGAAACCGCCAGCGAATTTTGACTGCATCAACTTGCATACCCAAAGCTTGGAAAGCGTGGGAAGAGGAGTTTTCTCTGTACACGGATTTGTCGCTAACAGATGCGGACGACAAAACGAAGGTAAAAGTTTTCCAATATCTAATCGGAGAAACAGGAAGAGAACTGTGTAAGACGCTGAGCGCTGCTCTGCCAGCTGACGGCGAGCTGACGCTGGAATGGCTGTTAACCGCGTTCAGGAACCATTGCAATCCGGCACCGAATGAAACTGTGGAAAAATACAAATTTTTCTCCAGAAATCAGTGCTCAGGCGAAACGATTGACAAATATGTTACTGATTTGAAAGTGCTGGCTGACACGTGGAATTTTGGATTGGCTATAGACTCTGATTAGAGACTAGAATAATATGCGGCATACTGAACTCGCAAGTGAGAGAACGCCTATTGAGAGAGTCGGACCTGACACTTGAGAAATGTGTGAGGATATGTAGAGCATCAGAACTGTCAAAAGAAAATGTGATGACCATTGAGGGACAGAAAGCTGAAGTACATGCAATTCAGAGAGTTAGACAGGCCCAGAGTGCCAAACAAATCCAAGCAGTTAAGTGTAAATTCTGTGGAAAACAGCACGAGTGGGAAAAAACAGAGTTGCCCAGCTAATGGAAAGCAGTGCAGAAAATGTGGCAAGATTAACCATTTTGCAACCACATGCAAAACAAAAGAGACAAAGCGAAAAGGAATACACAGTGTAGCAGAAATGGAAGAGGAGCCGTTTCAAGAAATCCTAAGCCTCAGTTCACAAAAAGGGGAGGACAAACATGAAAAACAGCTGTTTGCAACCATGCTGACAGCTGAAAGGCCAGTAAAATTTCAACTAGACTGTGGAGCCAGTTGCAACGTCATACCCATTCAACTGTTAAACCCGGACACAGTAATGGAAAAGGCTGAACAGATTCTGGTCATGTATAATAAGAGCACCTTGAAACCCATAGGAAAATGCAGAATAAAAATAAGAAATCCCAGAAACAGAAAACTCTATCGTCTGGAATTCATTGTGGTGGATGAGAGCTCGTCAGTGCCCCTGCTAGTAAACAAGGCTGTGCAAGCAATGGATCTGGTAAGAGTACAGCATGAAAACATTATGGTGATTGATGATATTGTTACCACAGAGAGACGCAGAGAAAAGGAACCATGGGACAAAAGAGACATACAACTAGAGTATGCTGACGTATTTGAAGGAGATGGATGCCTGGAAGGGAAATACAACCTCGAGGTGGATCCTGAAGTTAAATCAGTGAGGCTTCCAAAGCGGAGAGTGCCAGTGGCACTAATGAAACAACTAAAAGATGAACTGGGAAGCCTGGTAGAGAGAGGCATCATAGCTCAGGTGGAAAAGAGCACGGATTGGATTAGCAGCATGGTGGTGGTGAAGAAACCAAGTGGAAAATTAAGAATTTGTATTGACCCAAGACCACTAAACAAAGCACTTAGGTGTCAACACTTCCCATTGCCTACCATAGATGATGTTCTTCCTGATCTGACTAAAGCGAGGGTTTTCACAGTGTGTGATGAAGGATGGATTCTGGCACGTAAGGCTTTCAGAAGAGTCAAGTTATCTCACTACTTTCGCAACTCCATTTGGCAGGTATAGATGGATCAGAATGCCAATGGGGATCAGCCCGGCTCCAGAAGTGTTCCAGCACAGGTTGACTCAGGCATTGGAGGGCCTCCCAGGAATTCGGATAATAGCAGATGACATTCTCGTCTGTGGGGAAGCCGAAAGTGATGAGGCAGCTGAGAAAGATCATGATGCAAAACTGAGACAACTATTGGACCGGTGTAGAAACAGAAACATCAAACTAAACATCAACAAACTCAAGCTGAGACAGACAGAGGTGCCATACATCGGACACAGACTGACTTCAGAAGGTTTAAAGATTGACCCAAAGAAGGTGAGAGCCATAGTAGAGATGCCCAGACCATCAGATGTGAAGGGGCTACAGAGATTATTTGGTATGGTGAACTATCTGTCCAGATTTTGCGCACACTTGTCAGACAGCTGCGACACATTAAGACAATTGACGCACAGAGATGTGGTTTGGGAGTGGACTGATGTACAGGAAGAGGCATTCAATAAATTGAAACAAATTATTGTGTCTGCACTTGTTTTGAAGTACTACAATCCAGAAAAAGACCTAGTTCTTCAGTGTGACTCCTCCGAGACAGGACTGGGTGCAGCACTTCTACAGACAGGACAACCAGTTGCTTTTTGCAGCAGAGCACTTACACCCACAGAAAAGGGGTATGCTCAAATAGAAAAAGAATACCTGGCAATCCTGTTTGGGATGGAGAAATTTCACCAGTACACCTATGGCAGGAACGTAGAAGTCCATTCTGACCACAAACCCCTAGAAACGATCACAAGAAAGCCTCTTCTGGATGCACCTAAGAGATTGCAGAGAATGCTTTTGAGACTCCAGCAATATGACATTAACGTCGTCTATGTTCCAGGTCGACTGATGCACCTAGCAGACACCCTCAGCAGAGCGTATTTACCGGACTGTGCTGCAGAAGGATCTGTAGAGACAGAAATTGAGACAATTAACATGCTGCAGTACCTGCCCATATCAGAAGCTGCTGCTGTGCTCGCGTGTGCTTTGCTTGCTTTTGAATCTTTATTTGATATTCCCTGTTGTTTAAACTGCTAAATATAACTTACCCATCACCATATATTGTCTAATATTGCCTACCACATTAAATCTGACATCGCTAGCTTTTAATCTAAATCACTATCACGCGTTAGCATTTCGCTAGCCTGTTAGCTTGCCATCTCTGTACTCGGGTCTCTTGTTTTCTGAGTTCATTAAACAACTGTGGTGAGTTGGATTAGTAAATAGACTCCATCAAACAACTGTGGTAAATTGGATTAATCAACAAATACGGTAAGCCATGTCTTCTTCTCCTGTCATTGTCACTTGCACTGCATGTTTCATGTTTAGTATATCTTTCTCCGTTGGCGAACAGGGCTTCACATGTAATAAATGTAAGGAGATAGTCAGGCTGACGGAAAAGATTTCAGAATTAGAGACACACATCCAGACTTTATTTGAGAGTAGTGAGAATGTAACAGCTTTAGACACTGCTTTGGATGCGAATAGCTTAGTGAGCTCTGTACATTGTTCGGTTCCGGCTGTAGAGCCCGTGCAGCAGGGCAACTGGGTGACGGTGAGACGGCATAGTTGCGGATCAAAAAACCACTCTTCCGTTCCGATTAGAACATCAAACAGGTTCTCCCCACTCAGTGATGCACCCACTGAGAATCCTGTTGAAAGTGCCCTAGTTATTGGCGATTCTATTACACGGAACGTGAAAATAGAGACACCAGCCACCATAATCACATGTTTACCGGGAGCCAGAGCGCCTGACGTCAAAGCAAATTTAAAAGTGCTGGCTAATGCTAATCGTACATTCTCTAAGATTATTATTCACGTCGGCACTAATGATGTTCGACTTCGCCAGTCAGAGATCACCAAAATTAACATTAAAGAGGTGTGTAAACTCGCAAGTATGATGGCAGATGACGTTTTTTGCTCTGGTCCCCTCCCTGTTAAAAGGAGTGATGAGATACTTAGCAGACTATCATCACTCAATCGCTGGTTGTCTAAGTGGTGTCCGCAAAATAACATTCATAGTTCATAGACAATTGGAAAAGCTTTTGGGGCAGACCTGACCTGTTGAAAAAAGATGGCATCCATCCTTCCTGGGATGGTGCCGCTCTTCTCTCTCTACAAACCTGATTCCAAAAAAGTTGGGACACTGTACAAACTGTGAATAAAAACAGAATGCAATGATGTGGAAGTTTCAAATTTCAATATTTTATTCAGAATACAGCATAGATGACATCAAATGTTTAAACTGAGAAAATGTATCATTTTAAGGGAAAAATAAGTTGATTTTAAATTTCATGGCATCAACACATCTCAAAAAAGTTGGGACAAGGCCATGTTTACCACTGTGTGGCATCCCCTCTTCTTTTTATAACAGTCTGCAAACGTCTGGGGAATGAGGAGACAAGTTGCTCAAGTTTAGGAATAGGAATGTTGTCCCATTCTTGTCTAATACAGGCTTCTAGTTGCTCAACTGTCTTAGGTCTTCTTTGTCACATCTTCCTCTTTATGACGCGCCAAATGTTTTCTATGGGTGAAAGATCTGGACTGCAGGCTGGCCATTTCAGTACCCGGATCCTTCTACGCAGCCATGATGTTGTAATTGATGCAGTATGTGGTCTGGCATTGTCATGTTGGAAAATGCAAGGTCTTCCCTGAAAGAGACGACATCTGGATGGGAGCAGATGTTGTTCTAGAACTTGGATATACCTTTCAGCATTGATGGTGCCTTTCCAGATGTGTAAGCTGCCCATGCCACACGCACTCATGCAACCCCATACCATCAGAGATGCAGGCTTCTGAACTGAGCGCTGATAACAACTTGGGTTGTCCTTGTCCTCTTTAGTCCGGATGACATGGCGTCCCAGTTTTCCAAAAAGAACTTCAAATTTTGATTCGTCTGACCACAGAACAGTTTTCCACTTTGCCACAGTCCATTTTAAATGAGCCTTGGCCCAGAGAAAACGCCTGCGCTTCTGGATCATGTTTAGATATGGCTTCTTTTTTGACCTATAGAGTTTTAGCCGGCAACGGCGAATGGCACGGTGGATTGTGTTCACCGACAATGTTTTCTGGAAGTATTCCTGAGCCCATGTTGTGATTTCCATTACAGTAGCATTCCTGTATGTGATGCAGTGCCGTCTAAGGGCCCGAAGATCACGGGCATCCAGTATGGTTTTCCGGCCTCGACCCTTATGCACAGAGATTGTTCCAGATTCTCTGAATCTTTGGATGATATTATGCACTGTAGATGATGATAACTTCAAACTCTTTGCAATTTTTCTCTGAGAAACTCCTTTCTGATATTGCTCCACTATTTTTCGCCGCAGCATTGGGGGAATTGGCGATCCTCTGCCCATCTTGACTTCTGAGAGACACTGCCACTCTGAGAGGCTCTTTTTATACCCAATCATGTTGCCAATTGACCTAATAAGTTGCAAATTGGTCCTCCAGCTGTTCCTTATATGTACATTTAACTTTTCCAGCCTCTTATTGCTACCTGTCCCAACTTTTTTGGAATGTGTAGCTCTCATGAAATCCAAAATGAGCCCGTATTTGACATGACATTTCAAAATGTCTCACTTTCAACATTTGATATGTTATCTATATTCTATTGTGAATAAAATATAAGTTTATGAGATTTGTAAATTATTGAATTCCTTTTTTATTCACAATTTGTACAGTGTCCCAACTTTTTTGGAATCGGGTTTGTAGTAATTTGGCCCATAGTCTTAGAGCTACCCGACCGCCTGCTAGCTGTCTCACGTCACAGAAGTCAGATAAATCCCAGCACATAGAGACTCTTTCACCTAGATATTATCACATAGAGACTGTGTCTGTTCCACGAATTAGTAAATACAAACAACCATTCAACGGTAAAAATTTAATTGATGTCCAACAAATAAACAACAGATATAATACAGATGATCAAATGATAAAGCTCGGGCTGCTGAATATTCAATCCCTTTCCTCAAAAGCGCTTATTGTTAATGATATGATTACAGATCATAACCTAGATGTGCTGTGTTTGACAGAAACCTGGCTAAAACCTGATGATTACATTACTTTAAAAGAGTCTACCCCCCAAGATTATTGTTATAAACACGAGCCGCGTCTGAAAGGTAAAGGGGGAGGTGTTGCTGTAATTTATAATAATATCTTCGGTATTACTCAGAAGTCTAGTTTCAAATATAATTCCTTTGAAGTTTTGGTGCTTTATGTAACGTTATGTAGTGAAATTGATAAATCCCGTTTGACATTTATGTTGGCTACTATATACAGGCCACCAGGGCACCATACAGACTTCACCAGAGAATTTGCTGATTTTCTGTCAGAGTTAGTACTGACTGCAGATAAAGTCCTAATTGTTGGTGATTTTAATATCCATGTAGACAATGAAAAAGACACATTGGGATTGGCATTTAGAGACATTCTAAACTCTATTGGAGTAAGGCAACACGTGTCAGGACCCGCTCATCGCCGTAATCATACTTTAGACCTAATACTGTCACATGGAATAAATGTTGATACCATTGAAATTCTGCAGCAGAGCGATGACATCTCAGATCATTACTTAGTATTATGTACACTTAATTTAGCAAAGGCTGCAAAACCGTCCCCTCGCTTCAAATATGGCAGGACTATCACTGCTGCGACTAAAGATTGCTTTGTAAATAATCTTCCTCATCAGTTTCATCTCCTCAGCATCCCAGATAGCCTAGAGGAACTCGATGTTGCAACAGAAACTATTGACTATTTCTTTTCCAGCACTTTAGACACAGTTGCTCCCCGGCGCTTAAAGAAGATTAAAGAAAATAGTCCAACGCCGTGGTACAACAAGCACACCCGGGCCCTTAAAACAGCAGCCAGAACAATGGAGCGCAGCTGGAAGAAAACAAAACTGGAAGTTTTTCACATTTCGTGGAAAGAGAGCATGATTGCATACAGAAAGGCCCTAAAAACTGCTAGATCTGCTTATTTCTCGACTCTCTTAGAAGAAAACAAACACAACCCTAGGTATTTATTCGATACAGTGGCTAAATTAACCAAAGATAAAGCTTCAACTTCTGATGTTTGTAAACAGCACAGCAGTAATGACTTTATGAACTTCTTTACTTGTAAGCTTGATAATATTAGGAAAAAAATTATAACCATGCAGCCGTCTACTACAGTATCACATCAGACAGTGCATTGTAGTGTCACTGAGGAAAAATTACATTCATTCACTGCTATAGGAGAAGAATTGGCTAAACTCGTTAAATCATCAAAATGAACAACATGTATGCTCGACCCTATACCGACTAAACTACTAAAAGAGATGCTTCCAGAGGTCATAGATCCTCTTCTTAATATCATTAATTCATCCTTGACATTAGGATATGTACCAAAAACTTTTAAGTTGGCTATTATTAAACCACTTATTAAAAAAACGCAACTTGATCCTACAGAATTAGTCAATTACAGGCCAATCTCAAATCTACCCTTTCTGTCAAAAATACTAGAAAAGGTAGTGTCCTCACAATTATGCTCCTTTTTCGAAAGAAATGGTATCTGTGAGGATTTCCAGTCAGGATTTAGACCGTATTATAGTACTGAGACTGCTCTCATTAGAGTTACACATGATTTACTCTTATCATCCGATCGTGGTTGTATCTCTCTGTTAGTGTTACTCGATCTTAGCGCTGCATTCGATACTATCGACCACAACATTTTTTTGAATAGACTCGAAAATTATGTTGGCATTAGTGGAATTTCATTGGCATGGTTTAAATCATACTTATCTGACCGTTATCAGTTTGTAGCAGTAAATGAAGAGATGTCACACCGATCACAAGTTCAGTATGGAGTACCGCAGGGCTCAGTGCTAGGACCGTTGCTTTTCACCCTGTACATGCTACCACTGGGAGATATTATTAGGAAGCATGGCGTTCATTTTCATTGTTATGCTGATGATACTCAGCTCTATATTTCTTCACACCCTGACGAAATTTACCAATTCACAAGATTAACGCAATGCATAGCTGATATAAAAAATTGGGCGACTAGTAATTTCCTGCAACTTAATTCAGAAAAAAATGCATTTTTAATCATTGGACAAAAAAACTCCACAAGTAGTAACCTAGAATACTGTCTAACACTCGATGGCTGCTCTGTCAAGTCCTTGTCGTCAGTTAGGAACCTGGGTGTGCTCTTTGATACCAATCTCTCATTTGAAAGCCACGTTTCTAGCATCTGTAAAACTGCATTCTACCATCTTAAAAATATATCTAAATTACAGCACATGCTTTCAGTGCAAAATGCTGAACAGTTAGTTCATGCGTTCATGACCTCAAGGCTAGATTATTGTAATGCTCTACTGGGTGGTTGCCCTGGTCACTTAATAAATAAACTGCAGCTTGTCCAAAACGCAGCAGCTAGAGTTCTTACTAGAACCAGGAAGTATGACCATATTAGCCCGGTTCTGGCAACACTCCATTGGCTCCCTATTAAACATCGTATACATTTTAAAATCTTGCTGATTACTTACAAAGCACTAAATGGTTTAGCTCCCCAGTACTTGAGCGAGCTCTTAACGCATTATACTCCATCACGTCTATTGCGGTCTCAAAATTCTGGCCAGTTGATAATACCTAGAATATCAAAATCAACTGTAGGCGGTCGATCATTTTCCTATTTAGCACCTAAACTCTGGAACAGTCTTCCTAGCATTGTTCGGGAAGCAGACGCACTCTGTCAGTTTAAATCTAGACTAAAAACACATATCTTTACTATGGCATACACATAAAACATTTTTAATTTATATTATTCAAATCAGTTAAATGATTGTTTTAGGCTGCATTAACTAGGTCAGCCAGAACCGGGAACACTTCCCATAACACCTGATGTACTCGTTACATCATAAGAAGAATGGCATCTACGCTAATGTTAGTCTCTCTGTTTATCCCAAGGTTTACTGCAGTCGGCCGGATCCGGGCCGTATCCGGACCAGATGGTGGACCTTAGCCTGGACATGACGAACGCATCCCTGAAGTGTCTGCAGAGACCGTGTCAATTAAACTCCCCCCTGTAAATGCCGCATCGATACGACATCCTCATTAAACCCATTCCCGGCGTGACGACTCCAATCTTTCGAATAATCCTACGAATATCTATTGATCTAATATGACTTCTGACCTGTAATGTTGCCAGAATCATAATCATACACTATTTGTTCGTCGGCCAGAGGAGAACTGGCACCCCGACTGAGCCTGGTTTCTCCCAAGGTTTTTTTCTCCATTCTGGCCCTGAAGGAGTTTTGGTTCCTTGCCACCGTCGCCTTTGGCTTTTGGCTTGCTCAGTTGGGGACACTTAAATTTCAACTATATTACTGATCTGCCCACATTGACACTATATGATAATTGAAATGAGCTAGATGACATCACCGTTTTCACCAGAGCCTGTTGCATTATTTTCCTGTTACCACTGTGAAGCTGCTTTGAAACAATTGGCATTGTAAAAAGCGCTATATAAATAAAGGTGATTTGATTCTGATTTTGATTTGAAGTCTACAAAAGATACAGACAGAAACTGCTAAGGATGCTACGTTTCAGATGTTACAGCAAGTGATAGTCCAGGGATGGCCAGAAGAGAAATGTCAGCTGAAAGAAGAGGTGAGACAATTCTTTTCTGTGAGAGAAGAGCTCAGTGTGCAACATGGTGTGATTTTCAGAGGAGAGAGAGCTGTAATACCAGCAAAGCTGAAAACAGAAATCATGGAGAGAATTCATGCATCACACTTAGGCATTGAAAGCTGCTTACGCAGAGCAAGAGGCGGTGTATACTGGCCTGGGATGAGTGCGGGCCTAAGAGTGTACATAGGAAACTGTGCGGTCTGCAAAGCGGTAGATGCACGACAGCAGAAAGAGACAATGTGCCCACATTACATTCCTATGAGACCATGGTCAAAACTGGGAACAGATTTGTTTTCTTTCAACAACAGAGCATATCTCATCACAGTTGACTATTTTTGCAACTTTTGGGAAGTAGACTGTCTCACAGACACAAGGTCAAGCACAGTGATACACAAATTAAAGGCCTATTTTGCACGACACGGGATCCCAGATACAGTGATCTCCGATAATGGACCACAGTACAGTTCACAGGAATTCAAACAGTTCAGAAGGAATTCAAGCTTAGGAATTCAAGCATATAACATCATCTCCTGCATATCCCCAAAGCAACGGCAAAGCTGCAGAGTCCGCAGTAAAGATGGCCAAACAGCTGATGGAAAAGGCAAAGAGAGCAAAGACTGATCCATATCTAGCACATATTCTAGAACACAGGAACACACCATCTCAGGGATTCAACGCCAGTCCTGCACGAAGACTCATGAGCAGAAGAACTAAAACATTACTGCCGACACACGACAGCCTTCTGCAGCCAGGTGTTGTGAACACAGAACATGCAATAAAAAACAACCAATGCAAACAGACTTACTACTACAACAGAGGAGCAAAAGATCTTCGACTTCTTCAGGAAGGAGAACAAGTAAGAGTTCATTTGGACACGAAACACAGATCCACCTGGACACCAGCAAAAGTGATAAGAATGGCCAATAACAGCTCATACACGGTGAAGCTGGAAAATGGAAGTGTTGTAAGGAGAAATCGGAAACATCTCAGGACCGTGCCTGGAGGACCACAGAGAGCAGACACACAAAACATGAGTGTCAAGATTGAACAGACTAATCAGAAGATTCATCTGGATGAGGGACGTTCCAAGATTGAACCAGAGACACACACAACACACACACGCACACAACATTCAGATAACGGCAACAGTGTTGTGACAACCAGATGTGGCAGATTAGTCAAGAGACCAACACACTATCTGTTTAATTGTTCTAATCACACTTAGGATCTTCCTTGAGTATACACACATATTTTTTTTTAAAAAAAGGAAGGATGTTACTATGTTATATGGTCTGCAGGATGTGACAGACCATGTATGGTTGAATTGTGAGTCCTGTGTATGTGATGTCATTGAGATGCGCAAGCACGTGAAGTAAAGTGTGTGAGTTTCTTTATTGTTAGAAATAAGAGTGACTGATAGAGTGAACCAAGTAGAGAATAGAGTATATATATATAAATATATACACTCACCTAAAGGATTATTAGGAACACCATACTAATACTGTGTTTGACCCCCTTTCGCCTTCAGAACTGCCTTAATTCTACGTGGCATTGATTCAACAAGGTGCTGAAAGCATTCTTTAGAAATGTTGGCCCATATTGATAGGATAGCATCTTGCAGTTGATGGAGATTTGTGGGATGCACATCCAGGGCACGAAGCTCCCGTTCCACCACATCCCAAAGATGCTCTATTGGGTTGAGATCTGGTGACTGTGAGGGCCATTTTAGTACAGTGAACTCATTGTCATGTTCAAGAAACCAATTTGAAATGATTCGAGCTTTGTGACATGGTGCATTATCCTGCTGGAAGTAGCCATCAGAGGATGGGTACATGGTGGTCATAAAGGGATGGACATGGTCAGAAACAATGCTCAGGTAGGCCGTGGCATTTAAACGATGCCCAATTGGCACTAAGGGGCCTAAACTGTGCCAAGAAAACATCCCCCACACCATTACACCACCACCACCAGCCTGCACAGTGGTAACAAGGCATGATGGATCCATGTTCTCATTCTGTTTACGCCAAATTCTGACTCTACCATCTGAATGTCTCAACAGAAATTGAGACTCATCAGACCAGGCAACATTTTTCCAGTCTTCAACTGTCCAATTTTGGTGAGCTCGTGCAAATTGTAGCCTCTTTTCCTATTTGTAGTGGAGATGAGTGGTACCCGGTGGGGAGATGAGTGGTACCCGGTGGGGAGATGAGTGGTACCCGGTGGGGTCCCGGTGGGGTACCCGGCTCAGTAGCCAGTAACTGAGCAGATTGTGAAATACTCAGACCGGCCCGTCTGGCACCAACAACCATGCCACGCTCAAAATTGCTTAAATCACCTTTCTTTCCCATTCTGACATTCAGTTTGGAGTTCAGGAGATTGTCTTGACCAGGACCACACCCCTAAATGCATTGAAGCAACTGCCATGTGATTGGTTGATTAGATAATTGCATTAATGAGAAATTGAACAGGTGTTCCTAATAATCCTTTAGGTGAGTGTATATAAATGCTAATGTTTCATGTGTTTAAGGAGCGGAGAAGAGTGTCTTAGTGTAGCATTTGTCATCAAGTCAGCCAATACTCTCCTAAATAGCCTGTGTGTAGCACAGTAACAAGATTTTGGCCAATTGTCAGAAGAAAAAAACTGCCCGCATAGCTACAGTAAACTTTATAACCTGTAATGAAAGCACTTACTGCCTCGGATGCGGCTGTTAAAAAGCATGCATCTCTGACATTAATTCTCTGAAATTCGCTGTTCAAAAACCTCAAAACTCCATTTGAGCTTGATTTTGGTAAAATGTTAATAATATAGTGACACGTGCAGTGTCTGACCATATGTTCATTCATTCATTCATGTAGGTTATTTCTTATTTGCTCTTTTGTAATTTTGAACTTGAAACTGTGCCACCGATTTCATACTCGATACGATTTGCCCACCCTGTTTTATGAAGGCCCACCCGTCTGAACATTTCTGGCCTCGACCCTGGTGCAGGCCAGTCAAGTTCCTCCACACCAAACTCGCTCATCCATGTCTTTATGGACCTTGCTTTGTGCACTGGTGCACAGTCATGTTGGAACAGGAAGGGGCCATCCCTAAACTTGCATGAAATTGTCCAAAATGTCTTGGTATGCTGAAGCATTAAGAGTTCCTTTCACTAGAACTAAGGGGCCAAGCCCAACCCCTGAAAAACATCCCCACACCATAATCCCCCCTCCGTCAAACTTTACACTTGGCAGTTGGCACAATGCAGTCAGGCAAGTACCGTTCTCCTGGCAACCGCCAAACCCAGACTTGTCCATCTAATTGCCAAGACAGAGAAGCGGGATTCGTCACTCCAGAGAACATGGCCATGGAAACCCATTCCATGAAGCTCTCTACGCACTGTTCTTGAGCTAATCTTAAGGCCACACGAAGTGTGGAGGTCTGTAGCTATTGACTCATATGCGCACTGTGCGCCTCAGCAAGCGCTGACCCCGCTCTGTGATTTTACGTGGCCTACCACTTCGTGGCTGAGTTGCTGTTGTTCCCAATTGCTTCCACTTTGTTATAATACCACTAACAGCTGACCGTGGAATATTTAGTAGTGAGGAAATTTCACTAATGGACTTATTGCACAGGTGGCAACCTATCACGGTACCACGCTTGAATTCAGTGAGCTCCTGAGAGCGACCCATTCTTTCACACCTGTTTGTAGAAGCAGTCTGCATGCCTAGGTGGCCATGGAAGTGATTGGAACACCTGAATTCAATGATTGCAATATAGTGTATAACAGAGAGAAACATAACATACATAACACAAATTACTGGTCATCCATACATTTATTTCATCATTACAAGCCAAAATGGAGTTTGTTGGGAAAGGAGAAGTGTGTTGAGAACTGTAGAATGTAGAGCTATTAGTAGAGAAGAGTTGAATATTATGAGAGATATATATTAAGCCGCTGAAAAATCTGCAACACTAACACACAGACCGTTTCTCAAGATCAGGTACGCCAATATTATTTATATAAAATATTATTTATTGAACAATAATTTTTCATGAACAATAACAGCCATTATACAAGAATAAGAAGTTTGTACAATAGCAAACAGACATTCAGTCAAAAGTACAAAACTTAAATAAAAATAAAAGTTATGAAACTTTGCCCTCAATCAAAACTATTTGATCGGGACTACACTATCTACATTGCATTTACATGTGTGGTCACCAAATACTGCTAGATGCAAATGCTACTGCCTCAAAACAAGGAGCCAGGTGCTACCAGGGCTACAAAGTTGCTAAAGCATTGTGGGACCACTCATATCAGCCTGCTAGATGCTAAGCTGAGGGAGGAAGCAGCCAAAGACGGGAAATTCTGTGACATCCAGTGAGGGTTTCACAGGAACTTCTGGGGCGGCCAAGAGAGGAATTCTGACATGACATGCAGCTCTGACATTCCTCATGATGTCTTATTCTGTGCCCTGAAAAAAACAAACAACAAGGTTATAGTCTACATACATTACAATTAGAATCTTTCAAATGAAAAGTGAATATATCTTCAAAATCATTTGTAGCTGATCTTAGGCCCAGTACCTTAAACCATTCATGTTGAAGGATTTCACTCAAATCAATCCGCTGTCTTGGGCTTTCCTGCAGGAGGGATCGAATCAGGTGGCAGCATTCTGTGCAGAACGATGGAAGAGATTCAGATTATTATCGTAAACTTTACACCTGCTATCTTTGTATTAAGCTGTAAGATTCGACTATTCTATGCTCTATTCGATTCTGTGGTCAGAAAATCAGGAGAAATTCCTGTTTTATCCACATTGGGTGCATCTCAATCAGCTCCCTAGTTCAGTAGTCAGGGCACTGATCAGGGAGTTGGCCATTTTAAGGGCTGTCTCAATCGCAGAATCCTTCCAGTGCACTGAAACGTTTGCTCCCTAAAAAGTCCCACAATGCACCGCAAAAAAAACAGGGTTCATCGATGCTCACTATGAGTTCCCTTAACGGAAGTTCTGAAGCGTCAAACTTAAATCACGTGAGCCAACTCACTACACATAACGACCGATAATGACACGTGATATATGTTTTTAAAAATAGAAACCATTATTTTATTATATTTCAGCATAAACACACATCGTTAGACAGGTAATGAACACAATCTAGCTAACATTTATCATTTATTTATGGCTGAAATGTTGCACGTATATGTAACAAGCAAAGTATTTATCATAATGTACTTTAAATAACATTACAAGTAATGTCAGAAAGATATCAGCTCTGCTACCAGTAATGATTTTGTACAATGAGGACGTTGTCACGTCGCCGCATCAGTGTCCCAATGTGTAGTGAGCCAGCGTCCTTTACTGTCCTTACCAGTGCCCGAATTCATGTACACGATATACTGATTCACGAGCTTGGGAGCTAGGGAACTGATTGAGACGCACCCATTATCTATCTTTTATAAAGCCACTTGGCTCAGGTGTTACTTTTCCTCGTTTCTTTGTTTTGTATGATTTGGGTCTTCTTTGGCATCTCACCGTTTGACAAGCCAGGCATAGACCAGGTGTTGTCATCAATCCTCCGCCTGTCTCTGGGTTCTGGGAAGCGTCCACACACCAGTACGAATAAGAGCACTCCTAGAGACCACACAGTAGCTGGTTTCCCTTGATACTTTCCCTCTGCGCGGTACTCAGGTGGGCGGTAGTCTAGAGTGCCTGTAGGAAAGAGATTTGTCTGAAGCTTGAAACACCAATGACTGGTGTTATTTCATTTTAAACAATGCTGAGATATGGTTTATATGATACCAATTTAACTTGTCACTAGAACTTAAGTCCCAAACTACAGGTCTGATTCATGATACATACCACAGAACTTTTCATAGCCAGATTCCTGCAGGAGATCCCCACATCCAAAGTCAATCAGTTTGACCTCAAGTATTTCTGTGTTGATCAGCAGGTTCTCCAACTTAATATCCCGGTGAAAAACTTCATGGCGACAGCACATGTGAGCAGCCATTGTTGTCTGCGCCATGATAAACCGGGCCGTGTCCTCATTGAGGGTGCCACCGTGAACGTTTAGAAAATCCCACAGATCTTTGCAGGGTGAGGGAAGCTCCAAGACCATGATATATTGATCAGGCTGGTCCTGCCAGTCCAGCAGCTCAATGATCTCTGGAACTCTGGGGCCATTATTAACAAGGATTAACAGGCCAACCTCTAATGGGAGAGGTGCGGGATGACCAGGCTGGAAGAAAAAGTTTTATCATTATGTCTACACATTTTAATTTCAAGACCGTGGGAAAACAGCGTAGCGAGTGTAGCCTACTTACAATGTAGACGTATTTCATGTTCTTTGGCTTTCTGGCAATTTTCACTGCTACCTGATCAACCAAAAAAAAATGTCAAGTGTAGTAAATAGTGAAAAAATATACACTAAAAGGACTTCAAATGGATATAGTGAGACAAAACTATTTGTTAGCTAAATGTTGTAAGGAAATGACTACCTCAAGACCATCCTCCAAGCGTATGCTCCCTCACCAAGCATTCTGCCGATTTCATACCGGCTCAAAATGTTGTCTGTTAAAAGATTAATCATTTTAGTTGCTTGGAGAGAAGTGAGTGTAATGTTTGAGGTTATGGCCATAAACTCACCCTCAGTTGTCACGTCCACTCTGTTGTTGTTGTGACCTGGTGCTGGACTGTCTGGAAGGGTTTCAACCTGCTGATCTGCAGGAGGAAGGACTTCAAGACCACTGGATAGAGGTTCCTAAGGACCATGATCCTCTAGAGCACAGGCACTGTCCTGTAGGGAATTTTGATCTAAAGCAGGGAATATCAAACAAATAATAATTAAACACTGCATAGTCATATTATGGTGGTTCTTCAGGAATTCTTAAAAATAAACGTTCTTCGATGTTTCATCTGTTAATATATAAGACATGTCCTGAAAAAAAAAATTGATCATGACTTTGTAACATGACCACTTCATGGCACTTCATCCTATGGAACAGAAAAATCCCCCTTATTAATTAAGTTCCCATTGATGGATACTGATATATACCTGAACATTATGATGTACAGAGCTCTAGTAAACAAAAAACAGTTAGCCTACACATTTTGAAATGGTCATATGATTTACCCTCAGTGTGTCTCTCATATATCGCAGTGGTATCTTGGTATGAGCTGCCGCTCCAGTTCCAGTGAAGAGACGGCAGCTTCTCAAAACTATCCATCCTCCTCCTCTTTCTCATTGGCATCTCATTTTCCTCACCAACACTAACAGGCTGATGGTTTTCAGCCACATCGGTGCTGGATGTTGAGGACGTGCTCTGATGGAAGTCGCACACCTGAGCACTTCGAGAACTTTGTTTTCTTTTTCGGCCAATGGTAAAAGATGTCCGCTTGGTTTCATCTGTGTTTAAAGATATATGACATGTCCTGGAATAAAAATAAACTAATCTTCAACTGATTTTTGATCAAATGTCATATTGTAATAAATGACACTAGGTTTCCATTAATGGATACTCGTATCTAGCTGAGAATTATGTAGACTTTATGATGTACAGAGCTCTAATAAACAGAAAACAACTGGTCATTGGATTTACCTTCAGCGTGTCTCTCACTAATGGCTGCAGTGGTCTGACCCTGACCTGAGCTGCTGATCCAGTGAAGAGAGCGCAGCTCTACAGAGCTGTACTTCCTCCACTGTCCCTCCTGACTATCACTTTCCTCACTAACAGACTGATGATATACATACATAGAACACATAGAAGAGATCTGACCTTGATTTCTTCCCATATCACAATAAACAAAGAACATATCAACAGATGCAGAAAAAAAGGTGTCAAAATCTTCCAAATATTAATATATATTCATATTAATTTGTAGCTTATTATGGTCAATACCTTAAACCATTTACGGAAAACTGCTGGAGGGGTTTGAACCTGCTGATCTGCAGGAGGAAAGACTTCAAGACCACTGGATAGAGGTTCCTGAAGACCATGATCCTCTAGAGCACAGACACTGTCCTGTAGAGAACCTAAAGCAGGGAATATCAAACAAAAGCATGTTTCAAACAAATAATAGCCTAATAATTATTAAACATTGCATTCTCATGTTAAGGCGATTGTTCTGTTAAAATGTTTTATTTTTTCAACTTTTATAGTTTTTTAAACAATCATTGTTTAAATATTTATGACAAATCTGATCATTGGCTTGTTCAAACTTCAGTTGTATTTTGATATAATGTGTGATGGATTTGTAACATATGGTAATGACACTTCAATGATATTCTCCAATGGTCATTTAATTTACCTTCAGAACAATAATCTGGACTGAGCTGCCGCTCCAGTCACAGTAACGAAAAGATGGCAGCTTCACAAAACTATCCATCCTTCTCATCTTTCTCACTGGCATCTCATTTTCCTCGCCAACACTAACGGGCTGATGGTTTTCCGCCGCATCGGTGCTGGATGTTGAGGACGTGCTCTGATGGGAGTCGTACTCGTACACCTGAGCGCTAGAACTACGCTTTCTCTTCAGTGCCATGATAACAGTTGTCCACTTGGGTAACTCTATCATGTAAACTGCAGAGAATAAGCAATGAGAAGACTGAGAAAACTGACGGTAGCTGGTTTCACACGCGCGACTTTGTTCAAGTTAAAATAGCGCACACAACGTTCTATTTCTTTATGACGCCATCGCATTCCTGAGGGACGCTTTTCGAATCCGCGTGACATTGCTCACAGCTGAGAAATGGCTTGTTTCCTTTTCTTGCTTCAATTTCTATTTCTATTTGTTATATAACTTATGTATATTTAGGAAATGTTTCTACTTAAGACATCTTACCTCAAGGGTCTCGCTTAACTTTCACTTCACAATAAAAACTATATTTTACTCTACAAATCTAAATGAATTCCTGTACATTAACAAATATAAAAATTTCAAACATAAATTCATAGACCACTATTATGAAAAAAGGTTAGCATTTAAGTTCAGAATAATTTAGGTTTTATTTTATTTATATTTTAATTTAAGTATTTATTTATTTATTTAAGTTTTTTTTAAATAAGAGAATAACCCTTCAAAATATGTCAAGATGTCATTAAATTTTGAATTTAAATCCTACACTATGTAGGTTATGTTTATAATTGCTTAACATCTACAAATTGTAATATATCCTATACTATAGATTAGTTAAAGCTGCAGTCTGTAACTTTTTTTGGTTAAAAATGATGGAAATAAAAATGAAGTACATAACCAGCCGGTGTTTAAAACAATCTCCTTCTGTTATGTTCTACTGTTATGAACGACACGGACAACCATTTCACTGCAGAGTCTTTACTGATGAGTGCTTCAGATTTCGCTCACTCATACCCCTTTTCCACCAGCAAGAACCGGGTGCTAGTTCGGAGCTAGTGCTAGTGCCGGTTCGGAGTTGGTTCGACTGACGAGCCTTCTAAGAACCGGTTTGCCTTTCCACGGGCTAGAGAGTCACCACAGAGCCAGGTTTTACATCACTGTATATGTCTCATCTTTCTCAGCAACGCTAGCGAGGCAGCGTGAAACACAAACACACCAGGCTTGTTCGAGATGCATCGGTGCTGGGCAGAGTATGACATCAAAGTACCGCAAAAGCGATTCAAAACCATAAGGAGTCATATGCTCTCGCTGTACTTTGATGTCATACGGCGATCGGTCTGCGCAGCGCCGATGCATCTCGAACAAGCCTTCAACAATGGCGAACATTGCGTTACTATTGATGCACATGGCTTTGCGAACCTACATCGGCATCAAAACAGCGAATCCAACGCATTCGTGCAGCTCGTCTATAATTTGTATAGACAGAGATTACAATCGAGCAGCTATTAGCTTGTTTAGCGGCTAATTCAAAAATGGCAGTCACAAGTTAGTGTTCGTCTTGTTGGTCACGGTAACCCCGCCCCCAGCCCCTGACGTAAGCGGTTCTTACTTCTAGACCAGCAATGATTTGGTGCTACTTAAGAACCATTTTTCCTGGTTCAGAGCTGGTGCTTTGGGTGTTGAAAGACAAAGAACCGATTTGAAACTAGGCTCTGGCTCCGAACCAGCACTCAAACTGCCTTGGTGGAAAAGGGGTGTCAGTTACACTGCCTTGCTGCTCCAACCAGCGTTCTACATATGAGGAAACTACCGTAGTGCATAGTATAGCGTCGCATGAACAATACATTACATTTCCTCCCCCATAGATTTGAACTCCTTAATGTAAACAATTTGCAAAAATGTGACTACAGTTTATGATTCACATAACAACCCTTGTATACATGTGGTTAGAACTTCTTCTGATAAAGAACCACCAATCAGTCCATAACTACAAATCTAATCTGTTAGGTGCTTTTCTCTGTCGAAGTGGATATCTTCTTTCAGGACTGGGAACTGTCCTTGTTTCCACTGGAACATGTGGATGGGTAACACTGGAATTGCCCTTGTCACTCACATAAGGAGCAAAGTCATTGGCCATGGTACTGCCCATAACATCCTTTCTGTCCTGTACATTAGATGACAGCAGATGATCCACATGTACATTCACACTACAATCTCCGACTTGCACTTGGTATGTGAGAGGTCCATGTTGGAACACTGTGAAGACCATTGACAATTTACATTGGCCTGCAACAGTCGGTGGAGTGGGTGCAACAACGTGGAAAGGTTAGCCACAAACTTTCCAAAGTAGTTCAGAAAAGGATCGTAAATCCCAGAAAGTCCCAGAAAGGATCGTAATTCTGAGATATTTGTTGTAGCAGGGGCCTTTACAATCGCTTCCACCTTGCTCTCCGTTGGATGCACTCCTTTTTCATCAATCTTGAATCACAAGTATTCCACAGAGTTACAGAGGAATTCACATTTTGATTTCTACACTCTTACTCCATATTGTTGCAGTCGTGACAGCACTTTGTCCAGTACTACCAGATGTTCCTCAGAAGATGGTGCAGAGACCAGAATTTCATCCATAAAACACACTACATGGTGAAGTCCCTGTAGGATCTGGTCCATCGTGTGTTGGAAAATTGCAGGTGCTGTGGAAATTCCATAGGCCAGACGATGGTACTTAAACAGGCCTTTGTGTGTGTTTATGGTAAGGTACTGCTCGGATTCAGCGTCCAACTGCAGCTGCTGATATGCAAAAGACAGATCAATCTTACTGAAGACTTTTCCCCCAGCCAAGGTGGCAAAAAGACACTCCACGTTAGGTAGCGGATATTCCTCTGCAAGAATGCATTTTTTCACTGTGACTTTATAATCGCCACACAGCCTAACTGTCTTGTCTTTCTTTGGAGCAACCACAATGGGAGCTGCCCAATCGCTTCTTCCAACCTGAGAGATAATTCCGTTCCTCTCCAGGCGATCAAGTTCCTTTTCTACTGCTTCTTTAAGAGCATACGGAACAGGCCTTGGTTTGTGAAAGACAGGTTAAGATCCTTCTTGCACTCTGACCTTTGCTTTAAAGTCACTAATTTTGCCATATCCATCTTGAAATAGCTCTTTGTGTTTTTCAAGTACATCAGAGAGAGAAAGAACACTCACCGGTGTCACATGTCTCAAGCTGAAGATCTCCTTCCAGTTTAAGGATATTTTCTGGAGCCAGTTACGTCCCAGCAATGGTGGCTTGTCTCCTTTGACCACAACCAATGGAAGTGAACACTGTTGTCCCTCATGTGTGACTGGAACCTTGATCTCACCCAACACAGGAATTTTGTCTCCAGTGTACGAGGCCAGATGAATGGAGGTTGGGCGCAACATACAATCCTTCAATTTGTTTTTATAGATATTTTCTGGGATCAAAGACAAAGAGGCTCCTGTGTCTAGTTGCATGCTAACTGTTGTGCCATTTACCTGTAGATCAATATAAATGCCATCCACCTTGTCTTGTGCAGAATAGACAGTGAAGAGCTCAAACAGTTTGTCATTCACTGCACACTGATTCTCAGATATGTCCACTGACACGTATTGAGCTTTGTCTAGCTGCTGTGTTCTGTGATTCTTACATACACGTTGTAAGTGTCCGATTTTCCCACAGTTGTGGCATTTTTCATTGCGATAACGATATTCTGTGGGATGGTGGTTGCCTCCTCCACAACGGTAACAGTTGCTTCTATGCTTGCTAAAAGGTTGCTGGACCCCTTTTTTTACTCCTGTACTGAGAATTTCCCTGTCCTCTGTATTTCTATTTGCCCCCACAGACATTTTGCACCTTATGCACACTTGAGTCCTTCATGGTTACCTGGGCACTCAGCTGCTTGGTATCCTTTTGTGCTAATTCTAATGCAAGAGCAACATCGCAGGCTGTCTTGAAAGTAAGGTCCTTCTCTGACAGTAACCTTCTGTGATAAACTTCTCCTGCAAGTCCACAGGCAAATTAGTCTCTGAGAGCATCATCCAGAAATGTTCCAAACTCACATGAACTCGCCAGATGTTTTAATGCCAGAATGTAATCGGATATTGTTTCCCCAGGACTTTGGTTGCATTGGTAAAATCTGAAGCGTTCTGCAATCAGAATTGGCTAGGGCTTAAAATGGTCAGAAAGCATCCAGGAGTAATTTTCTGGTATGATAAATCAATCACTTTTGCAGGTTCAACTAGACTTTTCAAGAGGCCATATTCGACTGGTCCCAAAACACTCAGGAAAACATTTGCTTTTTTTTCCACTGTCAATTTCATTTGCTGCAATCCATTGCTCAAATCTCTCCAAATAGGTATCAAAATCCTCTTTGGTACTGTCAAACTCAGGCACTCGTCCTATTGTGGCCATTTTCTTTTCCTTGGTTTTATGATTATGTTCCTCTTCTTTGTAAATTATTCAGTCTTTCTCTTCTTCTCTCTTTATTTTTCAATAAGTCAATTCTGTGCAGTGAATGTCAACAGACCAACTGTTACCTTTGTGGCTGTTGTAATCATTTCGTCCTCTAGATGTCGCCCTACTCCCAAGAGCTCAGCATGTGACTGTCGCTACCTCCATGGCTGTGCACTTTTGTTTGGCTCGCAAACAGTTCTCTTTTCCTCTTCTATACTGCTTTTTCGGATTTTCCGTGCTCATTCTATGCACTAGAGCGCTGCATTTCAACCCGAGCCCGACGGGCCCCGATTTATTTGCGCCCCTAGGGCCGCGTAATTTTCACGTCATACCTCACATGCGGGCTGGGCTTCGGGCCTGTTTTAGGCTTCTCCTTTTTATATTTTAGACATTCACCCATTAAAAGAAACTATAAGATGGGCTGCGCTGGTGGAAACAACATGAGACCATGACTGTCAAGACTGGCTCGCAGTGAGTCCACGCCAGCAACAGCAGCGAGCATTCCTTCAGCGCAGCTGGAAGAGTTATGGCCTTTTTACACCTGGTCATTTCATTCGTTTTCTCTGATCAGAGATCTATCCGATTGTGAAAAGACCAGGAGTAAATGCCTTCCGAAATTCTTTCGATACGGATTTATATCTGATCGCTCAAACAAACCAATTCAGAAGGTGGTCTGGGACACATTTCAGACGAAACTAGACAAAAGTAAATGCATCTGGCTGTTTAAACCACATATATAAATTTTACTCCTGGCAAACTGTTAAAAAATAAGTGTGAGAGCGCGTTAAAGGCTAGGCTATATATGACATGTTGTAGCCAGATATGACGGCGCTACTGCAACACACATGGCAGCAAATGAGTAAAACAAGCCAACACGCAGACTGCTGCAAGTGGAACTTAAAGTAAGTCTCAGATGCTCAAAATCACAATCATCTTTATTAAAACTAATGAGACTAAATGATCTTACCAGTGCTTAGCTCACTCTTTCTCCTATTGCGGTCTTTAATCTTGAAATGAGCTGATGATAAATAAAATGCATCTCATAGGCTATTTGTTGCTTTAGTTGATGTGAACTCAACAATTTGCATAGCCTATAGCGCGGGAATTGAAGATCGGATTTATATTCGTTTTGCGGAGAGGTGTAAGGTAAGACAAACTGCATGTTTTTTATTTTTATTTTGTTTGTTTAGATTGTATAGCCCGTTTCGTTTGCGAGCGCCATTGCGAGCACCAGCAGCCTGCCTCAGCTTGTCAAAAATGCCTTTTTACTGAGGTGGTGATAGTAAACATTTAAACTAACATTGTGATATGCTTGAAGTGTTTTAAATCTATGGATTTTATTATAGGCAAGACAAGTCAAGTGTTGATTTAAGAGGCTAAATTGATCAAACATGTAGTTAAATCTGTCGGCCGCTGGCCGCTTGGTCGTCACTTTAAAAAACAAAAACTTTAATTTAACAAACAAAAAATGCTCCAAAAGTTTTTTCTAAATTAACTTAATAAAGAAACGAAACGAAATATAACTACTTTGACATTAAACACAAAGCTGAACTATTTTAATGGCTGCAACAGTGTGTAATATGGAGGGAGAAAAAAAAAAACACGGCCTCCAGTCGGACTCGGGCCGAGATTTTTAATAAGCTCTCGGACACGGGCCGGGCTAGGGCCTGAGCGTCTCAGGCCAGGGCCGGGCTAGGGCCTAGATTTGAGGCCCGTGCAGGGCTCTACTATGCACTAAGGCTTCCGAAACCACCTCGTCGCCACTGTTATGTTCTACTGTTCAGAGGAACGACAAGGACAACCATTTCACTGCAGAGTCTTTACCGGTGAGTGCTTCAGATTTCGCTCTCTCAGTTACACTGCCTTGCTGCTTCAACCAGCGTTTTGCACATGGGGAACCTACCGTAGTGTATAGTATAGCGTCGCATGAACAATACATTACACTTACCTTAGCCCGATTCACAACGGTAAGCTTGTAATAATGTGTTATAATTTGAGTGGTACTGGTAGCTTTCCACGGGATATTCGAGCATGGCGCTGTTCGTCTTTGCGTCATTAGCTACGTCACGTCTGTATACATAAAGAAGGAGTCCCGGGTAAGCAGGTGGCGGATCATTTATAGCCTTTTCCCACAGCAGCTGGAATAATTCAACAATGCATTGTGTTTCAGACTCGAAAGATCACAAAGTTTCTGAAGAACTTTGCATCATGGTTCAAGAAATGTTGTGCGACTAAGCTGTCATTGAGCTAGACATATGATCTTGAATACTAATGCTAATTGTCACCTGTACTACTCATACTAAAAATGATTCCCCCGGTTTCAAAGACAAGGCTTAAGCCTAGTCCCAGACTAAAGTGCATGTTTGAGCTGTTTTAACTGAAAGCAATATCTTAAAATATGTCAGTGCCATTGTTTTGTCTCAAGATGCACACCAGTAATGTTTATAAAAGCAACTTAAATGTCCTAATTGAACTACAGCCTAATCCTGTCTGTGAAACCAGGCCATAATATATTAATCCTAGTTTGTCATAATGTCTTGTTATACAGATATTTCATCACAAAACTGCAACAAGTTCTAATGAGGCTGGCGCTGTAAGACCTTGCAAAAACCAGAAACTGTAGTTACTTTTATGTTACATTATGATATTTTTACTTACTATCATACTGGAAGATATGGAAGCTTGTTTCCGCCACAGAATAAAACATTTTAAAAGATAATTGTGACTTTTTATCTCACAATTGTGAGTTTACATCTCACAATTCTGACTTTTTTTTTCTCAGAATTGCGAGATATAAAGTCAGAACTCTCACAATTCTGACTTTATAACACGCAATTGCTACTTTATATTACGCAATTCTGAAGTTTCAATTCGCAATTGCGATGTAAACTCACAATTGCGAGGAAAAAAAGTCACAATTACCTTTTTATTTTTTATTCTGTGGCAGAAACAAGCTTTCATAGGAAGATGTATTTATTTATTATTATTTATATAGGTCTCTTTTATTTAATCACTTTATTTGAATAAAATGTATTTAATTCAATATTTTTATTTTTATTATTAACATTGTTTTTCTCTAAACCTTTCTACGGACCCGTTAGTGCTCCCTTGTGGCCTCCTGGGGGGTTGAAAAGCCCTGATTTATGTTAGCTACTTGTATGTTTCATTTGTTTTGTTATAAAACAAAAATGTTTTATAATATTCTATGGTACTTTTTAGATACTACATGAAATTTTTAGAAGCAGAAACAGTGAAAGTGATCTATTGATTACTTGTGGGTGGAGAAATAGATGCAATTGAAGATCTAGAGATACAAAAAACGAATGAAACAAAAGTTCTTCCCTATTGTAATGTATATTCAGGTAAAACATCACTTTAGAACTAGTAGCAATGACAGCTTGGGCTGCTTCAATAAAGTAATTAGTGTATTAGCTGGGTGTCATCTGCAAAGTAATGGAAATTAAAGCCATGATGACGTGACCTAAGGCAAGCATGTAGATGAAGAAGAGTAAAGGCCCAAGAACAGAACCTTGTGGAACACCGTGTGAAACAGGGCCAGTGATGGACTTAGCCTGATGGATAGAAATGTAACGCTGGCAGTCAGACAAGTAGGAAATGAACCACGGCAGGTCAGTTCCAGAAATACCAAGAACAGAGAATCGTGAGATGAGAATAAAACACAGCATGCCACAGGAAAAGTCTTCAAAAGCATCCCATCCTCTACATATATTTCTATTTATTAGAATATAAAAAATGTTGTAAATTTTGGGTAATGATTTTATATAATTTAAGTGCTTAACTCCATTAATGAGAATGGCATATTTAATCTAAATGTGTATATCAGTTTAAATCAATCTTTTATTTATTTAAACTGCTATTGTGAACATGCACTGTATTTATGATTAAGACTCATAATGAGGATTTAAAGTGGATTTCCTTCAGATCTGCCATCAGTCCCTTAGCTCACCATTGGTGCCGCCAAACTGCGCTGTCTCCAAAATGTTCATACGCATGGGTCAGAGTTTGCGTACAGGTGCTCAAATTTCCATCAAGTTTGTTTATATAAATCACAACTTATGCGTAGGAAGTGGCGTACGCCTTTTCCAGGGCCTGTTTTGTGCGTACGCAATGGTTATAAATGAGGCCCCAGATGTGCTCCAACAGTAGCCACTTTCAAATCCAGACTCAAAAATCTGTTTAGCTGTTTTACTGAATGAGCACTGTGCTACTGATTGCACTTCGTTTTATATGTATCATCTTTTTACTCTTTTAATTATTATTTAATTATTCTTGTTTTTATTTTATTTTTTATTTTAAATGCATTTTAAATCTTGCTGTCAACTCTGTAGTAACTAATGTGGTTTACATTTGTCAAATTGAAATGGGAGAGGGTTTCTGGATTAGAGTAATCCATTGTGGTCGAGGACCATGAAGAAAACGAGTGCGGTCTGAAAATTCAGCCATAGAGCTCCCCTGGCCGATTTTAGGTGAAAAATCGTCTAGTTATATAATATAAGCGGGAAGCTGAGCCGATCTTCTGGAGGCCTAAACCCTATGACGATGGTCAGGGGTGGGAGAAGAGACGGAGTGATTTTGGAGCCTGTCTGGTCTTGTGGACCAATTTTTGCCCCCATCTCTCATCGACCTGTTTGCTGCTGGTGTTGTCAGTGATGATGATGAGGAGGAGGAAGAGGATGAGTTGGAGATTGATGATGAGATGGATGACGATGATGATCATTGATCCATTTAATAGTGATCAATTTAATAACCTTACAATTGTTATAACAGAATAAATTAGTTTCATGTGACTAAATTTGCAAAACAAAATAGCAAAAGTTACATTGTTATGAGCCTAAAATGTGTTATTTTCCTGTTTTTCACCAATAAAGAGTGGTTGTACCATGTCAGTGACCTTTCCATTTGATTCCTGGTGTCAGAATTATATGAAAAAGTTGGTTAAAGGTGGGGTAAGTGCTTTCTGGTAAGCAATGTTGATATTTCAAATCACCAAAACAAACACACCCCTACCCCAAAAGGGTCTCGCCCCTATTTTGATAGCTTCATCCCACACATACGTACGCAACGCAGGCAACGACTATGGCGGAATCTGCTGTGCCAGCCGGCCGAGGGTATGATGTCATCAATAAGTGAAAGCAATGTGTGTTACTATGGTAATCAAGTTTGAATGTTCAATGAAAAAGCCATCCCTTCCATCCCAAAAACACAAACACAGTTCTCATGAACAGCTCGATAGCATGAGCGCGAACATATTACAATTATGACAAGATTAGAGGGTTATTTCGATCACGAAAAGAGGAACCAAAGGAAACAAACATATATTAGGAGTGTATTATCTTACTTTTCGGACACACTTTGGGAGCTGACACTTGAAACAGACAGTGGAGGAGGTTTAGATGCTCCAGGCTTATCGGGTGTAGAAATGAATGGGTCTTTATCATCACTGAAGTGAACGACAAATGAACAAACAAGCGAACATGACACACGTGCACATTCAAGCAAAAGCCAGCATATATTAGTTCTTTGAAACAAAACAAAATCAATGTTACTCGCCTATCGAGAAAAAATAAAGCAACCTCGGCGTCCGATTGCAGGCCTCAGCGCTCCTTGAGTTCTCTCCAGTGCTGGAAAGCTGATACTTCTTGCCTGATCGTAAGCCTTCTTTTGTTCCATAGACATTTTCCACATTTGTTTTTTATCTGCCATCTCTCTCTTTCTGTCGTCGCTCGGCTAATGTCCGTCCTGTGTGTGGTGTCTTTTGAGTAATGACGTGCACTGAGCTCTCTCTTTTCACCATCATTAGTAGACACCCCCCTTACTGCTGATTGGCCATAAGTTTGTTTTGGTACTCGGCCCGAGACACTTTTCTAAAGCATTTTTGAAATATCACTTACCCCACCTTTAATTTATTTTTGTATGTTGTGTGGATCAGGAGTTATGAAAAAATGCATTTTTCACCATTCGCGATGACATCACTTCAAGATGGCTGCCAAACGAACCCAATGGGACATTAGTTGACCTTGGCAACATCAAAAATTCTTAACTAGACATCATTAGGGTCCCAAAAAAACAGGTTACAAAAAAATGCCAAACAGGTACATGGGAACCTATTTCTCCTGCTAGACTATGTCTTCATTGCAGAAGAACATGCAGAGGTAAGCACAAACATTTATAGAGTATAGTTATATTTAAAAGATTTTAAACATATTGCCACTGTCTTGTCTTTTTTTCATAAATCATTACTATTGGTCACCCTTTACCGTACATCTCTCTGTGGGTTTTGAAATATTTAACCAATGAAAAGTATTAAAAAGAGCTTGACTAAACCTCGTAACTCCATTGGCTCTTCAAACTGTCAGTCAAACCCCATAACTCTGTCGTGAATGAAGTGCAGCTTGGAGCTGATTGGAGATAGATTGCTGCTTTTTTACAATATTAGGGTAAATAAAGAACTTATTTCTTTGAATAAGTACAGCCTTTACTCAAGAAACACTATATATATATATATAAAGGCTAATGTTTTATGTGTTTAAGGAGCGGAGAAGAGTGTCTGTAGCATTTTTCATCGAGTCATAGCCAATACTCTCCTAAATAGCCTGTGTGTAGCACTTCATCTTTAATAACATAAGATTTTGGCCAATTGTCAGAAGAAAAAAACTGCCCGCACTTACTGCCTCGGATGCGGCTGTTAAAAAGCATGCATCTCTGACATTAATTCTCCGAAATTCGCTGTTCAAAAACCTCAACTCCATTTGAGCTTCATTTTGGTAAAATGTCAATAATATGGTGACACGTGCAGTGTCTGACCATATATTCATTCATTCATGTAAGTTATTTCTTATTTGCTCTTTTGTAACTTTGAACTTGAAACTGTGCTGCGTTTATTTCTGATTTTTGGCATGCCGTTTTCATACTTGATACGATTTGCCCAGCCTGTTTTATGAAGGCCCACCCGTCTGAAAATTTCTGGCCTCGACCCTGGTGCAGCCCAGTCAAGTTCCTCCACATCAAACTCGCTCATCCATGTCTTTATGGACCTTGCTTTGTGCACTGGTGCACAGTCATGTTGGAACAGGAAGGGGCCATCAGTAAACTTGCATGAAATTGTCCAAAATGTCTTGGTATGCTGAAGCATTAAGAGTTCCTTTCACTGGAACTAAGGGGCCAAGCCCAACCCCTGAAAAACAACCCCACACCATAATCCCCCCTCCGTCAAACTTTACACTTGGCAGTTAGCACAATGCAGTCAGGCAAGTACCGTTCTCCTGGCAACCGCCAAACCCAGACTCGTCCATCTAATTGCCAAGACAGAGAAGCGGGATTCGTCACTCCAGAGAACACGGCCATGGAAACCCATTCTATGAAGCTCTCTACGCACTGTTCTTGAGCTAATCTGAAGGCCACACGAAGTGTGGAGGTCTGTAGCTATTGACTCATATGCGCACTGTGCGCCTCAGCATGCGCTGACTCTGCTCTTTAAGTGGCCTACCACTTTGTGGCTGAGTTGCTGTTGTTCCCAATTGCTTCCACCTTGTTATAATACCACTAACAGTTGACCATGGAATATTTAGTAGTGAGGAAATTTCACGAATGGATTTATTGCACAGGTGGCAACAACCTATCACTGTACCACGCTTGAATTCACTGAGCTCCTGAGAGCGACCCATTTTTTCACAAATGTTTGTAGAAGCAGTCTGCATGCCTAGGTGGCCATGGAAGTGATTGGAACACCTGAATTCAATGATTTGAAGGGGTGTCCCAATACTTTTGGCAATATAGTGTATAACAGAGAGAAACATAACATACATAACAACACAAATTACTGGTCATCCATGCATTTATTTCATCAATACAAGCCAAAATGGAGTTGGTTGGGAAAGGAGAAGTGTGTTGAGAACTGTAGAATGTAGAGCTATTAGTATTAGAATATTTGAGAGATATATATTAAGCCGCTGAAAAACACTAACAGACCGTTTCTCAAGATCAGGTACGCCAATATTATTTATATAAAAAATTATTTATTGAACAATAATTTTTCATGAACAATAACAGCCATTATACAAGAATAAGAAGTTTGTACAATAGCAAACAGACATTCAGTCAAAAGTACAAAAGTTAAATAAAAATAAAAGTTATGAAACTTAACTTTGCCCTCAATCAAAACTTTTTGATCGGGACTACACTATCTACATTGCATTTACATGTGTGGTCACCAAATACTGCTAGATGCAAATGCTACTGCCTCAAAACAAGGAGCCAGGTGCTACCAGGGCTACAAAGTTGCTAAAGCATTGTGGGACCACTCATATCAGCCTGCTAGATGCTAAGCTGAGGGAGGAAGCAGCCAAAGACGGGAAATTCTGTGACATCCAGTGCGGGTTTCACAGGAACTTCTGGGGCGGCCAAGAGAGGAATTCTGACATGACATGCAGCTCTGACATTCCTCATGATGTCTTATTCTGTGCCCTGAAAAAAACAAACAACAAGGTTATAGTCCACATACATTACAATTAGAATCTTTCAAATGAAAAGTGAATATATCTTCAAAATCATTTGTAGCTGATCTTAGGCCCAGTACCTTAAACCATTCATGTTGAAGGATTTCACTCAAATCAATCCGTTGTCTTGGGCTTTCCTGCAGGAGGGATCGAATCAGGTGGCAGCATTCTGTGCAGAACGATGGAAGAGATTCAGATTATTATCGTAAACTTTACACCTGCTATCTTTGTATTAAGCTGTAAGATTCGACTATTCTATGCTCTATTCGATTCTGTGGTCAGAAAATCAGGAGAAATTCCTGTTTTATCCACATTGGGTGCGTTCTCAATCAGCTCCCTAGTTCAGTAGTCAGGGCACTGATCAGGGAGTCGGCCATTTTAAGGGCTGTCTCAATCGCAGAATCCTTCCAGTGCACTGAAACGTTTGCTCCCTAAAAAGTCCCACAATGCACCGCAAAAAAACAGGGTCCATCGATGCTCACTATGAGTTCCCTTAACGGAAGTTCTGAAGCGTGAAACTTAAATCACGTGAGCCAACTCACTACACATAACGACCGATAATGACACGCGATATATGTTTTTAAAAATAGAAACCATTATTTTATTATATTTCAGCATAAACACACATCGTTAGACAGGTAATGAACACAATCTAGCTAACATTTATCATTTATTTATGGCTGAAATGTTGCACGTATATGTAACAAGCAAAGTATTTATCATAATGTACTTTAAATAACATTACAAGTAATGTCAGAAAGATATCAGCTCTGCTACCAGTAATGATTTTGTACAATGAGGACGTTGTCATGTCGCCGCATCAGTGTCCCAATGTGTAGTGAGCCAGCGTCCTTTACTGTCCTTACCAGTGCCCGAATTCGTGTACACGATATACTGATTCACGAGCTCGGGAGCTAGGGAACTGATTGAGACGCACCCATTATCTATCTTTTATAAAGCCACTTGGCTCAGGTGTTACTTTTCCTCGTTTCTTTGTTTTGTATGATTTTGGTCTTCTTTGTCGTGATGTATGGCATCTTACCGTTTGACAAGCCAGGCATAGACCAGGTGTTGTCATCAATCCTCCGCCTGTCTCTGGGTTCTGGGAAGCGTCCACACACCAACACGAATAAGAGCACTCCTAGAGACCACACAGTAGCTGGTTTCCCGTGATACTTTCCCTCTGCGCGGTACTCAGGTGGGCGGTAGTCTAGAGTGCCTGTAGGAAAGAGATTTGTCTGAAGCTTGAAACACCAATGACTGGTGTTATTTCATTTTAAACAATGCTGAGATATGGTTTATATGATACCAATTTAACTTGTCACTAGAACTTAAGTCCCAAACTACAGGTCTGATTCATGATACATACCACAGAATTTTTCATAGCCAGATTCCTGCAGGAGATCCCCACATCCAAAGTCAATCAGTTTGACCGCAAGTATTTCTGTGTTGATCAGCAGGTTCTCCAACTTAATATCCCGGTGAAAAACTCCACGGCGACAGCACATGTGAGCAGCCATTGTTGTCTGCGCCATGATAAACCGTGCCGTGTCCTCATTGAGGGTGCCGCCGTGAACGTTTAGAAAATCCCACAGATCTTTGCAGGGTGAGGGAAGCTCTAAGACCATGATATATTGATCAGGCTGGTCCTGCCAGTCCAGCAGCTCAATGATCTCTGGAACTTTGGGGCCATTATTAACAAGGATTAACAGGCCAACCTCTAATGGGAGAGGTGCGGGATGACCAGGCTGGAAGAAAAAGTTTTATCATTATGTCTACACATTTTAATTTGAAGACCGTGGGAAAACAGCGTAGCGAGTGTAGCCTACTTACAATGTAGATGTATTTCATGTTCTTTGGCTTTCTGGCAATTTTCACTGCTACCTGATCAACCAAAAAAAAAAGTCAAGTGTAGTAAATAGTGAAAAAATATACATTAAAAGGACTTCAAATGGATATAGTGAGACAAAAATATTTTGTTAGCTAAATATTGTAAGGAAATGACAATACCTCAAGACCATCCTCCAAGCGTTTTCCCTCAAAAACAGAGCCGTATCCTCCCTCACCAAGCATTCTGCCGATTTCATACCGGCTCAAAATGTTGTCTGTTAAAAGATTAATCATTTTAGTTGCTTGGAGAGAAGTGAGTGTAATGTTTGAGGTTATGGCCATAAACTCACCCTCAGTTGTCACGTCCACTCTGTTGCTGTTGTGACCTGGTGCTGGACTGTCTGGAAGGGTTTCAACCTGCTGATCTGCAGGAGGAAGGACTTCAAGACCACTGGATAGAGGTTCCTGAGGACCATGATCCTCTAGAGCACAGACACTGTCCTGTAGGGAATTTTGATCTAAAGCAGGGAATATCAAACAAATAATAATAATTAAACACTGCATAGTCATATTATGGTGATTCTTCAGGAATTCTTAAAAATAAACGTTCTTCGATGTTTCATCTGTTAATATATAAGACATGTCCTGAAAAAAAAAAATTTGATCATGACTTTGTAACATGACAACTTCATGGCACTTCATCCTACGGAACAGAAAAATCCCCCTAATTAATTAAGTTCCCATTGATGGATACTGATATATACCTGAACATTTTGATGTACAGAGCTCTAGTAAACAAAAAACAGTTAGCCTACACATTTTGAAATGGTCATATGATTTACCCTCAGTGTGTCTCTCATATATCGCAGTGGTATCTTGGTCTGAGCTGCCGCTCCAGTTCCAGTGAAGAGACGGCAGCTTCTCAAAACTATCCATCCTCCTCCTCTTTCTCATTGGCATCTCATTTTCCTCACCAACACTAACAGGCTGATGGTTTTCAGCCACATCGGTGCTGGATGTTGAGGACGTGCTCTGATGGGAGTCGCACACCTGAGCACTTCGAGAACTTCGTTTTCTTTTTTGGCCAATGGTAAAAGATGTCAGCTTGGTTTCATCTGTGTTTAAAGATATATGACATGTCCTGGAATAAAAATCTGATCATGGCCTTGATCTAATCTTCAACTGATTTTTGATCAAATGTGATGTTGTGTATTTTTAACATATTGTAATGAATGACACTAGGTTTCCATTAATGGATACTCATATCTAGCTGAGAATTATGTAGACTTGATGATGTACAGAGCTCTAATAAACAGAAAACAACTGGTCATTGGATTTACCCTCAGCGTGTCTCTCACTAATGGCTGCAGTGGTCTGACCCTGACCTGAGCTGCTGATCCAGTGAAGAGAGCGCAGCTCTACAGAGCTGTACTTCCTCCACTGTCTCTCCTGACTATCACTTTCCTCACTAACAGACTGATGATATACATACATAGAACAAATAGAAGAGATTTGACCTTGACTTCTTCCCATATCACAATAAACAAAGAACATATCAAACAGATGCACAAAAAGGTGTCAAAAGGTTATGGTCAATACCTTAAACCATTTATGGTAAACTGCTGGAGGGGTTTGAACCTGCTGATCTGCAGGAGGAAAGACTTCAAGACCACTGGATAGAGGTTCCTGAAGACCATGATCCTCTAGAGCACAGACACTGTCCTGTAGAGAATCTAAAGCAGGGAATATCAAACAAAAGCATGTTTCAAACAAATAATAGCCTAATAATTATTAAACATTGCATTCTCATGTTAAGGCGATTGTTCTGTTAAAATGTTTTATTTTTTCAACTTTTATAGCTTTTTAAACAATCATTGTTTAATATTTATGCCAAATCTGATCATTGGCTTGATCAAACTTCAGTTGTATTTTGATATAATTTGTGATGGATTTGTAACATATGGTAATGACACTTCAATGATATTCTCCAACGGTCATTTGATTTACCTTCAGAACTAGTAATCTGGTCTGAGCTGCCGCTCCAGTCACAGTAACGAAGAGACGGCAGCTTCACAAAACTATCCATCCTTCTCATCTTTCTCACTGGCATCTCATTTTCCTCGCCAACACTAACGGGCTGATGGTTTTCTGCCGCATCGGTGCTGGATGTTGAGAACGTGCTCTGATGGGAGTCGTACTCGTACACCTGAGCGCTAGAACTACGCTTTCTCTTCAGTGCCATGATAACAGCTGTCCACTTGGGTAACTCTATCATATAAACTGCAGAGAATAAGCAATGAGAAGACTGAGAAAACTGACGGTAGCTGGTTTCACACGCGCGACTTTGTTCAAGCTAAAATAGTGCACACAACGTTCTATTTCTTTATGACGCCATCATTTCTTTATGACGCCATCGCATTCCTGAGGGGCGCTTTTCAAATCCGCGTGACATTGCTCACAGCTGAGAAAAGGCTTGTTTCCTTTTCTTGCTTCAATTTCTATTTCTATTTGTTATATAACTTATGTATATTTAGGAAATGTTTCTACTTAAGACATCTTACCTCAAGGGTCTCGCTTAACTTTCACTTCACAATAAAAACTATATTTTACTCTACAAATCTAAATGAATTCCTGTACATTAACAAATATAAAAACTTAAAACATAAATTCATAGACCACTATTATGAAAAAAAGGTTAGCAATGAAGTTCAGAATAATTTAGGTTTTATTTTATTTATAATTTAATTTAAGTATTTATTTAAGTTTTTTTTTTTTTAAAATAAGAGAATAACCCTTCAAAATGTGTCAAGATGTTATTTGGTGACATCTCTGGTCAAGTGGAAAATTTAATTTTGAATTTAAATCCTACACTATGTAGGTTATGTTTATAATTACTTAACATCTACAAATTGTAATATAGCCTATACTATAGATTAGTTAAAGCTGCAGTCCGTAACTTTTTTTTTGTGAAAAATTATCCAAAATGAGCAAGTATGGGAGAGTGGGGACGGTTGCAACATGGGGCAGTTGCAACATTGCTTATTCTTTCAATCAGGAATGAGCTAGAGTGATGATACTCATACTAGATAAGCTCATATAGCCCCTCTACCTTTCTGGAAGAAAGAGAAGCCACATGTGAGCATTCCTTCTGCAAAAAAATACTTTTTTAAGTAAAAAAGTAATCTTTTTCATGCTCAGATTTTTTGTCATACTGTCTAAACTGTTTGCGTGAAGCATTATAAAGTTATATCATTTTAATCAGTGTTTTCTTAGCTTCTAAAATACATAGCTTACATGTGTCAAGGCTATTGTGTCAAGCTAGCATAGCAAGTTTTATCATGGCTGTCAGTGTAGGGACAGTTGCATCATGCTGTTGCAACTGTCCCCTATGACAACAATTAATGTGCTATATAACCAGTATTGTTTAAGTTACTCTAAAAAGTAATTAATTACTAACTACTAATTACATCTTTCAATAGTCAGCAGGTATATCCCCCTTTTTAAGTAAATACTGTCAGACTAGGCCACAATGTAGGTAATTAACCAAAACATGGTTGTTACTTGTTACTTGGAAATAGTTTTTTTCCCCCCTTTTAGTCTTTATATAGTTAATTTAACTTAGTGAAGACCCTGTCTGTGTACAAATAAAATAAAGAAATTGCAATATGATGTTAAAGGAATTATTTTTTATAACATTTTAATGAATGTTGCAACCCTCCCCTCTTATGGGGTCAGTTGCAACATTTGACTTTGTCTATTCAAGTATAAATTGTATGTATATTATCATATGTACGCATGTTACAGCGGCGTGGGTGGGTAGCTGACAGATTTGGGTTTAATGTATTCAAATTTTGGCTTTCCAATAAAAACAGTCTCTGAGAAACTGAAGAAAATGCAAAAAGTGTTGCAACTGTCCCCACTCTCCCCTACATAACCAGCCGGTGTTCAAAACAATCTCCTTACCTTAGCCCGATTCACAACGGTAAGCTTGTAATGATGTGTTATAATTTGAGTGGTACTGGTAGCTTTCCACGGGAAATGCATTTTGTTCTCAGTTGGTCAGAACAAAAGTGACAGACATGTTACTTACTTGTTGAGATGACATTTTCAGGTGAAAATTCTTATTTTGGTCATAATCCATGACGTAGAATCTGTGATTCTGAAGTACAGTATCCACACCGGTGCGGTGACTGACAGCCACACAAACTCCTCAAAACATTAGATTCATCCGCGCTGAGGAGCCGTTCCGATGCACAACCCACTTAAAGACGATAATTCCGCAAATAACTGCAATTGCAGGTTTCAAACAGAGATGGCGACAGAGGCAAAACTTACGGACTGCAGCTTTAAGCTGTCTTTGTGTCTATACAAGGGGTGCTGTGTCTTTGCATGTCTCTCCACATGGGGTCCCTCAGTTCCATGACCAGACAAAACAAGTCATAGTTCCCAGTGGCTCTTGGGATCCTTTCCGTGCAGCAAGCCTTCTCCCAACAATGCATTGTGTTTCAGGCTCGAAAGATCACAAAGTCTCTGAAGAACTTTGCATCATGGTTCAAGAAATGTTGCGCGACTAAGCTTTCATTGAGCTAGACATATGATCTTGAATACTAATGCTAATTGTCACCTGTACTACTCATACTAAAAATGAGTAATTCAAAGACAAGGCTTAAGCCTAGTCCCAGACTAAAGTGCATGTTTGAGCTGTTTTAACTGAAAGCAATATATTAAAATATGTCAGTGCCATTGTTTTGTCTCAAGATGCACACCAGTAATGTTTATAAAAGCAACTTAAATGTCCTAATTGAACTACAGCCTAATCCTGTCTGTGAAACCAGGCCATAATATATTAATCCTAGTTTGTCATAATGTCTTGTTATACAGATATTTCATCACAAAACTGCAACAAGTTCTAATGAGGCTGGCGCTGTAAGACCTTGCAAAAACCAGAAACCGTAGTTACTTTTATGTTACATTATGATATTTTTACTTACTATCATACTGGAAGATATGGAAGCTTGTTTCCGCCACAGAATAAAACATTTTAAAAGATAATTGTGACTTTTTATCTCACAATTGTGAGTTTACATCTCGCAATTCTGACTTTTTTTTTTCTCAGAATTGCGAGATATAAAGTCAGAACTCTCACAATTCTGACTTTATAACACGCAATTGCTACTTTATATTACGCAATTCTGACGTTTCAATTCGCAATTGCAACGTAAACTCACAATTGCGAGAGAAAAAAGTCACAATTACCTTTTTATTTTTTATTCTGTGGCAGAAACAAGCTTTCATAGGAAGATGTATTTATTTATTATTATTTATATAGGTCTCTTTTATTTAATCACTTTATTTGAATAAAATGTATTTAATTCAATATTTTTATTTTTATTATTAACATTGTTTTTCTCTAAACCTTTCTACGGACCCGTTAGTGCTCCCTTGTGGCCTCCTGGGGGGTTGAAAAGCCCTGATTTATGTTAGCTACTTGTATGTTTCATTTGTTTTGTTATAAAACAAAAATGTTTTATAATATTCTATGGTACTTTTTAGATACTACATGAAATTTTTAGAAGCAGAAACAGTGAAAGTGATCTATTGATTACTTGTGGGTGGAGAAATAGATGCAATTGAAGAATGAAACAAAAGTTCTTCCCTATTGTAATGTATATTCAAGTAAAACATCGCTTTAGAACTAGTAGCAATGACAGCTTGGGCTGCTTCAATAAAGTAATTAGTGTATTAGCTGGGTGTCATCTGCAAAGTAATGGAAATTAAAGCCATGATGACGTGACCTAAGGCAAGCATGTAGATGAAGAAGAGTAAAGGCCCAAGAACAGAACCTTGTGGAACACCGTGTGAAACAGGGCCAGTGATGGACTTAGCCTGATGGATAGAAATGTAACGCTGGCAGTCAGACAAGTAGGAAATGAACCACGGCAGGTCAGTTCCAGAAATACCAAGAACAGAGAATCGTGAGATGAGAATAAAACACAGCATGCCACAGGAAAAGTCTTCAAAAGCATCCCATCCTCTACATATATTTCTATTTATTAGAATATAAAAAATGTTGTAAATTTTGGGTAATGATTTTATATAATTTAAGTGCTTAACTCCATTAATGAGAATGGCATATTTAATCTAAATGTGTATATCAGTTTAAATCAATCTTTTATTTATTTAAACTGCTATTGTGAACATGCACTGTATTTATGATTAAGACTCATAATGAGGATTTAAAGTGGATTTCCTTCAGATCTGCCATCAGTCCCTTAGCTCACCATTGGTGCCGCCAAACTGCGCTGTCTCCAAAATGTTCATACGCATGGGTCAGAGTTTGCGTACAGGTGCTCAAATTTCCATCAAGTTTGTTTATATAAATCACAACTTATGCGTAGGAAGTGGCGTACGCCTTTTCCAGGGCCTGTTTTGTGCGTACGCAATGGTTATAAATGAGGCCCCAGATGTGCTCCAACAGTAGCCACTTTCAAATCCAGACTCAAAAATCTGTTTAGCTGTTTTACTGAATGAGCATTGTGCTACTGATTGCACTTCGTTTTATATGTATCATCTTTTTACTCTTTTAATTATTATTTAATTATTCTTCTTTTTATTTTATTTTTTATTTTAAATGCATTTTAAATCTTGCTGTCAACTCTGTAGTAACTAATGTGGTTTACATTAGTCAAATTGAAATGGGAGAGGATTTCTGGATTAGAGTAATCTATTGTGTTCGAGGACCATGAAGAAAACGAGTGCGGTCTGAAAATTCAGCCATAGAGCTCCCCTGGCCGGTTTTAGGTGAAAAATCGTCTAGAGAGTTATATAATATAAGTGGGCAGCTGAGCCGATCTTCTGGAGGCCTAAACCCTATGACGATGGTCAGGGGTGGGAGAAGAGACGGAGTGATTTTGGAGCCTGTCTGGTCTTGTGGACCAATTTTTGCCCCCATCTCTCATCGACCTGTTTGCTGCTGGTGTTGTCAGTGATGATGATGAGGAGGAGGAAGAGGATGAGTTGGAGATTGATGATGAGATGGACGACGATGATAATCATTGATCCATTTAATAGTGATCAATTTAATAACCTTACAATTGTTATAACAGAATAAATTAGTTTCATGTGACTAAATTTGCAAAACAAAATAGCAAAAGTTACATTGTTATGAGCCTAAAATGTGTTATTTTCCTGTTTTTCACCAATAAAGAGTGGTTGTACCATGTCAGTGACCTTTCCATTTGATTCCTGGTGTCAGAATTATATGAAAAAGTTGGTTAAAGGTGGGGTAAGTGCTTTCTGGTAAGCAATGTTGATATTTCAAATCACCAAAACAAACACACCCCTACCCCAAAAGGGTCTCGCTCCTATTTTGATAGCTTCATCCCACACATACGTACGCAACGCAGGCAACGACTATGGCGGAATCTGCTGTGCCAGCCGGCCGAGGGTATGATGTCATCAATAAGTGAAAGCAATGTGTGTTACTATGGTAATCCAGTTCGAATGTTCAATGAAAAAGCCATCCCTTCCATCCCAAAAACACAAACACAGTTCTTATGAACAGCTCGATAGCATGAGCGCGAACATATTACAATTATGACAAGATTAGAGGGTTATTTCGATCACGAAAAGAGGAACCAAAGGAAACAAACATATATTAGGAGTATATTATCTTACTTTTCGGACACACTTTGGGAGCTGACACTTGAAACAGACAGTGAAGGAGGTTTAGATGCTCCAGGCTTATCGGGTGTAGAAATGAATGGGTTTTTATCATCACTGAAGTGAACGACAAATGAACAAACAAGCGAACATGACACGCGTGCACATTCAAGCAAAAGCCAGCATATCAACCTCGGCGTCCGATTGCAGGCCTCAGCGCTCTTTGAGTTCTCTCCAGCGCTGGAAAGCTGATACTTCTTGCCTGATCATAAGCCTTCTTTTGTTCCATAGACATTTTCCACATTTGTTTTTTATCTGCCATCTCTCTCTTTCTGTCGTCGCTCGGCTAATGTCCGTCCTGTGTGTGGTGTCTTTTGAGTAATGACGTGCACTGAGCTCTCTCTTCTCACCATCATTAGTAGACACGCCCCTTACTGCTGATTGGCCACAAGTTTGTTTTGGTACTCGGCCCGAGACACTTTTCTAAAGCATTTTTGAAATATCACTTACCCCACCTTTAATTTGTCTTTGTATGTTGTGTGGATCAGGAGTTATGAAAATCTGCATTTTTCACCATTCGCAATGACAACATTTATAGAGTATAGTTATATTTAAAAGATTTTAAACATATTGCCACTGTCTTGTCTTTTTTTCATAAATCATTACTATTGGTCACCCTTTACCGTACATCTCTCTGTGGGTTTTGAAATATTTAACCAATGAAAAGTATTAAAAAGAGCTTGACTAAACCTCGTACCTCCATTGGCTCTTCAAACTGTCAGTCAAACCCCATAACTCTGCCCCGCCTCTGTCGTGAATGAAGTGCAGCTTGGAGCTGATTGGAGATAGATTGCTGCTTGTTTACAATATTAGTGTAAATAAAGAACTTATTTCTTTGAATAAGTACGGCTTTTTCTTTACTCAAGAAACACTATATATATATAAAGGCTAATGTTTTATGTGTTTAAGGAGCGGAGAAGAGTGTCTTTAGCATTTTTCATCGAGTCATAGCCAATACTCTCCTAAATAGCCTGTGTGTAGCACTTCATCTTTAATAACATAAGATTTTGGCCAATTGTCAGAAGAAAAAAACTGCCCGCACTTACTGCCTCGGATGCGGCTGTTAAAAAGCATGCATCTCTGACATTAATTCTCCGAAATTCGCTGTTCAAAAACCTCAACTCCATTTGAGCTTGATTTTGGTAAAATGTTAATAATATGGTGACACGTGCAGTGTCTGACCATATATTCATTCATTCATGTAAGTTATTTCTTATTTGCTCTTTTGTAACTTTGAACTTGAAACTGTGCTGCGTTTATTTCTGGCATTTTTGGCATGCCGTTTTCATACTCGATACGATTTGCCCAGCCTGTTTTATGAAGGCCCACCTGTCTGAAAATTTCTGGCCTCGACCCTGGTGCAGGCCAGTCAAGTTCCTCCACACCAAACTCGCTCATCCATGTCTTTATAGACCTTGCTTTGTGCACTGGTGCGCAGTCATGTTGGAACAGGAAGGGGCCATCCACAAACTTCCATGAAATTGTCCAAAATGTCTTGGTATGCTGAAGCATTAAGAGTTCCTTTCACTGGAACTAAGGGGCCAAGCCCAACCCCTGAAAAACAACCCCACACCATAATCCCCCCTCCGTCAAACTCCACACTTGGCAGTTAGCACAATGCAGTCAGGCAAGTACCGTTCTACTGGCAACCGCCAAACCCAGACTCGTCCATCTAATTGCCAAGACAGAGAAGCGGGATTCGTCACTCCAGAGAACACGGCCATGGAAACCCATTCCATGAAGCTCTCTACGCACTGTTCTTGAGCTAATCTGAAGGCCACACGAAGTGTGGAGGTCTGTAGCTATTGACTCATATGCGCACTGTGTGCCTCAGCATGCACTGACCCCGCTCTGTGATTTTAAGTTGTTGTTGTTCCCAATTGCTTCCACCTTGTTATAATACCACTAACAGTTGACCGTGGAATATTTAGTAGTGGAATATTTACTGTGCAATAAGTCCACGAACGGACTTATTGCACAGGTGGCAACAACCTATCACTGTACCACGCTTGAATTCACTGAGCTCCTGAGAGCGACCCATTCTTTCACAAATGTTTGTAGAAGCAGTCTGCATGCCTAGGTGGCCATGGAAGTGATTGGAACACCTGAATTCAATGATTTGAAGGGGCGTCCCAATACTTTTAGCAATATAGTGTATAACAGAGAGAAACATAACACAAATTACTGGTCATCCATGCATTTATTTCATCAATACAAGCCAAAATGGAGTTGGTTGGGAAAGGAGAAGTGTGTTGAGAACTGTAGAATGTAGAGCTATTAGTATTAGAATATTTGAGAGATATATATTAAGCCGCTGAAAAACACTAACAGACCGTTTCTCAAGATCAGGTACGCCAATATTATTTATATAAAATATTATTTATTGAACAATAATTTTTCATGAACAATAACAGCCATTATACAAGAATAAGAAGTTTGTACAATAGCAAACAGACATTCAGTCAAAAGTACAAAAGTTAAATAAAAATAAAAGTTATGAAACTTAACTTTGCCCTCAATCAAAACTATTTGATCGGGACTACACTATCTACATTGCATTTACATGTGTGGTCACCAAATACTGCTAGATGCAAATGCTACTGCCTCAAAACAAGGAGCCAGGTGCTACCAGGGCTACAAAGTTGCTAAAGCATTGTGGGACCACTCATATCAGCCTGCTAGATGCTAAGCTGAGGGAGGAAGCAGCCAAAGACGGGAAATTCTGTGACATCCAGTGCGGGTTTCACAGGAACTTCTGGGGCGGCCAAGAGAGGAATTCTGACATGACATGCAGCTCTGACATTCCTCATGATGTCTTATTCTGTGCCCTGAAAAAAACAAACAACAAGGTTATAGTCCACATACATTACAATTAGAATCTTTCAAATGAAAAGTGAATATATCTTCAAAATCATTTGTAGCTGATCTTAGGCCCAGTACCTTAAACCATTCATGTTGAAGGATTTCACTCAAATCAATCCGCTGTCTTGGGCTTTCCTGCAGGAGGGATCGAATCAGGTGGCAGCATTCTGTGCAGAACGATGGAAGAGATTCAGATTATTATCGTAAACTTTACACCTGCTATCTTTGTATTAAGCTGTAAGATTCGACTATTCTATGCTCTATTCGATTCTGTGGTCAGAAAATCAGGAGAAATTCCTGTTTTATCCACATTGGGTGCATCTCAATCAGCTCCCTAGTTCAGTAGTCAGGGCACTGATCAGGGAGTTGGCCATTTTAAGGGCTGTCTCAATCGCAGAATCCTTCCAGTGCACTGAAACGTTTGCTCCCTAAAAAGTCCCACAATGCACCGCAAAAAAAACAGGGCCCATCGATGCTCACTATGAGTTCCCTTAACGGAAGTTCTGAAGCGTGAAACTTAAATCACGTGAGCCAACTCACTACACATAACGACCGATAATGACACGCGATATATGTTTTTAAAAATAGAAACCATTATTTTATTATATTTCAGCATAAACACACATCGTTAGACAGGTAATGAACACAATCTAGCTAACATTTATCATTTATTTATGGCTGAAATGTTGCACGTATATGTAACAAGCAAAGTATTTATCATAATGTACTTTAAATAACATTACAAGTAATGTCAGAAAGATAGCAGCTCTGCTACCAGTAATGATTTTGTACAATGAGGACGTTGTCACGTCGCCGCATCAGTGTCCCAATGTGTAGTGAGCCAGCGTCCTTTACTGTCCTTACCAGTGCCCGAATTCATGTACACGATATACTGATTCACGAGCTCGGGAGCTAGGGAACTGATTGAGACGCACACATTATCTATCTTTTATAAAGCCACTTGGCTCAGGTGTTACTTTTCCTCGTTTCTTTGTTTTGTATGATTTTGGTCTTCTTTGTTGTGATGTATGGCATCTCACCGTTTGACAAGCCAGGCATAGACCAGGTGTTGTCATCAATCCTTCGCCTGTCTCTGGGTTCTGGGAAGCGTCCACACACCAGTACGAATAAGAGCACTCCTAGAGACCACACAGTAGCTGGTTTCCCGTGATACTTTCCCTCTGCGCGGTACTCAGGTGGGCGGTAGTCTAGAGTGCCTGTAGGAAAGAGATTTGTCTGAAGCTTGAAACACCAATGACTGGTGTTATTTCATTTTAAACAATGCTGAGATGTGGTTTATATGATACCAATTTAACTTGTCACTAGAACTTAAGTCCCAAACTACAGGTCTGATTCATGATACATACCACAGAATTTTTCATAGCCAGATTCCTGCAGGAGATCCCCACATCCAAAGTCAATCAGTTTGACCTCAAGTATTTCTGTGTTGATCAGCAGGTTCTCCAACTTAATATCCCAGTGAAAAACTTCATGGCGATAGCACATGTGAGCAGCCATTGTTGTCTGCGCCATGATAAACCGTGCCGTGTCCTCATTGAGGGTGCCACCGTGAACGTTTAGAAAATCTCACAGATCTTTGCAGGGTGAGGGAAGCTCCAAGACCATGATATATTGGTCAGGCTGGTCCTGCCAGTCCAGCAGCTCAATGATCTCTGGAACTCTGGGGCCATTATTAACAAGGATTAACAGGCCAACCTCTAATGGGAGAGGTGCGGGATGACCAGGCTGGAAGAAAAAGTGTTATCATTATGTCTACACATTTTAATTTGAAGACCGTGGGAAAACAGAGTAGCGAGCGTAGCCTACTTACAATGTAGACGTATTTCATGTTCTTTGGCTTTCTGGCAATTTTCACTGCTACCTGATCAACCAAAAAAGTGTAGTAAATAGTGAAAAAATATACACTAAAAGGACTTCAAATGGATATAGTGAGACAAAACTATTTGTTAGCTAAATGTTGTAAGGAAATGACAATACCTCAAGACCATCCTCCAAGCGTTTTCCCTCAAAAACAGAGCCGTATCCTCCCTCACCAAGCATTCTGCCGATTTCATACCGGCTCAAAATGTTGTCTGTTAAAAGATTAATCATTTTAGTTGCTTGGAGAGAAGTGAGTGTAATGTTTGAGGTTATGGCCATAAACTCACCCTCAGTTGTCACGTCCACTCTGTTGTTGTTGTGACCTGGTGCTGGACTGTCTGGAAGGGTTTCAACCTGCTGATCTGCAGGAGGAAGGACTTCAAGACCACTGGATAGAGGTTCCTGAGGACCATGATCCTCTAGAGCACAGGCACTGTCCTGTAGGGAATTTTGATCTAAAGCAGGGAATATCAAACAAATAATAATTAAACACTGCATAGTCATATTATGGTGGTTCTTCAGGAATTCTTAAAAATAAACGTTCTTCGATGTTTCATCTGTTAATATATAAGACATGTCCTGAAAAAAAAATTTTGATCATGACTTTGTAACATGACCACTTCATGGCACTTCATCCTATGGAACAGAAAAATCCCCCTAATTAATTAAGTTCCCATTGATGGATACTGATATATACCTGAACATTATGATGTACAGAGCTCTAGTAAACAAAAAACAGTTAGCCTACACATTTTGAAATGGTCATATGATTTACCCTCAGTGTGTCTCTCATATATCGCAGTGGTATCTTGGTATGAGCTGCCGCTCCAGTTCCAGTGAAGAGACGGCAGCTTCTCAAAACTATCCATCCTCCTCCTCTTTCTCATTGGCATCTCATTTTCCTCACCAACACTAACAGGCTGATGGTTTTCAGCCACATCGGTGCTGGATGTTGAGGACGTGCTCTGATGGAAGTCGCACACCTGAGCACTTCGAGAACTTTGTTTTCTTTTTCGGCCAATGGTAAAAGATGTCCGCTTGGTTTCATCTGTGTTTAAAGATATATGACATGTCCTGGAATAAAAATAAACTAATCTTCAACTGATTTTTGATCAAATGTCATATTGTAATAAATGACACTAGGTTTCCATTAATGGATACTCATATCTAGCTGAGAATTATGTAGACTTGATGATGTACAGAGCTCTAATAAACAGAAAACAACTGGTCATTGGATTTACCCTCAGCGTGTCTCTCACTAATGGCTGCAGTGGTCTGACCCTGACCTGAGCTGCTGATCCAGTGAAGAGAGCGCAGCTCTACAGAGCTGTACTTCCTCCACTGTCTCTCCTGACTATCACTTTCCTCACTAACAGACTGATGATATACATACATAGAACACATAGAAGAGATTTGACCTTGATTTCTTCCCATATCACAATAAACAAAGAACATATCAAACAGATGCACAAAAAGGTGTCAAAAGGTTGTAGCTTTTTATGGTCAATACCTTAAACCATTTATGGTAAACTGCTGGAGGGGTTTGAACCTGCTGATCTGCAGGAGGAAAGACTTCAAGACCACTGGATAGAGGTTCCTGAAGATCATGATCCTCTAGAGCACAGGCACTGTCCTGTAGAGAACCTAAAGCAGGGAATATCAAACAAAAGCATGTTTCAAACAAATAATAGCCTAATAATTATTAAACATTGCATTCTCATGTTAAGGCGATTGTTCTGTTAAAATGTTTTATTTTTTCAACTTTTATAGTTTTTTAAACAATCATTGTTTAAATATTTATGACAAATCTGATCATTGGCTTGTTCAAACTTCAGTTGTATTTTGATATAATGTGTGATGGATTTGTAACATATGGTAATGACACTTCAATGATATTCTCCAATGGTCATTTAATTTACCTTCAGAACAATAATCTGGACTGAGCTGCCGCTCCAGTCACAGTAACGAAAAGATGGCAGCTTCACAAAACTATCCATCCTTCTCATCTTTCTCACTGGCATCTCATTTTCCTCGCCAACACTAACGGGCTGATGGTTTTCCGCCGCATCGGTGCTGGATGTTGAGGACGTGCTCTGATGGGAGTCGTACTCGTACACCTGAGCGCTAGAACTACGCTTTCTCTTCAGTGCCATGATAACAGTTGTCCACTTGGGTAACTCTATCATGTAAACTGCAGAGAATAAGCAATGAGAAGACTGAGAAAACTGACGGCAGCTGGTTTCACACGCGCGACTTTGTTCAAGTTAAAATAGCGCACACAACGTTCTATTTCTTTATGACGCCATCGCATTCCTGAGGGACGCTTTTCGAATCCGCGTGACATTGCTCACAGCTGAGAAAAGGCTTGTTTCCTTTTCTTGCTTCAATTTCTATTTCTATTTGTTATATAACTTATGTATATTTAGGAAATGTTTCTACTTAAGACATCTTACCTCAAGGGTCTCGCTTAACTTTCACTTCACAATAAAAACTATATTTTACTCTACAAATCTAAATGAATTCCTGTACATTAACAAATATAAAAATTTCAAACATAAATTCATAGACCACTATTATGAAAAAAGGTTAACATTTAAGTTCAGAATAATTTAGGTTTTATTTTATTTATATTTTAATTTAAGTATTTATTTATTCAAGTTTTTTTTAAATAAGAGAATAACCCTTCAAAATATGTCAAGATGTCATTAAATTTTGAATTTACATCCTACACTATGTAGGTTATGTTTATAATTGCTTAACATCTACAAACTGTAATATATCCTATACTATAGATTAGTTAAAGCTGCAGTCTGTAACTTTTTTTTGGTTAAAAATGATCCAAAATCAAATTTTGAGCAAGTACATAACCAGCCGGTGTTTAAAACAATCTCCTTCTGTTATGTTCTACTGTTATGAACGACACGGACAACCATTTCACTGCAGAGTCTTTACTGGTGAGTGCTTCAGATTTCGCTCACTCATACCCCTTTTCCACCAGCAAGAACCGGGTGCTAGTTCGGAGCTAGTGCTAGTGCCGGTTCGGAGTTGGTTCGACTGACGAGCCTTCTAAGAACCGGTTTGCCTTTCCACGGGCTAGAGAGTCACCACAGAGCCAGGTTTTACATCACTGTATACGTCTCATCTTTCTCAGCAACGCTAGCAAGGCAGCGTGAAACACAAACACACCAGGCTTGTTCGAGATGCATCGGTGCTGGGCAGAGTATGACATCAAAGTACCGCAAAAGCGATTCAAAACCATAAGGAGTCATATGCTCTCGCTGTACTTTGATGTCATACGGCGATCGGTCTGCGCAGCGCCGATGCATCTCGAACAAGCCTTCAACAATGGCGAACGTTGCGTTACTACTGATGCACATGGCTTTGCGAACCTACATCGGCATCAAAACAGCGAATCCAACGCATTCGTGCAGCTCGTCTATAATTTGTATAGACAGAGATTACAATCGAGCAGCTATTAGCTTGTTTAGCGGCTAATTCAAAAATGGCAGTCACAAGTTAGTGTTCGTCTTGTTGGTCACGGTAACCCCGCCCCCAGCCCCTGACGTAAGCGGTTCTTACTTCTAGACCAGCAATGATTAGGTGCTACTTAAGAACCATTTTTCCTGGTTCAGAGCTGGTGCTTTGGGTGTTGAAAGACAAAGAACAAAAAAGATTTGAAACTAGGCTCTTGCTCCGAACCAGCACTCAAACTGCCTTGGTGGAAAAGGGGTGTCAGTTACACTGCCTTGCTGCTCCAACCAGCGTTCTACATATGGGGAAACTACCGTAGTGCATAGTATAGCGTCGCATGAACAATACATTACATTTCCTCCCCCATAGATTTGAACTCCTTAATGTAAACAATTTGCAAAAATGTGACTACAGTTTATGATTCACATAACAACCCTTGTATACATGTGGTTAGAACTTCTTCTGATAAAGAACCACCAATCAGTCCATAACTACAAATCTAATCTGTTAGGTGCTTTTCTCTGTCGAAGTGGATATCTTCTTTCAGGACTGGGAACTGTCCTTGTTTCCACTGGAACATGTGGATGGGTAACACTGGAATTGCCCTTGTCACTCACATAAGGAGCAAAGTCATTGGCCATGGTACTGCCCATAACATCCTTTCTGTCCTGTACATTAGATGACAGCAGATGATCCACATGTACATTCACACTACAATCTCCGACTTGCACTTGGTATGTGAGAGGTCCATGTTGGAACAAGATTACACCTGGAAGCCAAGCACAATTTGAATGTCGACAGTTCCGCACAATGACCTTCTAACCAACCTCAAATGATCTGAGCTTCCTGGAAGGTGAATCGTGAGCACTTTTTTGCTGCGCTTAGTGTTTGAGAACAACAGCAGATGTATCAGGCTTTAGCAGTGTGAGACGGATACAAGGCTGTCTTTTCAGAAACAGTTCAGCAGGTGTTGTCTCTGTTACTGTATGGGGAGTGCTGCGGTAGGTTAACAGAAAACGAGCCAGGCGTAGATGAGGGATAACAGATTGTGCTCGTAACCTTTGCCATGCTTTTTTGAAGGTTTGTACCACCCGCTCGGCTTGATCATTTGTGGCTGGATGATATGGAGGAGACAGAACATGACGCACACCATTATTCCTTAGGAACTCCTCAAACTCCCTGGAGGTGAATGGTGGGCCATTGTCTGATACCAGCTCTTTGGGGAATCCATAGGAAGCCTAGAGATGACGCAAGAGGTTTATAGTCTTCTCTGCATTGGTCAGCTGAGTGGGAAAGATTTCCACCCATTTCGAATAAACATCAACAATCACTAAGAAGTGTTGCTTGTCTATTTCGGCATAGTCTATGTGAATGCGCTCCCAGGGTGTTGTTGCCCAAGACCATGGGTTAAGAGGAGCACAGGGTGGTTGGTTTCGCCCCAACTCACATGGAGCTCACTTACTTACAAAGTTTTGGATGCCTTGGTCAAGACATGGCCACCAGAGGTATCCTCTTGCCAATGCTTTCATTCTTATTATGCCTGGGTGTCCCTCATGCAGCTCAGACAACAGTCTTTCCCTATATTTCGGAGGAATGATTACTCTCGAGCCCCACAGGATACAGCCCTGGTCTGTTGAGAGCTGGTCTTTCCTTACAAGGAACGGTTTCAAGTGCTCATCTGTGACATGATTGGGCCATCCAGACAAAGTTAGGTCCAACACTTTTGATAGCAAGGGATTTCTCCTAGTTTCTGTGGCGATGTCCTTTGCACAGATTGGCAATTCTGGTGTGAGCCTTGAAACACAGTCTCCTCTTCCCCCCCTGTAGAGGATGTCTTGCACGGTAATCTGAACAATGCATCCGTGTTTGCGTGATCCGAAGAGCATCTGTACTCTATGTCATAATCATAGGCCAACAAGGTCAAAGCCCACCGTTGCATATGGAGAGCAGCAAGTGTTGGAATGGCAGACTTGGGACCTAGGACTGCAAGAAGAGGTTTATGATCAGTTAGCAGGTGGAACTTCCGGCCATACAGATATTTGTGAAACTTTTTCACTCTAAAGACTATGCTCAGGGCCTTTTTCTCAATCTGCGCATAGTTTTTTTCCACTTGCTGTCAGAGTCCTCGATGCAAACACGATGGGGTGTTCTTCCCCTGAAGGTGAGATATCTGTGAGATAACTGCATCGAGTCTCAGTGGCTTTTTGGGATCATAGTGAGCTAACCACTTACTTGACAACAATTGCTGTTTACAGGCGTTGAAAGCATGAGCACACTGTGAAGACCATTGCCAATTTACATTGGCCTGCAACAGTCGGTGGAGTGGGTGCAACAACGTGGAAAGGTTAGCCACAAACTTTCCAAAGTAGTTCAGAAAAGGATCGTAAGTCCCAGAAAGTAATTCTGAGATATTTGTTGTAGCAGGGGCCTTTACAATCGCTTCCACCTTGCTCTCCGTTGGATGCACTCCTTTTTCATCAATCTTGAATCCCAAGTATTCCACAGAGTTACAGAGGAATTCACATTTTGATTTCTACACTCTTACTCCATATTGTTGCAGTCGTGACAGCACTTTGTCCAGTACTACCAGATGTTCCTCAGAAGATGGTGCAGAGACCAGAATTTCATCCATAAAACACACTACATGGTGAAGTCCCTGTAGGATGCTGTGGAAATTCCATAGGCCAGACGATGGTACTTAAACAGGCCTTTGTGTGTGTTTATGGTAAGGTACTGCTCGGATTCAGCGTCCAACTGCAGCTGCTGATATGCAAAAGACAGATCAATCTTACTGAAGACTTTTCCCCCAGCCAAGGTGGCAAAAAGATACTCCACGTTAGGTAGCGGATATTCCTCTGCAAGAATGCATTTTTTCACTGTGACTTTATAATCGCCACACAGCCTAACTGTCTTGTCTTTCTTTGGAGCAACCACAATGGGAGCTGCCCAATCGCTTCTTCCAACCTGAGAGATAATTCCGTTCCTCTCCAGGCGATCAAGTTCCTTTTCTACTGCTTCTTTAAGAGCATACGGAACAGGCCTTGGTTTGTGAAAGACAGGTTAAGATCCTTCTTTCACTCTGACCTTTGCTTTAAAGTCACTAATTTTGCCATATCCATCTTGAAATAGCTCTTTGTGTTTTTCAAGTACATCAGAGAGGGAAAGAACACTCACCAGTGTCACATGTCTCAAGCTGAAGATCTCCTTCCAGTTTAAGGATATTTTCTGGAGCCAGTTACGTCCCAGCAATGGTGGCTTGTCTCCTTTGACCACAACCAATGGAAGTGAACACTGTTGTCCCTCATGTGTGACTGGAACCTTGATCTCACCCAACACAGGAATTTTGTCTCCAGTGTACGAGGTCAGATGAATGGAGGTTGGGCGCAACATACAATCCTTCAATTTGTTTTTATAGATATTTTCTGGGATCAAAGACAAAGAGGCTCCTGTGTCTAGTTGCATGCTAACTGTTGTGCCATTTACCTGTAGATCAATATAAATGCCATCCACCTTGTCTTGTGCAGAATAGACAGTGAAGAGCTCAAACAGTTTGTCATTCACTGCACACTGATTCTCAGATATGTCCACTGACACGTATTGAGCTTTGTCTAGCTGCTGTGTTCTGTGATTCCTACATACACTTTGTATGTGTCCAATTTTCCCACAGTTGTGGCATTTTTCATTGCGATAACGATATTCTGTGGGATGGTGGTTGCCTCCTCCACAACGGTAACAGTTGCTTCTATGCTTGCTAAAAGGTTGCTGGACCCCTTTTTTACTCCTGTACTGAGAATTTCCCTGTCCTCTGTATTTCTATTTGCCCCCACAGACATTTTGCACCTTATGCACACTTGAGTCCTTCATGGTTACCTGGGCACTCAGCTGCTTGGTATCCTTTTGCGCTAATTCTAATTCAAGAGCAACATCGCAGGCTGTCTTGAAAGTAAGGTCCTTCTCTGACAGTAACCTTCTGTGATAAACTTCTCCTGCAAGTCCACAGGCAAATTAGTCTCTGAGAGCATCATCCAGAAATGGTCCAAACTCACATGAACTTGCCAGATGTTTTAATGCCAGAATGTAATCGGATATTGTTTCCCCAGGACTTTGGTTGCATTGGTAAAATCTGAAGCGTTCTGCAATCAGAATTGGCTAGGGCTTAAAATGGTCAGAAAGCATCCAGGAGTAATTTTCTGGTATGATAAATCAATCACTTTTGCAGGTTCAACTAGACTTTTCAAGAGGCCATATTCGACTGGTCCCAAAACACTCAGGAAAACATTTGCTTTTTTTTCCACTGTCAATTTCATTTGCTGCAATCCATTGCTCAAATCTCTCCAAATAGGTATCAAAATCCTCTTTGGTACTGTCAAACTCAGGCACTCGTCCTATTGTGGCCATTTTCTTTTCCTTGGTTTTATGATTATGTTCCTCTTCTTTGTAAATTATTCAGTCTTTCTCTTCTTCTCTCTTTATTTTTCAATAAGTCAATTCTGTGCAGTGAATGTCAACAGACCAACTGTTACCTTTGTGGCTGTTGTAATCATTTCGTCCTCTAGATGTCGCCCTACTCCCAAGAGCTCAGCATGTGACTGTCGCTACCTCCATGGCTGTGCACTTTTGTTTGGCTCGCAAACAGTTCTCTTTTCCTCTTCTATACTGCTTTTTCGGATTTTCCGTGCTCATTCTATGCACTAGAGCGCTGCATTTCAACCCGAGCCCGACGGGCCCCGATTTATTTGCGCCCCTAGGGCCGCGTAATTTTCACGTCATACCTCACATGCGGGCTGGGCTTCGGGCCTGTTTTAGGCTTCTCCTTTTTATATTTTAGACATTCACCCATTAAAAGAAACTATAAGATGGGCTGCGCTGGTGGAAACAACATGAGACCATGACTGTCAAGACTGGCTCGCAGTGTTCAGAGTCCACGCCAGCAACAGCAGCGAGCATTCCTTCAGCGCAGCTGGAAGAGTTATGGCCTTTTTACACCTGGTCATTTCATTCGTTTTCTCTGATCAGAGATCTATCCGATTGTGAAAAGACCAGGAGTAAATGCCTTCCGAAATTCTTTCGATACGGATTTATATCTGATCGCTCAAACAAACCAATTCAGAAGGTGGTCTGGGACACATTTCAGACGAAACTAGACAAAAGTAAATGCATCTGGCTGTTTAAACCACATATATAAATTTTACTCCTGGCAAACTGTTAAAAAATAAGTGTGAGAGCGCGTTAAAGGCTAGGCTATATATGACATGTTGTAGCCAGATATGACGGCGCTACTGCAACACACATGGCAGCAAATGAGTAAAACAAGCCAACACGCAGACTGCCGCAAGTGAAACTTAAAGTAAGTCTCAGATGCTCAAAATCACAATCATCTTCATTAAAACTAATGAGACTAAATGATCTTACCAGTGCTTAGCTCACTCTTTCTCCTATTGTGGTCTTTAATCTTGAAATGAGCTGATGATAAATAAAATGCATCTCATAGGCTATTTGTTGCTTTAGTTGATGTGAACTCAACAATTTGCATAGCCTATAGCGCGGGAATTGAAGATCGGATTTATATTCGTTTTGCGGAGAGGTGTAAGGTAAGACAAACTGCATGTTTTTTATTTTTATTTTGTTTGTTTAGATTGTATAGCCCGTTTCGTTTGCGAGCGCCATTGCGAGCACCAGCAGCCTGCCTCAGCTTGTCAAAAATGCCTTTTTACTGAGGTGGTGATAGTAAACATTTAAACTAACATTGTGATATGCTTGAAGTGTTTTAAATCTATGGATTTTATTATAGGCAAGACAAGTCAAGTGTTGATTTAAGAGGCTAAATTGATCAAACATGTAGTTAAATCTGTCGGCCGCTGGCCGCTTGGTCGTCACTTTAAAAAACAAAAACTTTAATTTAACAAACAAAAAATGCTCCAAAAGTTTTTTCTAAATTAACTTAATAAAGAAACGAAACGAAATATAACTACTTTGACATTAAACACAAAGCTGAACTATTTTAATGGCTGCAACAGTGTGTAATATGGAGGGAGAAAAAAAAAAACACGGCCTCCAGTCGGACTCGGGCCGAGATTTTTAATAAGCTCTCGGACACGGGCCGGGCTAGGGCCTGAGCGTCTCAGGCCAGGGCCGGGCTAGGGCCTAGATTTGAGGCCCGTGCAGGGCTCTACTATGCACTAAGGCTTCCGAAACCACCTCGTCGCCACTGTTATGTTCTACTGTTCAGAGGAACGACAAGGACAACCATTTCACTGCAGAGTCTTTACCGGTGAGTGCTTCAGATTTCGCTCTCTCAGTTACACTGCCTTGCTGCTTCAACCAGCGTTTTGCACATGGGGAACCTACCGTAGTGTATAGTATAGCGTCGTATGAACAATACATTACACTTACCTTAGCCCGATTCACAACGGTAAGCTTGTAATAATGTGTTATAATTTGAGTGGTACTGGTAGCTTTCCACGGGATATTCGAGCATGGCGCTGTTCGTCTTTGCGTCATTAGCTACGTCACGTCTGTATACATAAAGAAGGAGTCCCGGGTAAGCAGGTGGCGGATCATTTATAGCCTTTTCCCACAGCAGCTGGAATAATTCAACAATGCATTGTGTTTCAGACTCGAAAGATCACAAAGTTTCTGAAGAACTTTGCATCATGGTTCAAGAAATGTTGTGCGACTAAGCTGTCATTGAGCTAGACATATGATCTTGAATACTAATGCTAATTGTCACCTGTACTACTCATACTAAAAATGATTCCCCCGGTTTCAAAGACAAGGCTTAAGCCTAGTCCCAGACTAAAGTGCATGTTTGAGCTGTTTTAACTGAAAGCAATATCTTAAAATATGTCAGTGCCATTGTTTTGTCTCAAGATGCACACCAGTAATGTTTATAAAAGCAACTTAAATGTCCTAATTGAACTACAGCCTAATCCTGTCTGTGAAACCAGGCCATAATATATTAATCCTAGTTTGTCATAATGTCTTGTTATACAGATATTTCATCACAAAACTGCAACAAGTTCTAATGAGGCTGGCGCTGTAAGACCTTGCAAAAACCAGAAACTGTAGTTACTTTTATGTTACATTATGATATTTTTACTTACTATCATACTGGAAGATATGGAAGCTTGTTTCCGCCACAGAATAAAACATTTTAAAAGATAATTGTGACTTTTTATCTCACAATTGTGAGTTTACATCTCACAATTCTGACTTTTTTTTTCTCAGAATTGCGAGATATAAAGTCAGAACTCTCACAATTCTGACTTTATAACACGCAATTGCTACTTTATATTACGCAATTCTGAAGTTTCAATTCGCAATTGCGATGTAAACTCACAATTGCGAGGAAAAAAAGTCACAATTACCTTTTTATTTTTTATTCTGTGGCAGAAACAAGCTTTCATAGGAAGATGTATTTATTTATTATTATTTATATAGGTCTCTTTTATTTAATCACTTTATTTGAATAAAATGTATTTAATTCAATATTTTTATTTTTATTATTAACATTGTTTTTCTCTAAACCTTTCTACGGACCCGTTAGTGCTCCCTTGTGGCCTCCTGGGGGGTTGAAAAGCCCTGATTTATGTTAGCTACTTGTATGTTTCATTTGTTTTGTTATAAAACAAAAATGTTTTATAATATTCTATGGTACTTTTTAGATACTACATGAAATTTTTAGAAGCAGAAACAGTGAAAGTGATCTATTGATTACTTGTGGGTGGAGAAATAGATGCAATTGAAGATCTAGAGATACAAAAAACGAATGAAACAAAAGTTCTTCCCTATTGTAATGTATATTCAGGTAAAACATCACTTTAGAACTAGTAGCAATGACAGCTTGGGCTGCTTCAATAAAGTAATTAGTGTATTAGCTGGGTGTCATCTGCAAAGTAATGGAAATTAAAGCCATGATGACGTGACCTAAGGCAAGCATGTAGATGAAGAAGAGTAAAGGCCCAAGAACAGAACCTTGTGGAACACCGTGTGAAACAGGGCCAGTGATGGACTTAGCCTGATGGATAGAAATGTAACGCTGGCAGTCAGACAAGTAGGAAATGAACCACGGCAGGTCAGTTCCAGAAATACCAAGAACAGAGAATCGTGAGATGACTCCATTAATGAGAATGGCATATTTAATCTAAATGTGTATATCAGTTTAAATCAATCTTTTATTTATTTAAACTGCTATTGTGAACATGCACTGTATTTATGATTAAGACTCATAATGAGGATTTAAAGTGGATTTCCTTCAGATCTGCCATCAGTCCCTTAGCTCACCATTGGTGCCGCCAAACTGCTCTGTCTCCAAAATGTTCATACGCATGGGTCAGAGTTTGCGTACAGGTGCTCAAATTTCCATCAAGTTTGTTTATATAAATCACAACTTATGCGTAGGAAGTGGCGTACGCCTTTTCCAGGGCCTGTTTTGTGCGTACGCAATGGTTATAAATGAGGCCCCAGATGTGCTCCAACAGTAGCCACTTTCAAATCCAGACTCAAAAATCTGTTTAGCTGTTTTACTGAATGAGCACTGTGCTACTGATTGCACTTCGTTTTATATGTATCATCTTTTTACTCTTTTAATTATTATTTAATTATTCTTGTTTTTATTTTATTTTTTATTTTAAATGCATTTTAAATCTTGCTGTCAACTCTGTAGTAACTAATGTGGTTTACATTTGTCAAATTGAAACGGGAGAGGGTTTCTGGATTAGAGTAATCCATTGTGGTCGAGGACCATGAAGAAAACGAGTGCGGTCTGAAAATTCAGCCATAGAGCTCCCCTGGCCGATTTTAGGTGAAAAATCGTCTAGTTATATAATATAAGCGGGAAGCTGAGCCGATCTTCTGGAGGCCTAAACCCTATGACGATGGTCAGGGGTGGGAGAAGAGACGGAGTGATTTTGGAGCCTGTCTGGTCTTGTGGACCAATTTTTGCCCCCATCTCTCATCGACCTGTTTGCTGCTGGTGTTGTCAGTGATGATGATGAGGAGGAGGAAGAGGATGAGTTGGAGATTGATGATGAGATGGATGACGATGATGATCATTGATCCATTTAATAGTGATCAATTTAATAACCTTACAATTGTTATAACAGAATAAATTAGTTTCATGTGACTAAATTTGCAAAACAAAATAGCAAAAGTTACATTGTTATGAGCCTAAAATGTGTTATTTTCCTGTTTTTCACCAATAAAGAGTGGTTGTACCATGTCAGTGACCTTTCCATTTGATTCCTGGTGTCAGAATTATATGAAAAAGTTGGTTAAAGGTGGGGTAAGTGCTTTCTGGTAAGCAATGTTGATATTTCAAATCACCAAAACAAACACACCCCTACCCCAAAAGGGTCTCGCCCCTATTTTGATAGCTTCATCCCACACATACGTACGCAACGCAGGCAACGACTATGGCGGAATCTGCTGTGCCAGCCGGCCGAGGGTATGATGTCATCAATAAGTGAAAGCAATGTGTGTTACTATGGTAATCAAGTTTGAATGTTCAATGAAAAAGCCATCCCTTCCATCCCAAAAACACAAACACAGTTCTCATGAACAGCTCGATAGCATGAGCGCGAACATATTACAATTATGACAAGATTAGAGGGTTATTTCGATCACGAAAAGAGGAACCAAAGGAAACAAACATATATTAGGAGTGTATTATCTTACTTTTCGGACACACTTTGGGAGCTGACACTTGAAACAGACAGTGGAGGAGGTTTAGATGCTCCAGGCTTATCGGGTGTAGAAATGAATGGGTCTTTATCATCACTGAAGTGAACGACAAATGAACAAACAAGCGAACATGACACACGTGCACATTCAAGCAAAAGCCAGCATATATTAGTTCTTTGAAACAAAACAAAATCAATGTTACTCGCCTATCGAGAAAAAATAAAGCAACCTCGGCGTCCGATTGCAGGCCTCAGCGCTCCTTGAGTTCTCTCCAGTGCTGGAAAGCTGATACTTCTTGCCTGATCATAAGCCTTCTTTTGTTCCATAGACATTTTCCACATTTGTTTTTTATCTGCCATCTCTCTCTTTCTGTCGTCGCTCGGCTAATGTCCGTCCTGTGTGTGGTGTCTTTTGAGTAATGACGTGCACTGAGCTCTCTCTTTTCACCATCATTAGTAGACACCCCCCTTACTGCTGATTGGCCATAAGTTTGTTTTGGTACTCGGCCCGAGACACTTTTCTAAAGCATTTTTGAAATATCACTTACCCCACCTTTAATTTATTTTTGTATGTTGTGTGGATCAGGAGTTATGAAAAAATGCATTTTTCACCATTCGCGATGACATCACTTCAAGATGGCTGCCAAACGAACCCAATGGGACATTAGTTGACCTTGGCAACATCAAAAATTCTTAACTAGACATCATTAGGGTCCCAAAAAAACAGGTTACAAAAAAATGCCAAACAGGTACATGGGAACCTATTTCTCCTGCTAGACTATGTCTTCATTGCAGAAGAACATGCAGAGGTAAGCACAAACATTTATAGAGTATAGTTATATTTAAAAGATTTTAAACATATTGCCACTGTCTTGTCTTTTTTTCATAAATCATTACTATTGGTCACCCTTTACCGTACATCTCTCTGTGGGTTTTGAAATATTTAACCAATGAAAAGTATTAAAAAGAGCTTGACTAAACCTCGTAACTCCATTGGCTCTTCAAACTGTCAGTCAAACCCCATAACTCTGTCGTGAATGAAGTGCAGCTTGGAGCTGATTGGAGATAGATTGCTGCTTTTTTACAATATTAGGGTAAATAAAGAACTTATTTCTTTGAATAAGTACAGCCTTTACTCAAGAAACACTATATATATATATATAAAGGCTAATGTTTTATGTGTTTAAGGAGCGGAGAAGAGTGTCTGTAGCATTTTTCATCCAGTCATAGCCAATACTCTCCTAAATAGCCTGTGTGTAGCACTTCATCTTTAATAACATAAGATTTTGGCCAATTGTCAGAAGAAAAAAACTGCCCGCACTTACTGCCTCGGATGCGGCTGTTAAAAAGCATGCATCTCTGACATTAATTCTCCGAAATTCGCTGTTCAAAAACCTCAACTCCATTTGAGCTTCATTTTGGTAAAATGTCAATAATATGGTGACACGTGCAGTGTCTGACCATATATTCATTCATTCATGTAAGTTATTTCTTATTTGCTCTTTTGTAACTTTGAACTTGAAACTGTGCTGCGTTTATTTCTGATTTTTGGCATGCCGTTTTCATACTTGATACGATTTGCCCAGCCTGTTTTATGAAGGCCCACCCGTCTGAAAATTTCTGGCCTCGACCCTGGTGCAGCCCAGTCAAGTTCCTCCACATCAAACTCGCTCATCCATGTCTTTATGGACCTTGCTTTGTGCACTGGTGCACAGTCATGTTGGAACAGGAAGGGGCCATCAGTAAACTTGCATGAAATTGTCCAAAATGTCTTGGTATGCTGAAGCATTAAGAGTTCCTTTCACTGGAACTAAGGGGCCAAGCCCAACCCCTGAAAAACAACCCCACACCATAATCCCCCCTCCGTCAAACTTTACACTTGGCAGTTAGCACAATGCAGTCAGGCAAGTACCGTTCTCCTGGCAACCGCCAAACCCAGACTCGTCCATCTAATTGCCAAGACAGAGAAGCGGGATTCGTCACTCCAGAGAACACGGCCATGGAAACCCATTCTATGAAGCTCTCTACGCACTGTTCTTGAGCTAATCTGAAGGCCACACGAAGTGTGGAGGTCTGTAGCTATTGACTCATATGCGCACTGTGCGCCTCAGCATGCGCTGACTCTGCTCTTTAAGTGGCCTACCACTTTGTGGCTGAGTTGCTGTTGTTCCCAATTGCTTCCACCTTGTTATAATACCACTAACAGTTGACCATGGAATATTTAGTAGTGAGGAAATTTCACGAATGGATTTATTGCACAGGTGGCAACAACCTATCACTGTACCACGCTTGAATTCACTGAGCTCCTGAGAGCGACCCATTTTTTCACAAATGTTTGTAGAAGCAGTCTGCATGCCTAGGTGGCCATGGAAGTGATTGGAACACCTGAATTCAATGATTTGAAGGGGTGTCCCAATACTTTTGGCAATATAGTGTATAACAGAGAGAAACATAACATACATAACAACACAAATTACTGGTCATCCATGCATTTATTTCATCAATACAAGCCAAAATGGAGTTGGTTGGGAAAGGAGAAGTGTGTTGAGAACTGTAGAATGTAGAGCTATTAGTATTAGAATATTTGAGAGATATATATTAAGCCGCTGAAAAACACTAACAGACCGTTTCTCAAGATCAGGTACGCCAATATTATTTATATAAAATATTATTTATTGAACAATAATTTTTCATGAACAATAACAGCCATTATACAAGAATAAGAAGTTTGTACAATAGCAAACAGACATTCAGTCAAAAGTACAAAAGTTAAATAAAAATAAAAGTTATGAAACTTAACTTTGCCCTCAATCAAAACTTTTTGATCGGGATGTGTGGTCACCAAATACTGCTAGATGCAAATGCTACTGCCTCAAAACAAGGAGCCAGGTGCTACCAGGGCTACAAAGTTGCTAAAGCATTGTGGGACCACTCATATCAGCCTGCTAGATGCTAAGCTGAGGGAGGAAGCAGCCAAAGACGGGAAATTCTGTGACATCCAGTGCGGGTTTCACAGGAACTTCTGGGGCGGCCAAGAGAGGAATTCTGACATGACATGCAGCTCTGACATTCCTCATGATGTCTTATTCTGTGCCCTGAAAAAAACAAACAACAAGGTTATAGTCCACATACATTACAATTAGAATCTTTCAAATGAAAAGTGAATATATCTTCAAAATCATTTGTAGCTGATCTTAGGCCCAGTACCTTAAACCATTCATGTTGAAGGATTTCACTCAAATCAATCCGTTGTCTTGGGCTTTCCTGCAGGAGGGATCGAATCAGGTGGCAGCATTCTGTGCAGAACGATGGAAGAGATTCAGATTATTATCGTAAACTTTACACCTGCTATCTTTGTATTAAGCTGTAAGATTCGACTATTCTATGCTCTATTCGATTCTGTGGTCAGAAAATCAGGAGAAATTCCTGTTTTATCCACATTGGGTGCGTTCTCAATCAGCTCCCTAGTTCAGTAGTCAGGGCACTGATCAGGGAGTCGGCCATTTTAAGGGCTGTCTCAATCGCAGAATCCTTCCAGTGCACTGAAACGTTTGCTCCCTAAAAAGTCCCACAATGCACCGCAAAAAAACAGGGTCCATCGATGCTCACTATGAGTTCCCTTAACGGAAGTTCTGAAGCGTGAAACTTAAATCACGTGAGCCAACTCACTACACATAACGACCGATAATGACACGCGATATATGTTTTTAAAAATAGAAACCATTATTTTATTATATTTCAGCATAAACACACATCGTTAGACAGGTAATGAACACAATCTAGCTAACATTTATCATTTATTTATGGCTGAAATGTTGCACGTATATGTAACAAGCAAAGTATTTATCATAATGTACTTTAAATAACATTACAAGTAATGTCAGAAAGATATCAGCTCTGCTACCAGTAATGATTTTGTACAATGAGGACGTTGTCATGTCGCCGCATCAGTGTCCCAATGTGTAGTGAGCCAGCGTCCTTTACTGTCCTTACCAGTGCCCGAATTCGTGTACACGATATACTGATTCACGAGCTCGGGAGCTAGGGAACTGATTGAGACGCACCCATTATCTATCTTTTATAAAGCCACTTGGCTCAGGTGTTACTTTTCCTCGTTTCTTTGTTTTGTATGATTTTGGTCTTCTTTGTCGTGATGTATGGCATCTTACCGTTTGACAAGCCAGGCATAGACCAGGTGTTGTCATCAATCCTCCGCCTGTCTCTGGGTTCTGGGAAGCGTCCACACACCAACACGAATAAGAGCACTCCTAGAGACCACACAGTAGCTGGTTTCCCGTGATACTTTCCCTCTGCGCGGTACTCAGGTGGGCGGTAGTCTAGAGTGCCTGTAGGAAAGAGATTTGTCTGAAGCTTGAAACACCAATGACTGGTGTTATTTCATTTTAAACAATGCTGAGATATGGTTTATATGATACCAATTTAACTTGTCACTAGAACTTAAGTCCCAAACTACAGGTCTGATTCATGATACATACCACAGAATTTTTCATAGCCAGATTCCTGCAGGAGATCCCCACATCCAAAGTCAATCAGTTTGACCGCAAGTATTTCTGTGTTGATCAGCAGGTTCTCCAACTTAATATCCCGGTGAAAAACTCCACGGCGACAGCACATGTGAGCAGCCATTGTTGTCTGCGCCATGATAAACCGTGCCGTGTCCTCATTGAGGGTGCCGCCGTGAACGTTTAGAAAATCCCACAGATCTTTGCAGGGTGAGGGAAGCTCTAAGACCATGATATATTGATCAGGCTGGTCCTGCCAGTCCAGCAGCTCAATGATCTCTGGAACTTTGGGGCCATTATTAACAAGGATTAACAGGCCAACCTCTAATGGGAGAGGTGCGGGATGACCAGGCTGGAAGAAAAAGTTTTATCATTATGTCTACACATTTTAATTTGAAGACCGTGGGAAAACAGCGTAGCGAGTGTAGCCTACTTACAATGTAGATGTATTTCATGTTCTTTGGCTTTCTGGCAATTTTCACTGCTACCTGATCAACCAAAAAAAAAAGTCAAGTGTAGTAAATAGTGAAAAAATATACATTAAAAGGACTTCAAATGGATATAGTGAGACAAAAATATTTTGTTAGCTAAATATTGTAAGGAAATGACAATACCTCAAGACCATCCTCCAAGCGTTTTCCCTCAAAAACAGAGCCGTATCCTCCCTCACCAAGCATTCTGCCGATTTCATACCGGCTCAAAATGTTGTCTGTTAAAAGATTAATCATTTTAGTTGCTTGGAGAGAAGTGAGTGTAATGTTTGAGGTTATGGCCATAAACTCACCCTCAGTTGTCACGTCCACTCTGTTGCTGTTGTGACCTGGTGCTGGACTGTCTGGAAGGGTTTCAACCTGCTGATCTGCAGGAGGAAGGACTTCAAGACCACTGGATAGAGGTTCCTGAGGACCATGATCCTCTAGAGCACAGACACTGTCCTGTAGGGAATTTTGATCTAAAGCAGGGAATATCAAACAAATAATAATAATTAAACACTGCATAGTCATATTATGGTGATTCTTCAGGAATTCTTAAAAATAAACGTTCTTCGATGTTTCATCTGTTAATATATAAGACATGTCCTGAAAAAAAAAAATTTGATCATGACTTTGTAACATGACAACTTCATGGCACTTCATCCTACGGAACAGAAAAATCCCCCTAATTAATTAAGTTCCCATTGATGGATACTGATATATACCTGAACATTTTGATGTACAGAGCTCTAGTAAACAAAAAACAGTTAGCCTACACATTTTGAAATGGTCATATGATTTACCCTCAGTGTGTCTCTCATATATCGCAGTGGTATCTTGGTCTGAGCTGCCGCTCCAGTTCCAGTGAAGAGACGGCAGCTTCTCAAAACTATCCATCCTCCTCCTCTTTCTCATTGGCATCTCATTTTCCTCACCAACACTAACAGGCTGATGGTTTTCAGCCACATCGGTGCTGGATGTTGAGGACGTGCTCTGATGGGAGTCGCACACCTGAGCACTTCGAGAACTTCGTTTTCTTTTTTGGCCAATGGTAAAAGATGTCAGCTTGGTTTCATCTGTGTTTAAAGATATATGACATGTCCTGGAATAAAAATCTGATCATGGCCTTGATCTAATCTTCAACTGATTTTTGATCAAATGTGATGTTGTGTATTTTTAACATATTGTAATGAATGACACTAGGTTTCCATTAATGGATACTCATATCTAGCTGAGAATTATGTAGACTTGATGATGTACAGAGCTCTAATAAACAGAAAACAACTGGTCATTGGATTTACCCTCAGCGTGTCTCTCACTAATGGCTGCAGTGGTCTGACCCTGACCTGAGCTGCTGATCCAGTGAAGAGAGCGCAGCTCTACAGAGCTGTACTTCCTCCACTGTCTCTCCTGACTATCACTTTCCTCACTAACAGACTGATGATATACATACATAGAACAAATAGAAGAGATTTGACCTTGACTTCTTCCCATATCACAATAAACAAAGAACATATCAAACAGATGCACAAAAAGGTGTCAAAAGGTTATGGTCAATACCTTAAACCATTTATGGTAAACTGCTGGAGGGGTTTGAACCTGCTGATCTGCAGGAGGAAAGACTTCAAGACCACTGGATAGAGGTTCCTGAAGACCATGATCCTCTAGAGCACAGACACTGTTCTGTAGAGAATCTAAAGCAGGGAATATCAAACAAAAGCATGTTTCAAACAAATAATAGCCTAATAATTATTAAACATTGCATTCTCATGTTAAGGCGATTGTTCTGTTAAAATGTTTTATTTTTTCAACTTTTATAGCTTTTTAAACAATCATTGTTTAATATTTATGCCAAATCTGATCATTGGCTTGATCAAACTTCAGTTGTATTTTGATATAATTTGTGATGGATTTGTAACATATGGTAATGACACTTCAATGATATTCTCCAACGGTCATTTGATTTACCTTCAGAACTAGTAATCTGGTCTGAGCTGCCGCTCCAGTCACAGTAACGAAGAGACGGCAGCTTCACAAAACTATCCATCCTTCTCATCTTTCTCACTGGCATCTCATTTTCCTCGCCAACACTAACGGGCTGATGGTTTTCTGCCGCATCGGTGCTGGATGTTGAGAACGTGCTCTGATGGGAGTCGTACTCGTACACCTGAGCGCTAGAACTACGCTTTCTCTTCAGTGCCATGATAACAGTTGTCCACTTGGGTAACTCTATCATATAAACTGCAGAGAATAAGCAATGAGAAGACTGAGAAAACTGACGGTAGCTCGTTTCACACGCGCGACTTTGTTCAAGCTAAAATAGTGCACACAACGTTCTATTTCTTTATGACGCCATCATTTCTTTATGACGCCATCGCATTCCTGAGGGGCGCTTTTCAAATCCGCGTGACATTGCTCACAGCTGAGAAATGGCTTGTTTCCTTTTCTTGCTTCAATTTCTATTTCTATTTGTTATATAACTTATGTATATTTAGGAAATGTTTCTACTTAAGACATCTTACCTCAAGGGTCTCGCTTAACTTTCACTTCACAATAAAAACTATATTTTACTCTACAAATCTAAATGAATTCCTGTACATTAACAAATATAAAAACTTAAAACATAAATTCATAGACCACTATTATGAAAAAAAGGTTAGCAATGAAGTTCAGAATAATTTAGGTTTTATTTTATTTATAATTTAATTTAAGTATTTATTTACGTTTTTTTTTTTTAAAATAAGAGAATAACCCTTCAAAATGTGTCAAGATGTCATTTGGTGACATCTCTGGTCAAGTGGAAAATTTAATTTTGAATTTAAATCCTACACTATGTAGGTTATGTTTATAATTACTTAACATCTACAAATTGTAATATAGCCTATACTATAGATTAGTTAAAGCTGCAGTCCGTAACTTTTTTTGTGTGAAAAATTATCCAAAATGAGCAAGTATGGGAGAGTGGGGACGGTTGCAACATGGGGCAGTTGCAACATTGCTTATTCTTTCAATCAGGAATGAGCTAGAGTGATGATACTCATACTAGATAAGCTCATATAGCCCCTCTACCTTTCTGGAAGAAAGAGAAGCCACATGTGAGCATTCCTTCTGCAAAAAAATACTTTTTTAAGTAAAAAAGTAATCTTTTTCATGCTCAGATTTTTTGTCATACTGTCTAAACTGTTTGCGTGAAGCATTATAAAGTTATATCATTTTAATCAGTGTTTTCTTAGCTTCTAAAATACATAGCTTACATGTGTCAAGGCTATTGTGTCAAGCTAGCATAGCAAGTTTTATCATGGCTGTCAGTGTAGGGACAGTTGCATCATGCTGTTGCAACTGTCCCCTATGACAACAATTAATGTGCTATATAACCAGTATTGTTTAAGTTACTCTAAAAAGTAATTAATTACTAACTACTAATTACATCTTTCAATAGTCAGCAGGTATATCCCCCCTTTTAAGTAAATACTGTCAGACTAGGCCACAATGTAGGTAATTAACCAAAACATGGTTGTTACTTGTTACTTGGAAATAGTTTTTTTCCCCCCTTTTAGTCTTTATATAGTTAATTTAACTTAGTGAAGACCCTGTCTGTGTACAAATAAAATAAAGAAATTGCAATATGATGTTAAAGGAATTATTTTTTATAACATTTTAATGAATGTTGCAACCCTCCCCTCTTATGGGGTCAGTTGCAACATTTGACTTTGTCTATTCAAGTATAAATTGTATGTATATTATCATATGTACGCATGTTACAGTGGCGTGGGTGGGTAGCTGACAGATTTGGGTTTAATGTATTAAAATTTTGGCTTTCCAATAAAAACAGTCTCTGAGAAACTGAAGAAAATGCAAAAAGTGTTGCAACTGTCCCCACTCTCCCCTACATAACCAGCCGGTGTTCAAAACAATCTCCTTACCTTAGCCCGATTCACAACGGTAAGCTTGTAATGATGTGTTATAATTTGAGTGGTACTGGTAGCTTTCCACGGGAAATGCATTTTGTTCTCAGTTGGTCAGAACAAAAGTGACAGACATGTTACTTACTTGTTGAGATGACATTTTCAGGTGAAAATTCTTATTTTGGTCATAATCCATGACGTAGAATCTGTGATTCTGAAGTACAGTATCCACACCGGTGCGGTGACTGACAGCCACACAAACTCCTCAAAACATTAGATTCATCCGCGCTGAGGAGCCGTGCCGATGCACAACCCACTTAAAGACGATAATTCCGCAAATAACTGCAATTGCAGGTTTCAAACAGAGATGGCGACAGAGGCAAAACTTACGGACTGCAGCTTTAAGCTGCCTTTGTGTCTATACAAGGGGTGCTGTGTCTTTGCATGTCTCTCCACATGGGGTCCCTCAGTTCCATGACCAGACAAAACAAGTCATAGTTCCCAGTGGCTCTTGGGATCCTTTCCGTGCAGCAAGCCTTCTCCCAACAATGCATTGTGTTTCAGGCTCGAAAGATCACAAAGTCTCTGAAGAACTTTGCATCATGGTTCAAGAAATGTTGCGCGACTAAGCTTTCATTGAGCTAGACATATGATCTTGAATACTAATGCTAATTGTCACCTGTACTACTCATACTAAAAATGAGTAATTCAAAGACAAGGCTTAAGCCTAGTCCCAGACTAAAGTGCATGTTTGAGCTGTTTTAACTGAAAGCAATATATTAAAATATGTCAGTGCCATTGTTTTGTCTCAAGATGCACACCAGTAATGTTTATAAAAGCAACTTAAATGTCCTAATTGAACTACAGCCTAATCCTGTCTGTGAAACCAGGCCATAATATATTAATCCTAGTTTGTCATAATGTCTTGTTATACAGATATTTCATCACAAAACTGCAACAAGTTCTAATGAGGCTGGCGCTGTAAGACCTTGCAAAAACCAGAAACCGTAGTTACTTTTATGTTACATTATGATATTTTTACTTACTATCATACTGGAAGATATGGAAGCTTGTTTCCGCCACAGAATAAAACATTTTAAAAGATAATTGTGACTTTTTATCTCACAATTGTGAGTTTACATCTCGCAATTCTGACTTTTTTTTTTCTCAGAATTGCGAGATATAAAGTCAGAACTCTCACAATTCTGACTTTATAACACGCAATTGCTACTTTATATTACGCAATTCTGACGTTTCAATTCGCAATTGCAACGTAAACTCACAATTGCGAGAGAAAAAAGTCACAATTACCTTTTTATTTTTTATTCTGTGGCAGAAACAAGCTTTCATAGGAAGATGTATTTATTTATTATTATTTATATAGGTCTCTTTTATTTAATCACTTTATTTGAATAAAATGTATTTAATTCAATATTTTTATTTTTATTATTAACATTGTTTTTCTCTAAACCTTTCTACGGACCCGTTAGTGCTCCCTTGTGGCCTCCTGGGGGGTTGAAAAGCCCTGATTTATGTTAGCTACTTGTATGTTTCATTTGTTTTGTTATAAAACAAAAATGTTTTATAATATTCTATGGTACTTTTTAGATACTACATGAAATTTTTAGAAGCAGAAACAGTGAAAGTGATCTATTGATTACTTGTGGGTGGAGAAATAGATGCAATTGAAGAATGAAACAAAAGTTCTTCCCTATTGTAATGTATATTCAAGTAAAACATCGCTTTAGAACTAGTAGCAATGACAGCTTGGGCTGCTTCAATAAAGTAATTAGTGTATTAGCTGGGTGTCATCTGCAAAGTAATGGAAATTAAAGCCATGATGACGTGACCTAAGGCAAGCATGTAGATGAAGAAGAGTAAAGGCCCAAGAACAGAACCTTGTGGAACACCGTGTGAAACAGGGCCAGTGATGGACTTAGCCTGATGGATAGAAATGTAACGCTGGCAGTCAGACAAGTAGGAAATGAACCACGGCAGGTCAGTTCCAGAAATACCAAGAACAGAGAATCGTGAGATGAGAATAAAACACAGCATGCCACAGGAAAAGTCTTCAAAAGCATCCCATCCTCTACATATATTTCTATTTATTAGAATATAAAAAATGTTGTAAATTTTGGGTAATGATTTTATATAATTTAAGTGCTTAACTCCATTAATGAGAATGGCATATTTAATCTAAATGTGTATATCAGTTTAAATCAATCTTTTATTTATTTAAACTGCTATTGTGAACATGCACTGTATTTATGATTAAGACTCATAATGAGGATTTAAAGTGGATTTCCTTCAGATCTGCCATCAGTCCCTTAGCTCACCATTGGTGCCGCCAAACTGCGCTGTCTCCAAAATGTTCATACGCATGGGTCAGAGTTTGCGTACAGGTGCTCAAATTTCCATCAAGTTTGTTTATATAAATCACAACTTATGCGTAGGAAGTGGCGTACGCCTTTTCCAGGGCCTGTTTTGTGCGTACGCAATGGTTATAAATGAGGCCCCAGATGTGCTCCAACAGTAGCCACTTTCAAATCCAGACTCAAAAATCTGTTTAGCTGTTTTACTGAATGAGCATTGTGCTACTGATTGCACTTCGTTTTATATGTATCATCTTTTTACTCTTTTAATTATTATTTAATTATTCTTCTTTTTATTTTATTTTTTATTTTAAATGCATTTTAAATCTTGCTGTCAACTCTGTAGTAACTAATGTGGTTTACATTAGTCAAATTGAAATGGGAGAGGATTTCTGGATTAGAGTAATCTATTGTGTTCGAGGACCATGAAGAAAACGAGTGCGGTCTGAAAATTCAGCCATAGAGCTCCCCTGGCCGGTTTTAGGTGAAAAATCGTCTAGAGAGTTATATAATATAAGTGGGCAGCTGAGCCGATCTTCTGGAGGCCTAAACCCTATGACGATGGTCAGGGGTGGGAGAAGAGACGGAGTGATTTTGGAGCCTGTCTGGTCTTGTGGACCAATTTTTGCCCCCATCTCTCATCGACCTGTTTGCTGCTGGTGTTGTCAGTGATGATGATGAGGAGGAGGAAGAGGATGAGTTGGAGATTGATGATGAGATGGACGACGATGATAATCATTGATCCATTTAATAGTGATCAATTTAATAACCTTACAATTGTTATAACAGAATAAATTAGTTTCATGTGACTAAATTTGCAAAACAAAATAGCAAAAGTTACATTGTTATGAGCCTAAAATGTGTTATTTTCCTGTTTTTCACCAATAAAGAGTGGTTGTACCATGTCAGTGACCTTTCCATTTGATTCCTGGTGTCAGAATTATATGAAAAAGTTGGTTAAAGGTGGGGTAAGTGCTTTCTGGTAAGCAATGTTGATATTTCAAATCACCAAAACAAACACACCCCTACCCCAAAAGGGTCTCGCTCCTATTTTGATAGCTTCATCCCACACATACGTACGCAACGCAGGCAACGACTATGGCGGAATCTGCTGTGCCAGCCGGCCGAGGGTATGATGTCATCAATAAGTGAAAGCAATGTGTGTTACTATGGTAATCCAGTTCGAATGTTCAATGAAAAAGCCATCCCTTCCATCCCAAAAACACAAACACAGTTCTTATGAACAGCTCGATAGCATGAGCGCGAACATATTACAATTATGACAAGATTAGAGGGTTATTTCGATCACGAAAAGAGGAACCAAAGGAAACAAACATATATTAGGAGTATATTATCTTACTTTTCGGACACACTTTGGGAGCTGACACTTGAAACAGACAGTGAAGGAGGTTTAGATGCTCCAGGCTTATCGGGTGTAGAAATGAATGGGTTTTTATCATCACTGAAGTGAACGACAAATGAACAAACAAGCGAACATGACACGCGTGCACATTCAAGCAAAAGCCAGCATATCAACCTCGGCGTCCGATTGCAGGCCTCAGCGCTCTTTGAGTTCTCTCCAGCGCTGGAAAGCTGATACTTCTTGCCTGATCATAAGCCTTCTTTTGTTCCATAGACATTTTCCACATTTGTTTTTTATCTGCCATCTCTCTCTTTCTGTCGTCGCTCGGCTAATGTCCGTCCTGTGTGTGGTGTCTTTTGAGTAATGACGTGCACTGAGCTCTCTCTTCTCACCATCATTAGTAGACACGCCCCTTACTGCTGATTGGCCACAAGTTTGTTTTGGTACTCGGCCCGAGACACTTTTCTAAAGCATTTTTGAAATATCACTTACCCCACCTTTAATTTGTCTTTGTATGTTGTGTGGATCAGGAGTTATGAAAATCTGCATTTTTCACCATTCGCAATGACAACATTTATAGAGTATAGTTATATTTAAAAGATTTTAAACATATTGCCACTGTCTTGTCTTTTTTTCATAAATCATTACTATTGGTCACCCTTTACCGTACATCTCTCTGTGGGTTTTGAAATATTTAACCAATGAAAAGTATTAAAAAGAGCTTGACTAAACCTCGTACCTCCATTGGCTCTTCAAACTGTCAGTCAAACCCCATAACTCTGCCCCGCCTCTGTCGTGAATGAAGTGCAGCTTGGAGCTGATTGGAGATAGATTGCTGCTTGTTTACAATATTAGTGTAAATAAAGAACTTATTTCTTTGAATAAGTACGGCTTTTTCTTTACTCAAGAAACACTATATATATATAAAGGCTAATGTTTTATGTGTTTAAGGAGCGGAGAAGAGTGTCTTTAGCATTTTTCATCGAGTCATAGCCAATACTCTCCTAAATAGCCTGTGTGTAGCACTTCATCTTTAATAACATAAGATTTTGGCCAATTGTCAGAAGAAAAAAACTGCCCGCACTTACTGCCTCGGATGCGGCTGTTAAAAAGCATGCATCTCTGACATTAATTCTCCGAAATTCGCTGTTCAAAAACCTCAACTCCATTTGAGCTTGATTTTGGTAAAATGTTAATAATATGGTGACACGTGCAGTGTCTGACCATATATTCATTCATTCATGTAAGTTATTTCTTATTTGCTCTTTTGTAACTTTGAACTTGAAACTGTGCTGCGTTTATTTCTGGCATTTTTGGCATGCCGTTTTCATACTCGATACGATTTGCCCAGCCTGTTTTATGAAGGCCCACCTGTCTGAAAATTTCTGGCCTCGACCCTGGTGCAGGCCAGTCAAGTTCCTCCACACCAAACTCGCTCATCCATGTCTTTATAGACCTTGCTTTGTGCACTGGTGCGCAGTCATGTTGGAACAGGAAGGGGCCATCCACAAACTTCCATGAAATTGTCCAAAATGTCTTGGTATGCTGAAGCATTAAGAGTTCCTTTCACTGGAACTAAGGGGCCAAGCCCAACCCCTGAAAAACAACCCCACACCATAATCCCCCCTCCGTCAAACTCCACACTTGGCAGTTAGCACAATGCAGTCAGGCAAGTACCGTTCTACTGGCAACCGCCAAACCCAGACTCGTCCATCTAATTGCCAAGACAGAGAAGCGGGATTCGTCACTCCAGAGAACACGGCCATGGAAACCCATTCCATGAAGCTCTCTACGCACTGTTCTTGAGCTAATCTGAAGGCCACACGAAGTGTGGAGGTCTGTAGCTATTGACTCATATGCGCACTGTGTGCCTCAGCATGCACTGACCCCGCTCTGTGATTTTAAGTTGTTGTTGTTCCCAATTGCTTCCACCTTGTTATAATACCACTAACAGTTGACCGTGGAATATTTAGTAGTGGAATATTTACTGTGCAATAAGTCCACGAACGGACTTATTGCACAGGTGGCAACAACCTATCACTGTACCACGCTTGAATTCACTGAGCTCCTGAGAGCGACCCATTCTTTCACAAATGTTTGTAGAAGCAGTCTGCATGCCTAGGTGGCCATGGAAGTGATTGGAACACCTGAATTCAATGATTTGAAGGGGCGTCCCAATACTTTTAGCAATATAGTGTATAACAGAGAGAAACATAACACAAATTACTGGTCATCCATGCATTTATTTCATCAATACAAGCCAAAATGGAGTTGGTTGGGAAAGGAGAAGTGTGTTGAGAACTGTAGAATGTAGAGCTATTAGTATTAGAATATTTGAGAGATATATATTAAGCCGCTGAAAAACACTAACAGACCGTTTCTCAAGATCAGGTACGCCAATATTATTTATATAAAATATTATTTATTGAACAATAATTTTTCATGAACAATAACAGCCATTATACAAGAATAAGAAGTTTGTACAATAGCAAACAGACATTCAGTCAAAAGTACAAAAGTTAAATAAAAATAAAAGTTATGAAACTTAACTTTGCCCTCAATCAAAACTATTTGATCGGGACTACACTATCTACATTGCATTTACATGTGTGGTCACCAAATACTGCTAGATGCAAATGCTACTGCCTCAAAACAAGGAGCCAGGTGCTACCAGGGCTACAAAGTTGCTAAAGCATTGTGGGACCACTCATATCAGCCTGCTAGATGCTAAGCTGAGGGAGGAAGCAGCCAAAGACGGGAAATTCTGTGACATCCAGTGCGGGTTTCACAGGAACTTCTGGGGCGGCCAAGAGAGGAATTCTGACATGACATGCAGCTCTGACATTCCTCATGATGTCTTATTCTGTGCCCTGAAAAAAACAAACAACAAGGTTATAGTCCACATACATTACAATTAGAATCTTTCAAATGAAAAGTGAATATATCTTCAAAATCATTTGTAGCTGATCTTAGGCCCAGTACCTTAAACCATTCATGTTGAAGGATTTCACTCAAATCAATCCGCTGTCTTGGGCTTTCCTGCAGGAGGGATCGAATCAGGTGGCAGCATTCTGTGCAGAACGATGGAAGAGATTCAGATTATTATCGTAAACTTTACACCTGCTATCTTTGTATTAAGCTGTAAGATTCGACTATTCTATGCTCTATTCGATTCTGTGGTCAGAAAATCAGGAGAAATTCCTGTTTTATCCACATTGGGTGCATCTCAATCAGCTCCCTAGTTCAGTAGTCAGGGCACTGATCAGGGAGTTGGCCATTTTAAGGGCTGTCTCAATCGCAGAATCCTTCCAGTGCACTGAAACGTTTGCTCCCTAAAAAGTCCCACAATGCACCGCAAAAAAACAGGGCCCATCGATGCTCACTATGAGTTCCCTTAACGGAAGTTCTGAAGCGTGAAACTTAAATCACGTGAGCCAACTCACTACACATAACGACCGATAATGACACGCGATATATGTTTTTAAAAATAGAAACCATTATTTTATTATATTTCAGCATAAACACACATCGTTAGACAGGTAATGAACACAATCTAGCTAACATTTATCATTTATTTATGGCTGAAATGTTGCACGTATATGTAACAAGCAAAGTATTTATCATAATGTACTTTAAATAACATTACAAGTAATGTCAGAAAGATAGCAGCTCTGCTACCAGTAATGATTTTGTACAATGAGGACGTTGTCACGTCGCCGCATCAGTGTCCCAATGTGTAGTGAGCCAGCGTCCTTTACTGTCCTTACCAGTGCCCGAATTCATGTACACGATATACTGATTCACGAGCTCGGGAGCTAGGGAACTGATTGAGACGCACACATTATCTATCTTTTATAAAGCCACTTGGCTCAGGTGTTACTTTTCCTCGTTTCTTTGTTTTGTATGATTTTGGTCTTCTTTGTTGTGATGTATGGCATCTCACCGTTTGACAAGCCAGGCATAGACCAGGTGTTGTCATCAATCCTTCGCCTGTCTCTGGGTTCTGGGAAGCGTCCACACACCAGTACGAATAAGAGCACTCCTAGAGACCACACAGTAGCTGGTTTCCCGTGATACTTTCCCTCTGCGCGGTACTCAGGTGGGCGGTAGTCTAGAGTGCCTGTAGGAAAGAGATTTGTCTGAAGCTTGAAACACCAATGACTGGTGTTATTTCATTTTAAACAATGCTGAGATGTGGTTTATATGATACCAATTTAACTTGTCACTAGAACTTAAGTCCCAAACTACAGGTCTGATTCATGATACATACCACAGAATTTTTCATAGCCAGATTCCTGCAGGAGATCCCCACATCCAAAGTCAATCAGTTTGACCTCAAGTATTTCTGTGTTGATCAGCAGGTTCTCCAACTTAATATCCCAGTGAAAAACTTCATGGCGATAGCACATGTGAGCAGCCATTGTTGTCTGCGCCATGATAAACCGTGCCGTGTCCTCATTGAGGGTGCCACCGTGAACGTTTAGAAAATCCCACAGATCTTTGCAGGGTGAGGGAAGCTCCAAGACCATGATATATTGGTCAGGCTGGTCCTGCCAGTCCAGCAGCTCAATGATCTCTGGAACTCTGGGGCCATTATTAACAAGGATTAACAGGCCAACCTCTAATGGGAGAGGTGCGGGATGACCAGGCTGGAAGAAAAAGTGTTATCATTATGTCTACACATTTTAATTTGAAGACCGTGGGAAAACAGAGTAGCGAGCGTAGCCTACTTACAATGTAGACGTATTTCATGTTCTTTGGCTTTCTGGCAATTTTCACTGCTACCTGATCAACCAAAAAAGTGTAGTAAATAGTGAAAAAATATACACTAAAAGGACTTCAAATGGATATAGTGAGACAAAACTATTTGTTAGCTAAATGTTGTAAGGAAATGACAATACCTCAAGACCATCCTCCAAGCGTTTTCCCTCAAAAACAGAGCCGTATCCTCCCTCACCAAGCATTCTGCCGATTTCATACCGGCTCAAAATGTTGTCTGTTAAAAGATTAATCATTTTAGTTGCTTGGAGAGAAGTGAGTGTAATGTTTGAGGTTATGGCCATAAACTCACCCTCAGTTGTCACGTCCACTCTGTTGTTGTTGTGACCTGGTGCTGGACTGTCTGGAAGGGTTTCAACCTGCTGATCTGCAGGAGGAAGGACTTCAAGACCACTGGATAGAGGTTCCTGAGGACCATGATCCTCTAGAGCACAGGCACTGTCCTGTAGGGAATTTTGATCTAAAGCAGGGAATATCAAACAAATAATAATTAAACACTGCATAGTCATATTATGGTGGTTCTTCAGGAATTCTTAAAAATAAACGTTCTTCGATGTTTCATCTGTTAATATATAAGACATGTCCTGAAAAAAAAATTTTGATCATGACTTTGTAACATGACCACTTCATGGCACTTCATCCTATGGAACAGAAAAATCCCCCTAATTAATTAAGTTCCCATTGATGGATACTGATATATACCTGAACATTATGATGTACAGAGCTCTAGTAAACAAAAAACAGTTAGCCTACACATTTTGAAATGGTCATATGATTTACCCTCAGTGTGTCTCTCATATATCGCAGTGGTATCTTGGTATGAGCTGCCGCTCCAGTTCCAGTGAAGAGACGGCAGCTTCTCAAAACTATCCATCCTCCTCCTCTTTCTCATTGGCATCTCATTTTCCTCACCAACACTAACAGGCTGATGGTTTTCAGCCACATCGGTGCTGGATGTTGAGGACGTGCTCTGATGGAAGTCGCACACCTGAGCACTTCGAGAACTTTGTTTTCTTTTTCGGCCAATGGTAAAAGATGTCCGCTTGGTTTCATCTGTGTTTAAAGATATATGACATGTCCTGGAATAAAAATAAACTAATCTTCAACTGATTTTTGATCAAATGTCATATTGTAATAAATGACACTAGGTTTCCATTAATGGATACTCATATCTAGCTGAGAATTATGTAGACTTGATGATGTACAGAGCTCTAATAAACAGAAAACAACTGGTCATTGGATTTACCCTCAGCGTGTCTCTCACTAATGGCTGCAGTGGTCTGACCCTGACCTGAGCTGCTGATCCAGTGAAGAGAGCGCAGCTCTACAGAGCTGTACTTCCTCCACTGTCTCTCCTGACTATCACTTTCCTCACTAACAGACTGATGATATACATACATAGAACACATAGAAGAGATTTGACCTTGATTTCTTCCCATATCACAATAAACAAAGAACATATCAAACAGATGCACAAAAAGGTGTCAAAAGGTTGTAGCTTTTTATGGTCAATACCTTAAACCATTTATGGTAAACTGCTGGAGGGGTTTGAACCTGCTGATCTGCAGGAGGAAAGACTTCAAGACCACTGGATAGAGGTTCCTGAAGATCATGATCCTCTAGAGCACAGGCACTGTCCTGTAGAGAACCTAAAGCAGGGAATATCAAACAAAAGCATGTTTCAAACAAATAATAGCCTAATAATTATTAAACATTGCATTCTCATGTTAAGGCGATTGTTCTGTTAAAATGTTTTATTTTTTCAACTTTTATAGTTTTTTAAACAATCATTGTTTAAATATTTATGACAAATCTGATCATTGGCTTGTTCAAACTTCAGTTGTATTTTGATATAATGTGTGATGGATTTGTAACATATGGTAATGACACTTCAATGATATTCTCCAATGGTCATTTGATTTACCTTCAGAACTAGTAATCTGGTCTGAGCTGCCGCTCCAGTCACAGTAACGAAAAGATGGCAGCTTCACAAAACTATCCATCCTTCTCATCTTTCTCACTGGCATCTCATTTTCCTCGCCAACACTAACGGGCTGATGGTTTTCCGCCGCATCGGTGCTGGATGTTGAGGACGTGCTCTGATGGGAGTCGTACTCGTACACCTGAGCGCTAGAACTACGCTTTCTCTTCAGTGCCATGATAACAGTTGTCCACTTGGGTAACTCTATCATGTAAACTGCAGAGAATAAGCAATGAGAAGACTGAGAAAACTGACGGCAGCTGGTTTCACACGCGCGACTTTGTTCAAGTTAAAATAGCGCACACAACGTTCTATTTCTTTATGACGCCATCGCATTCCTGAGGGACGCTTTTCGAATCCGCGTGACATTGCTCACAGCTGAGAAAAGGCTTGTTTCCTTTTCTTGCTTCAATTTCTATTTCTATTTGTTATATAACTTATGTATATTTAGGAAATGTTTCTACTTAAGACATCTTACCTCAAGGGTCTCGCTTAACTTTCACTTCACAATAAAAACTATATTTTACTCTACAAATCTAAATGAATTCCTGTACATTAACAAATATAAAAATTTCAAACATAAATTCATAGACCACTATTATGAAAAAAGGTTAACATTTAAGTTCAGAATAATTTAGGTTTTATTTTATTTATATTTTAATTTAAGTATTTATTTATTCAAGTTTTTTTTAAATAAGAGAATAACCCTTCAAAATATGTCAAGATGTCATTAAATTTTGAATTTACATCCTACACTATGTAGGTTATGTTTATAATTGCTTAACATCTACAAACTGTAATATATCCTATACTATAGATTAGTTAAAGCTGCAGTCTGTAACTTTTTTTTGGTTAAAAATGATCCAAAATCAAATTTTGAGCAAGTACATAACCAGCCGGTGTTTAAAACAATCTCCTTCTGTTATGTTCTACTGTTATGAACGACACGGACAACCATTTCACTGCAGAGTCTTTACTGGTGAGTGCTTCAGATTTCGCTCACTCATACCCCTTTTCCACCAGCAAGAACCGGGTGCTAGTTCGGAGCTAGTGCTAGTGCCGGTTCGGAGTTGGTTCGACTGACGAGCCTTCTAAGAACCGGTTTGCCTTTCCACGGGCTAGAGAGTCACCACAGAGCCAGGTTTTACATCACTGTATACGTCTCATCTTTCTCAGCAACGCTAGCAAGGCAGCGTGAAACACAAACACACCAGGCTTGTTCGAGATGCATCGGTGCTGGGCAGAGTATGACATCAAAGTACCGCAAAAGCGATTCAAAACCATAAGGAGTCATATGCTCTCGCTGTACTTTGATGTCATACGGCGATCGGTCTGCGCAGCGCCGATGCATCTCGAACAAGCCTTCAACAATGGCGAACGTTGCGTTACTACTGATGCACATGGCTTTGCGAACCTACATCGGCATCAAAACAGCGAATCCAACGCATTCGTGCAGCTCGTCTATAATTTGTATAGACAGAGATTACAATCGAGCAGCTATTAGCTTGTTTAGCGGCTAATTCAAAAATGGCAGTCACAAGTTAGTGTTCGTCTTGTTGGTCACGGTAACCCCGCCCCCAGCCCCTGACGTAAGCGGTTCTTACTTCTAGACCAGCAATGATTAGGTGCTACTTAAGAACCATTTTTCCTGGTTCAGAGCTGGTGCTTTGGGTGTTGAAAGACAAAGAACAAAAAAGATTTGAAACTAGGCTCTTGCTCCGAACCAGCACTCAAACTGCCTTGGTGGAAAAGGGGTGTCAGTTACACTGCCTTGCTGCTCCAACCAGCGTTCTACATATGGGGAAACTACCGTAGTGCATAGTATAGCGTCGCATGAACAATACATTACATTTCCTCCCCCATAGATTTGAACTCCTTAATGTAAACAATTTGCAAAAATGTGACTACAGTTTATGATTCACATAACAACCCTTGTATACATGTGGTTAGAACTTCTTCTGATAAAGAACCACCAATCAGTCCATAACTACAAATCTAATCTGTTAGGTGCTTTTCTCTGTCGAAGTGGATATCTTCTTTCAGGACTGGGAACTGTCCTTGTTTCCACTGGAACATGTGGATGGGTAACACTGGAATTGCCCTTGTCACTCACATAAGGAGCAAAGTCATTGGCCATGGTACTGCCCATAACATCCTTTCTGTCCTGTACATTAGATGACAGCAGATGATCCACATGTACATTCACACTACAATCTCCGACTTGCACTTGGTATGTGAGAGGTCCATGTTGGAACAAGATTACACCTGGAAGCCAAGCACAATTTGAATGTCGACAGTTCCGCACAATGACCTTCTAACCAACCTCAAATGATCTGAGCTTCCTGGAAGGTGAATCGTGAGCACTTTTTTGCTGCGCTTAGTGTTTGAGAACAACAGCAGATGTATCAGGCTTTAGCAGTGTGAGACGGATACAAGGCTGTCTTTTCAGAAACAGTTCAGCAGGTGTTGTCTCTGTTACTGTATGGGGAGTGCTGCGGTAGGTTAACAGAAAACGAGCCAGGCGTAGATGAGGGATAACAGATTGTGCTCGTAACCTTTGCCATGCTTTTTTGAAGGTTTGTACCACCCGCTCGGCTTGATCATTTGTGGCTGGATGATATGGAGGAGACAGAACATGACGCACACCATTATTCCTTAGGAACTCCTCAAACTCCCTGGAGGTGAATGGTGGGCCATTGTCTGATACCAGCTCTTTGGGGAATCCATAGGAAGCCTAGAGATGACGCAAGAGGTTTATAGTCTTCTCTGCATTGGTCAGCTGAGTGGGAAAGATTTCCACCCATTTCGAATAAACATCAACAATCACTAAGAAGTGTTGCTTGTCTATTTCGGCATAGTCTATGTGAATGCGCTCCCAGGGTGTTGTTGCCCAAGACCATGGGTTAAGAGGAGCACAGGGTGGTTGGTTTCGCCCCAACTCACATGGAGCTCACTTACTTACAAAGTTTTGGATGCCTTGGTCAAGACATGGCCACCAGAGGTATCCTCTTGCCAATGCTTTCATTCTTATTATGCCTGGGTGTCCCTCATGCAGCTCAGACAACAGTCTTTCCCTATATTTCGGAGGAATGATTACTCTCGAGCCCCACAGGATACAGCCCTGGTCTGTTGAGAGCTGGTCTTTCCTTACAAGGAACGGTTTCAAGTGCTCATCTGTGACATGATTGGGCCATCCAGACAAAGTTAGGTCCAACACTTTTGATAGCAAGGGATTTCTCCTAGTTTCTATGGCGATGTCCTTTGCACAGATTGGCAATTCTGGTGTGAGCCTTGAAACACAGTCTCCTCTTCCCCCCCTGTAGAGGATGTCTTGCACGGTAATCTGAACAATGCATCCGTGTTTGCGTGATCCGAAGAGCATCTGTACTCTATGTCATAATCATAGGCCAACAAGGTCAAAGCCCACCGTTGCATATGGAGAGCAGCAAGTGTTGGAATGGCAGACTTGGGACCTAGGACTGCAAGAAGAGGTTTATGATCAGTTAGCAGGTGGAACTTCCGGCCATACAGATATTTGTGAAACTTTTTCACTCTAAAGACTATGCTCAGGGCCTTTTTCTCAATCTGCGCATAGTTTTTTTCCACTTGCTGTCAGAGTCCTCGATGCAAACACGATGGGGTGTTCTTCCCCTGAAGGTGAGATATCTGTGAGATAACTGCATCGAGTCTCAGTGGCTTTTTGGGATCATAGTGAGCTAACCACTTACTTGACAACAATTGCTGTTTACAGGCGTTGAAAGCATGAGCACACTGTGAAGACCATTGCCAATTTACATTGGCCTGCAACAGTCGGTGGAGTGGGTGCAACAACGTGGAAAGGTTAGCCACAAACTTTCCAAAGTAGTTCAGAAAAGGATCGTAAGTCCCAGAAAGTAATTCTGAGATATTTGTTGTAGCAGGGGCCTTTACAATCGCTTCCACCTTGCTCTCCGTTGGATGCACTCCTTTTTCATCAATCTTGAATCCCAAGTATTCCACAGAGTTACAGAGGAATTCACATTTTGATTTCTACACTCTTACTCCATATTGTTGCAGTCGTGACAGCACTTTGTCCAGTACTACCAGATGTTCCTCAGAAGATGGTGCAGAGACCAGAATTTCATCCATAAAACACACTACATGGTGAAGTCCCTGTAGGATGCTGTGGAAATTCCATAGGCCAGACGATGGTACTTAAACAGGCCTTTGTGTGTGTTTATGGTAAGGTACTGCTCGGATTCAGCGTCCAACTGCAGCTGCTGATATGCAAAAGACAGATCAATCTTACTGAAGACTTTTCCCCCAGCCAAGGTGGCAAAAAGATACTCCACGTTAGGTAGCGGATATTCCTCTGCAAGAATGCATTTTTTCACTGTGACTTTATAATCGCCACACAGCCTAACTGTCTTGTCTTTCTTTGGAGCAACCACAATGGGAGCTGCCCAATCGCTTCTTCCAACCTGAGAGATAATTCCGTTCCTCTCCAGGCGATCAAGTTCCTTTTCTACTGCTTCTTTAAGAGCATACGGAACAGGCCTTGGTTTGTGAAAGACAGGTTAAGATCCTTCTTTCACTCTGACCTTTGCTTTAAAGTCACTAATTTTGCCATATCCATCTTGAAATAGCTCTTTGTGTTTTTCAAGTACATCAGAGAGGGAAAGAACACTCACCAGTGTCACATGTCTCAAGCTGAAGATCTCCTTCCAGTTTAAGGATATTTTCTGGAGCCAGTTACGTCCCAGCAATGGTGGCTTGTCTCCTTTGACCACAACCAATGGAAGTGAACACTGTTGTCCCTCATGTGTGACTGGAACCTTGATCTCACCCAACACAGGAATTTTGTCTCCAGTGTACGAGGTCAGATGAATGGAGGTTGGGCGCAACATACAATCCTTCAATTTGTTTTTATAGATATTTTCTGGGATCAAAGACAAAGAGGCTCCTGTGTCTAGTTGCATGCTAACTGTTGTGCCATTTACCTGTAGATCAATATAAATGCCATCCACCTTGTCTTGTGCAGAATAGACAGTGAAGAGCTCAAACAGTTTGTCATTCACTGCACACTGATTCTCAGATATGTCCACTGACACGTATTGAGCTTTGTCTAGCTGCTGTGTTCTGTGATTCCTACATACACTTTGTATGTGTCCAATTTTCCCACAGTTGTGGCATTTTTCATTGCGATAACGATATTCTGTGGGATGGTGGTTGCCTCCTCCACAACGGTAACAGTTGCTTCTATGCTTGCTAAAAGGTTGCTGGACCCCTTTTTTACTCCTGTACTGAGAATTTCCCTGTCCTCTGTATTTCTATTTGCCCCCACAGACATTTTGCACCTTATGCACACTTGAGTCCTTCATGGTTACCTGGGCACTCAGCTGCTTGGTATCCTTTTGCGCTAATTCTAATTCAAGAGCAACATCGCAGGCTGTCTTGAAAGTAAGGTCCTTCTCTGACAGTAACCTTCTGTGATAAACTTCTCCTGCAAGTCCACAGGCAAATTAGTCTCTGAGAGCATCATCCAGAAATGTTCCAAACTCACATGAACTTGCCAGATGTTTTAATGCCAGAATGTAATCGGATATTGTTTCCCCAGGACTTTGGTTGCATTGGTAAAATCTGAAGCGTTCTGCAATCAGAATTGGCTAGGGCTTAAAATGGTCAGAAAGCATCCAGGAGTAATTTTCTGGTATGATAAATCAATCACTTTTGCAGGTTCAACTAGACTTTTCAAGAGGCCATATTCGACTGGTCCCAAAACACTCAGGAAAACATTTGCTTTTTTTTCCACTGTCAATTTCATTTGCTGCAATCCATTGCTCAAATCTCTCCAAATAGGTATCAAAATCCTCTTTGGTACTGTCAAACTCAGGCACTCGTCCTATTGTGGCCATTTTCTTTTCCTTGGTTTTATGATTATGTTCCTCTTCTTTGTAAATTATTCAGTCTTTCTCTTCTTCTCTCTTTATTTTTCAATAAGTCAATTCTGTGCAGTGAATGTCAACAGACCAACTGTTACCTTTGTGGCTGTTGTAATCATTTCGTCCTCTAGATGTCGCCCTACTCCCAAGAGCTCAGCATGTGACTGTCGCTACCTCCATGGCTGTGCACTTTTGTTTGGCTCGCAAACAGTTCTCTTTTCCTCTTCTATACTGCTTTTTCGGATTTTCCGTGCTCATTCTATGCACTAGAGCGCTGCATTTCAACCCGAGCCCGACGGGCCCCGATTTATTTGCGCCCCTAGGGCCGCGTAATTTTCACGTCATACCTCACATGCGGGCTGGGCTTCGGGCCTGTTTTAGGCTTCTCCTTTTTATATTTTAGACATTCACCCATTAAAAGAAACTATAAGATGGGCTGCGCTGGTGGAAACAACATGAGACCATGACTGTCAAGACTGGCTCGCAGTGTTCAGAGTCCACGCCAGCAACAGCAGCGAGCATTCCTTCAGCGCAGCTGGAAGAGTTATGGCCTTTTTACACCTGGTCATTTCATTCGTTTTCTCTGATCAGAGATCTATCCGATTGTGAAAAGACCAGGAGTAAATGCCTTCCGAAATTCTTTCGATACGGATTTATATCTGATCGCTCAAACAAACCAATTCAGAAGGTGGTCTGGGACACATTTCAGACGAAACTAGACAAAAGTAAATGCATCTGGCTGTTTAAACCACATATATAAATTTTACTCCTGGCAAACTGTTAAAAAATAAGTGTGAGAGCGCGTTAAAGGCTAGGCTATATATGACATGTTGTAGCCAGATATGACGGCGCTACTGCAACACACATGGCAGCAAATGAGTAAAACAAGCCAACACGCAGACTGCCGCAAGTGGAACTTAAAGTAAGTCTCAGATGCTCAAAATCACAATCATCTTCATTAAAACTAATGAGACTAAATGATCTTACCAGTGCTTAGCTCACTCTTTCTCCTATTGTGGTCTTTAATCTTGAAATGAGCTGATGATAAATAAAATGCATCTCATAGGCTATTTGTTGCTTTAGTTGATGTGAACTCAACAATTTGCATAGCCTATAGCGCGGGAATTGAAGATCGGATTTATATTCGTTTTGCGGAGAGGTGTAAGGTAAGACAAACTGCATGTTTTTTATTTTTATTTTGTTTGTTTAGATTGTATAGCCCGTTTCGTTTGCGAGCGCCATTGCGAGCACCAGCAGCCTGCCTCAGCTTGTCAAAAATGCCTTTTTACTGAGGTGGTGATAGTAAACATTTAAACTAACATTGTGATATGCTTGAAGTGTTTTAAATCTATGGATTTTATTATAGGCAAGACAAGTCAAGTGTTGATTTAAGAGGCTAAATTGATCAAACATGTAGTTAAATCTGTCGGCCGCTGGCCGCTTGGTCGTCACTTTAAAAAACAAAAACTTTAATTTAACAAACAAAAAATGCTCCAAAAGTTTTTTCTAAATTAACTTAATAAAGAAACGAAACGAAATATAACTACTTTGACATTAAACACAAAGCTGAACTATTTTAATGGCTGCAACAGTGTGTAATATGGAGGGAGAAAAAAAAAAACACGGCCTCCAGTCGGACTCGGGCCGAGATTTTTAATAAGCTCTCGGACACGGGCCGGGCTAGGGCCTGAGCGTCTCAGGCCAGGGCCGGGCTAGGGCCTAGATTTGAGGCCCGTGCAGGGCTCTACTATGCACTAAGGCTTCCGAAACCACCTCGTCGCCACTGTTATGTTCTACTGTTCAGAGGAACGACAAGGACAACCATTTCACTGCAGAGTCTTTACCGGTGAGTGCTTCAGATTTCGCTCTCTCAGTTACACTGCCTTGCTGCTTCAACCAGCGTTTTGCACATGGGGAACCTACCGTAGTGTATAGTATAGCGTCGTATGAACAATACATTACACTTACCTTAGCCCGATTCACAACGGTAAGCTTGTAATAATGTGTTATAATTTGAGTGGTACTGGTAGCTTTCCACGGGATATTCGAGCATGGCGCTGTTCGTCTTTGCGTCATTAGCTACGTCACGTCTGTATACATAAAGAAGGAGTCCCGGGTAAGCAGGTGGCGGATCATTTATAGCCTTTTCCCACAGCAGCTGGAATAATTCAACAATGCATTGTGTTTCAGACTCGAAAGATCACAAAGTTTCTGAAGAACTTTGCATCATGGTTCAAGAAATGTTGTGCGACTAAGCTGTCATTGAGCTAGACATATGATCTTGAATACTAATGCTAATTGTCACCTGTACTACTCATACTAAAAATGATTCCCCCGGTTTCAAAGACAAGGCTTAAGCCTAGTCCCAGACTAAAGTGCATGTTTGAGCTGTTTTAACTGAAAGCAATATCTTAAAATATGTCAGTGCCATTGTTTTGTCTCAAGATGCACACCAGTAATGTTTATAAAAGCAACTTAAATGTCCTAATTGAACTACAGCCTAATCCTGTCTGTGAAACCAGGCCATAATATATTAATCCTAGTTTGTCATAATGTCTTGTTATACAGATATTTCATCACAAAACTGCAACAAGTTCTAATGAGGCTGGCGCTGTAAGACCTTGCAAAAACCAGAAACTGTAGTTACTTTTATGTTACATTATGATATTTTTACTTACTATCATACTGGAAGATATGGAAGCTTGTTTCCGCCACAGAATAAAACATTTTAAAAGATAATTGTGACTTTTTATCTCACAATTGTGAGTTTACATCTCACAATTCTGACTTTTTTTTTCTCAGAATTGCGAGATATAAAGTCAGAACTCTCACAATTCTGACTTTATAACACGCAATTGCTACTTTATATTACGCAATTCTGAAGTTTCAATTCGCAATTGCGATGTAAACTCACAATTGCGAGGAAAAAAAGTCACAATTACCTTTTTATTTTTTATTCTGTGGCAGAAACAAGCTTTCATAGGAAGATGTATTTATTTATTATTATTTATATAGGTCTCTTTTATTTAATCACTTTATTTGAATAAAATGTATTTAATTCAATATTTTTATTTTTATTATTAACATTGTTTTTCTCTAAACCTTTCTACGGACCCGTTAGTGCTCCCTTGTGGCCTCCTGGGGGGTTGAAAAGCCCTGATTTATGTTAGCTACTTGTATGTTTCATTTGTTTTGTTATAAAACAAAAATGTTTTATAATATTCTATGGTACTTTTTAGATACTACATGAAATTTTTAGAAGCAGAAACAGTGAAAGTGATCTATTGATTACTTGTGGGTGGAGAAATAGATGCAATTGAAGATCTAGAGATACAAAAAACGAATGAAACAAAAGTTCTTCCCTATTGTAATGTATATTCAGGTAAAACATCACTTTAGAACTAGTAGCAATGACAGCTTGGGCTGCTTCAATAAAGTAATTAGTGTATTAGCTGGGTGTCATCTGCAAAGTAATGGAAATTAAAGCCATGATGACGTGACCTAAGGCAAGCATGTAGATGAAGAAGAGTAAAGGCCCAAGAACAGAACCTTGTGGAACACCGTGTGAAACAGGGCCAGTGATGGACTTAGCCTGATGGATAGAAATGTAACGCTGGCAGTCAGACAAGTAGGAAATGAACCACGGCAGGTCAGTTCCAGAAATACCAAGAACAGAGAATCGTGAGATGAGAATAAAACACAGCATGCCACAGGAAAAGTCTTCAAAAGCATCCCATCCTCTACATATATTTCTATTTATTAGAATATAAAAAATGTTGTAAATTTTGGGTAATGATTTTATATAATTTAAGTGCTTAACTCCATTAATGAGAATGGCATATTTAATCTAAATGTGTATATCAGTTTAAATCAATCTTTTATTTATTTAAACTGCTATTGTGAACATGCACTGTATTTATGATTAAGACTCATAATGAGGATTTAAAGTGGATTTCCTTCAGATCTGCCATCAGTCCCTTAGCTCACCATTGGTGCCGCCAAACTGCTCTGTCTCCAAAATGTTCATACGCATGGGTCAGAGTTTGCGTACAGGTGCTCAAATTTCCATCAAGTTTGTTTATATAAATCACAACTTATGCGTAGGAAGTGGCGTACGCCTTTTCAAGGGCCTGTTTTGTGCGTAAGCAATGGTTATAAATGAGGCCCCAGATGTGCTCCAACAGTAGCCACTTTCAAATCCAGACTCAAAAATCTGTTTAGCTGTTTTACTGAATGAGCACTGTGCTACTGATTGCACTTCGTTTTATATGTATCATCTTTTTACTCTTTTAATTATTATTTAATTATTCTTGTTTTTATTTTATTTTTTATTTTAAATGCATTTTAAATCTTGCTGTCAACTCTGTAGTAACTAATGTGGTTTACATTTGTCAAATTGAAACGGGAGAGGGTTTCTGGATTAGAGTAATCCATTGTGGTCGAGGACCATGAAGAAAACGAGTGCGGTCTGAAAATTCAGCCATAGAGCTCCCCTGGCCGATTTTAGGTGAAAAATCGTCTAGTTATATAATATAAGCGGGAAGCTGAGCCGATCTTCTGGAGGCCTAAACCCTATGACGATGGTCAGGGGTGGGAGAAGAGACGGAGTGATTTTGGAGCCTGTCTGGTCTTGTGGACCAATTTTTGCCCCCATCTCTCATCGACCTGTTTGCTGCTGGTGTTGTCAGTGATGATGATGAGGAGGAGGAAGAGGATGAGTTGGAGATTGATGATGAGATGGATGACGATGATGATCATTGATCCATTTAATAGTGATCAATTTAATAACCTTACAATTGTTATAACAGAATAAATTAGTTTCATGTGACTAAATTTGCAAAACAAAATAGCAAAAGTTACATTGTTATGAGCCTAAAATGTGTTATTTTCCTGTTTTTCACCAATAAAGAGTGGTTGTACCATGTCAGTGACCTTTCCATTTGATTCCTGGTGTCAGAATTATATGAAAAAGTTGGTTAAAGGTGGGGTAAGTGCTTTCTGGTAAGCAATGTTGATATTTCAAATCACCAAAACAAACACACCCCTACCCCAAAAGGGTCTCGCCCCTATTTTGATAGCTTCATCCCACACATACGTACGCAACGCAGGCAACGACTATGGCGGAATCTGCTGTGCCAGCCGGCCGAGGGTATGATGTCATCAATAAGTGAAAGCAATGTGTGTTACTATGGTAATCAAGTTTGAATGTTCAATGAAAAAGCCATCCCTTCCATCCCAAAAACACAAACACAGTTCTCATGAACAGCTCGATAGCATGAGCGCGAACATATTACAATTATGACAAGATTAGAGGGTTATTTCGATCACGAAAAGAGGAACCAAAGGAAACAAACATATATTAGGAGTGTATTATCTTACTTTTCGGACACACTTTGGGAGCTGACACTTGAAACAGACAGTGGAGGAGGTTTAGATGCTCCAGGCTTATCGGGTGTAGAAATGAATGGGTCTTTATCATCACTGAAGTGAACGACAAATGAACAAACAAGCGAACATGACACACGTGCACATTCAAGCAAAAGCCAGCATATATTAGTTCTTTGAAACAAAACAAAATCAATGTTACTCGCCTATCGAGAAAAAATAAAGCAACCTCGGCGTCCGATTGCAGGCCTCAGCGCTCCTTGAGTTCTCTCCAGTGCTGGAAAGCTGATACTTCTTGCCTGATCATAAGCCTTCTTTTGTTCCATAGACATTTTCCACATTTGTTTTTTATCTGCCATCTCTCTCTTTCTGTCGTCGCTCGGCTAATGTCCGTCCTGTGTGTGGTGTCTTTTGAGTAATGACGTGCACTGAGCTCTCTCTTTTCACCATCATTAGTAGACACCCCCCTTACTGCTGATTGGCCATAAGTTTGTTTTGGTACTCGGCCCGAGACACTTTTCTAAAGCATTTTTGAAATATCACTTACCCCACCTTTAATTTATTTTTGTATGTTGTGTGGATCAGGAGTTATGAAAAAATGCATTTTTCACCATTCGCGATGACATCACTTCAAGATGGCTGCCAAACGAACCCAATGGGACATTAGTTGACCTTGGCAACATCAAAAATTCTTAACTAGACATCATTAGGGTCCCAAAAAAACAGGTTACAAAAAAATGCCAAACAGGTACATGGGAACCTATTTCTCCTGCTAGACTATGTCTTCATTGCAGAAGAACATGCAGAGGTAAGCACAAACATTTATAGAGTATAGTTATATTTAAAAGATTTTAAACATATTGCCACTGTCTTGTCTTTTTTTCATAAATCATTACTATTGGTCACCCTTTACCGTACATCTCTCTGTGGGTTTTGAAATATTTAACCAATGAAAAGTATTAAAAAGAGCTTGACTAAACCTCGTAACTCCATTGGCTCTTCAAACTGTCAGTCAAACCCCATAACTCTGTCGTGAATGAAGTGCAGCTTGGAGCTGATTGGAGATAGATTGCTGCTTTTTTACAATATTAGGGTAAATAAAGAACTTATTTCTTTGAATAAGTACAGCCTTTACTCAAGAAACACTATATATATATATATGCTAATGTTTTATGTGTTTAAGGAGCGGAGAAGAGTGTCTGTAGCATTTTTCATCCAGTCATAGCCAATACTCTCCTAAATAGCCTGTGTGTAGCACTTCATCTTTAATAACATAAGATTTTGGCCAATTGTCAGAAGAAAAAAACTGCCCGCACTTACTGCCTCGGATGCGGCTGTTAAAAAGCATGCATCTCTGACATTAATTCTCCGAAATTCGCTGTTCAAAAACCTCAACTCCATTTGAGCTTCATTTTGGTAAAATGTCAATAATATGGTGACACGTGCAGTGTCTGACCATATATTCATTCATTCACTCATGTAGGTTATTTCTTATTTGCTCTTTTGTAACTTTGAACTTGAAACTGTGCTGCGTTCATTTCTGATTTTTGGCATGCCGTTTTCATACTTGATACGATTTGCCCAGCCTGTTTTATGAAGGCCCACCCGTCTGAAAATTTCTGGCCTCGACCCTGGTGCAGGCCAGTCAAGTTCCTCCACACCAAACTCGCTCATCCATGTCTTTATGGACCTTGCTTTGTGCACTGGTGCACAGTCATGTTGGAGCAGGAAGGGGCCATCAGTAAACTTGCATGAAATTGTCCAAAATGTCTTGGTATGCTGAAGCATTAAGAGTTCCTTTCACTGGAACTAAGGGGCCAAGCCCAACCCCTGAAAAACAACCCCACACCATAATCCCCCCTCCGTCAAACTTTACACTTGGCAGTTAGCACAATGCAGTCAGGCAAGTACCGTTCTCCTGGCAACCGCCAAACCCAGACTCGTCCATCTAATTGCCAAGACAGAGAAGCGGGATTCGTCACTCCAGAGAACACTTCCATGGAAACCCATTCTATGAAGCTCTCTACGCACTGTTCTTGAGCTAATCTGAAGGCCACACGAAGTGTGGAGGTCTGTAGCTATTGACTCATATGCGCACTGTGCGCCTCAGCATGCGCTGACTCTGCTCTTTAAGTGGCCTACCACTTTGTGGCTGAGTTGCTGTTGTTCCCAATTGCTTCCACCTTGTTATAATACCACTAACAGTTGACCATGGAATATTTAGTAGTGAGGAAATTTCACGAATGGATTTATTGCACAGGTGGCAACAACCTATCACTGTACCACGCTTGAATTCACTGAGCTCCTGAGAGCGACCCATTCTTTCACAAATGTTTGTAGAAGCAGTCTGCATGCCTAGGTGGCCATGGAAGTGATTGGAACACCTGAATTCAATGATTTGAAGGGGTGTCCCAATACTTTTGGCAATATAGTGTATAACAGAGAGAAACATAACATACATAACAACACAAATTACTGGTCATCCATGCATTTATTTCATCAATACAAGCCAAAATGGAGTTGGTTGGGAAAGGAGAAGTGTGTTGAGAACTGTAGAATGTAGAGCTATTAGTATTAGAATATTTGAGAGATATATATTAAGCCGCTGAAAAACACTAACAGACCGTTTCTCAAGATCAGGTACGCCAATATTATTTATATAAAATATTATTTATTGAACAATAATTTTTCATGAACAATAACAGCCATTATACAAGAATAAGAAGTTTGTACAATAGCAAACAGACATTCAGTCAAAAGTACAAAAGTTAAATAAAAATAAAAGTTATGAAACTTAACTTTGCCCTCAATCAAAACTTTTTGATCGGGACTACACTATCTACATTGCATTTACATGTGTGGTCACCAAATACTGCTAGATGCAAATGCTACTGCCTCAAAACAAGGAGCCAGGTGCTACCAGGGCTACAAAGTTGCTAAAGCATTGTGGGACCACTCATATCAGCCTGCTAGATGCTAAGCTGAGGGAGTAAGCAGCCAAAGACGGGAAATTCTGTGACATCCAGTGCGGGTTTCACAGGAACTTCTGGGGCGGCCAAGAGAGGAATTCTGACATGACATGCAGCTCTGACATTCCTCATGATGTCTTATTCTGTGCCCTGAAAAAAACAAACAACAAGGTTATAGTCCACATACATTACAATTAGAATCTTTCAAATGAAAAGTGAATATATCTTCAAAATCATTTGTAGCTGATCTTAGGCCCAGTACCTTAAACCATTCATGTTGAAGGATTTCACTCAAATCAATCCGCTGTCTTGGGCTTTCCTGCAGGAGGGATCGAATCAGGTGGCAGCATTCTGTGCAGAACGATGGAAGAGATTCAGATTATTATCGTAAACTTTACACCTGCTATCTTTGTATTAAGCTGTAAGATTCGACTATTCTATGCTCTATTCGATTCTGTGGTCAGAAAATCAGGAGAAATTCCTGTTTTATCCACATTGGGTGCGTTCTCAATCAGCTCCCTAGTTCAGTAGTCAGGGCACTGATCAGGGAGTCGGCCATTTTAAGGGCTGTCTCAATCGCAGAATCCTTCCAGTGCACTGAAACGTTTGCTCCCTAAAAAGTCCCACAATGCACCGCAAAAAAACAGGGTCCATCGATGCTCACTATGAGTTCCCTTAACGGAAGTTCTGAAGCGTGAAACTTAAATCACGTGAGCCAACTCACTACACATAACGACCGATAATGACACGCGATATATGTTTTTAAAAATAGAAACCATTATTTTATTATATTTCAGCATAAACACACATCGTTAGACAGGTAATGAACACAATCTAGCTAACATTTATCATTTATTTATGGCTGAAATGTTGCACGTATATGTAACAAGCAAAGTATTTATCATAATGTACTTTAAATAACATTACAAGTAATGTCAGAAAGATATCAGCTCTGCTACCAGTAATGATTTTGTACAATGAGGACGTTGTCATGTCGCCGCATCAGTGTCCCAATGTGTAGTGAGCCAGCGTCCTTTACTGTCCTTACCAGTGCCCGAATTCGTGTACACGATATACTGATTCACGAGCTCGGGAGCTAGGGAACTGATTGAGACGCACCCATTATCTATCTTTTATAAAGCCACTTGGCTCAGGTGTTACTTTTCCTCGTTTCTTTGTTTTGTATGATTTTGGTCTTCTTTGTCGTGATGTATGGCATCTTACCGTTTGACAAGCCAGGCATAGACCAGGTGTTGTCATCAATCCTCCGCCTGTCTCTGGGTTCTGGGAAGCGTCCACACACCAACACGAATAAGAGCACTCCTAGAGACCACACAGTAGCTGGTTTCCCGTGATACTTTCCCTCTGCGCGGTACTCAGGTGGGCGGTAGTCTAGAGTGCCTGTAGGAAAGAGATTTGTCTGAAGCTTGAAACACCAATGACTGGTGTTATTTCATTTTAAACAATGCTGAGATATGGTTTATATGATACCAATTGAACTTGTCACTAGAACTTAAGTCCCAAACTACAGGTCTGATTCATGATACATACCACAGAATTTTTCATAGCCAGATTCCTGCAGGAGATCCCCACATCCAAAGTCAATCAGTTTGACCGCAAGTATTTCTGTGTTGATCAGCAGGTTCTCCAACTTAATATCCCGGTGAAAAACTCCACGGCGACAGCACATGTGAGCAGCCATTGTTGTCTGCGCCATGATAAACCGTGCCGTGTCCTCATTGAGGGTGCCGCCGTGAACGTTTAGAAAATCCCACAGATCTTTGCAGGGTGAGGGAAGCTCTAAGACCATGATATATTGATCAGGCTGGTCCTGCCAGTCCAGCAGCTCAATGATCTCTGGAACTTTGGGGCCATTATTAACAAGGATTAACAGGCCAACCTCTAATGGGAGAGGTGCGGGATGACCAGGCTGGAAGAAAAAGTTTTATCATTATGTCTACACATTTTAATTTGAAGACCGTGGGAAAACAGCGTAGCGAGTGTAGCCTACTTACAATGTAGATGTATTTCATGTTCTTTGGCTTTCTGGCAATTTTCACTGCTACCTGATCAACCAAAAAAAAAAGTCAAGTGTAGTAAATAGTGAAAAAATATACATTAAAAGGACTTCAAATGGATATAGTGAGACAAAAATATTTTGTTAGCTAAATATTGTAAGGAAATGACAATACCTCAAGACCATCCTCCAAGCGTTTTCCCTCAAAAACAGAGCCGTATCCTCCCTCACCAAGCATTCTGCCGATTTCATACCGGCTCAAAATGTTGTCTGTTAAAAGATTAATCATTTTAGTTGCTTGGAGAGAAGTGAGTGTAATGTTTGAGGTTATGGCCATAAACTCACCCTCAGTTGTCACGTCCACTCTGTTGCTGTTGTGACCTGGTGCTGGACTGTCTGGAAGGGTTTCAACCTGCTGATCTGCAGGAGGAAGGACTTCAAGACCACTGGATAGAGGTTCCTGAGGACCATGATCCTCTAGAGCACAGACACTGTCCTGTAGGGAATTTTGATCTAAAGCAGGGAATATCAAACAAATAATAATAATTAAACACTGCATAGTCATATTATGGTGATTCTTCAGGAATTCTTAAAAATAAACGTTCTTCGATGTTTCATCTGTTAATATATAAGACATGTCCTGAAAAAAAAAAATTTGATCATGACTTTGTAACATGACAACTTCATGGCACTTCATCCTACGGAACAGAAAAATCCCCCTAATTAATTAAGTTCCCATTGATGGATACTGATATATACCTGAACATTTTGATGTACAGAGCTCTAGTAAACAAAAAACAGTTAGCCTACACATTTTGAAATGGTCATATGATTTACCCTCAGTGTGTCTCTCATATATCGCAGTGGTATCTTGGTCTGAGCTGCCGCTCCAGTTCCAGTGAAGAGACGGCAGCTTCTCAAAACTATCCATCCTCCTCCTCTTTCTCATTGGCATCTCATTTTCCTCACCAACACTAACAGGCTGATGGTTTTCAGCCACATCGGTGCTGGATGTTGAGGACGTGCTCTGATGGGAGTCGCACACCTGAGCACTTCGAGAACTTCGTTTTCTTTTTTGGCCAATGGTAAAAGATGTCAGCTTGGTTTCATCTGTGTTTAAAGATATATGACATGTCCTGGAATAAAAATCTGATCATGGCCTTGATCTAATCTTCAACTGATTTTTGATCAAATGTGATGTTGTGTATTTTTAACATATTGTAATGAATGACACTAGGTTTCCATTAATGGATACTCATATCTAGCTGAGAATTATGTAGACTTGATGATGTACAGAGCTCTAATAAACAGAAAACAACTGGTCATTGGATTTACCCTCAGCGTGTCTCTCACTAATGGCTGCAGTGGTCTGACCCTGACCTGAGCTGCTGATCCAGTGAAGAGAGCGCAGCTCTACAGAGCTGTACTTCCTCCACTGTCTCTCCTGACTATCACTTTCCTCACTAACAGACTGATGATATACATACATAGAACAAATAGAAGAGATTTGACCTTGACTTCTTCCCATATCACAATAAACAAAGAACATATCAAACAGATGCACAAAAAGGTGTCAAAAGGTTATGGTCAATACCTTAAACCATTTATGGTAAACTGCTGGAGGGGTTTGAACCTGCTGATCTGCAGGAGGAAAGACTTCAAGACCACTGGATAGAGGTTCCTGAAGACCATGATCCTCTAGAGCACAGACACTGTCCTGTAGAGAATCTAAAGCAGGGAATATCAAACAAAAGCATGTTTCAAACAAATAATAGCCTAATAATTATTAAACATTGCATTCTCATGTTAAGGCGATTGTTCTGTTAAAATGTTTTATTTTTTCAACTTTTATAGCTTTTTAAACAATCATTGTTTAATATTTATGCCAAATCTGATCATTGGCTTGATCAAACTTCAGTTGTATTTTGATATAATTTGTGATGGATTTGTAACATATGGTAATGACACTTCAATGATATTCTCCAACGGTCATTTGATTTACCTTCAGAACTAGTAATCTGGTCTGAGCTGCCGCTCCAGTCACAGTAACGAAGAGACGGCAGCTTCACAAAACTATCCATCCTTCTCATCTTTCTCACTGGCATCTCATTTTCCTCGCCAACACTAACGGGCTGATGGTTTTCTGCCGCATCGGTGCTGGATGTTGAGAACGTGCTCTGATGGGAGTCGTACTCGTACACCTGAGCGCTAGAACTACGCTTTCTCTTCAGTGCCATGATAACAGCTGTCCACTTGGGTAACTCTATCATATAAACTGCAGAGAATAAGCAATGAGAAGACTGAGAAAACTGACGGTAGCTGGTTTCACACGCGCGACTTTGTTCAAGCTAAAATAGTGCACACAACGTTCTATTTCTTTATGACGCCATCATTTCTTTATGACGCCATCGCATTCCTGAGGGGCGCTTTTCAAATCCGCGTGACATTGCTCACAGCTGAGAAAAGGCTTGTTTCCTTTTCTTGCTTCAATTTCTATTTCTATTTGTTATATAACTTATGTATATTTAGGAAATGTTTCTACTTAAGACATCTTACCTCAAGGGTCTCGCTTAACTTTCACTTCACAATAAAAACTATATTTTACTCTACAAATCTAAATGAATTCCTGTACATTAACAAATATAAAAACTTAAAACATAAATTCATAGACCACTATTATGAAAAAAAGGTTAGCAATGAAGTTCAGAATAATTTAGGTTTTATTTTATTTATAATTTAATTTAAGTATTTATTTAAGTTTTTTTTTTTTTTAAATAAGAGAATAACCCTTCAAAATGTGTCAAGATGTTATTTGGTGACATCTCTGGTCAAGTGGAAAATTTAATTTTGAATTTAAATCCTACACTATGTAGGTTATGTTTATAATTACTTAACATCTACAAATTGTAATATAGCCTATACTATAGATTAGTTAAAGCTGCAGTCCGTAACTTTTTTTTTGTGAAAAATTATCCAAAATGAGCAAGTATGGGAGAGTGGGGACGGTTGCAACATGGGGCAGTTGCAACATTGCTTATTCTTTCAATCAGGAATGAGCTAGAGTGATGATACTCATACTAGATAAGCTCATATAGCCCCTCTACCTTTCTGGAAGAAAGAGAAGCCACATGTGAGCATTCCTTCTGCAAAAAAATACTTTTTTAAGTAAAAAAGTAATCTTTTTCATGCTCAGATTTTTTGTCATACTGTCTAAACTGTTTGCGTGAAGCATTATAAAGTTATATCATTTTAATCAGTGTTTTCTTAGCTTCTAAAATACATAGCTTACATGTGTCAAGGCTATTGTGTCAAGCTAGCATAGCAAGTTTTATCATGGCTGTCAGTGTAGGGACAGTTGCATCATGCTGTTGCAACTGTCCCCTATGACAACAATTAATGTGCTATATAACCAGTATTGTTTAAGTTACTCTAAAAAGTAATTAATTACTAACTACTAATTACATCTTTCAATAGTCAGCAGGTATATCCCCCTTTTTAAGTAAATACTGTCAGACTAGGCCACAATGTAGGTAATTAACCAAAACATGGTTGTTACTTGTTACTTGGAAATAGTTTTTTTCCCCCCTTTTAGTCTTTATATAGTTAATTTAACTTAGTGAAGACCCTGTCTGTGTACAAATAAAATAAAGAAATTGCAATATGATGTTAAAGGAATTATTTTTTATAACATTTTAATGAATGTTGCAACCCTCCCCTCTTATGGGGTCAGTTGCAACATTTGACTTTGTCTATTCAAGTATAAATTGTATGTATATTATCATATGTACGCATGTTACAGCGGCGTGGGTGGGTAGCTGACAGATTTGGGTTTAATGTATTCAAATTTTGGCTTTCCAATAAAAACAGTCTCTGAGAAACTGAAGAAAATGCAAAAAGTGTTGCAACTGTCCCCACTCTCCCCTACATAACCAGCCGGTGTTCAAAACAATCTCCTTACCTTAGCCCGATTCACAACGGTAAGCTTGTAATGATGTGTTATAATTTGAGTGGTACTGGTAGCTTTCCACGGGAAATGCATTTTGTTCTCAGTTGGTCAGAACAAAAGTGACAGACATGTTACTTACTTGTTGAGATGACATTTTCAGGTGAAAATTCTTATTTTGGTCATAATCCATGACGTAGAATCTGTGATTCTGAAGTACAGTATCCACACCGGTGCGGTGACTGACAGCCACACAAACTCCTCAAAACATTAGATTCATCCGCGCTGAGGAGCCGTTCCGATGCACAACCCACTTAAAGACGATAATTCCGCAAATAACTGCAATTGCAGGTTTCAAACAGAGATGGCGACAGAGGCAAAACTTACGGACTGCAGCTTTAAGCTGTCTTTGTGTCTATACAAGGGGTGCTGTGTCTTTGCATGTCTCTCCACATGGGGTCCCTCAGTTCCATGACCAGACAAAACAAGTCATAGTTCCCAGTGGCTCTTGGGATCCTTTCCGTGCAGCAAGCCTTCTCCCAACAATGCATTGTGTTTCAGGCTCGAAAGATCACAAAGTCTCTGAAGAACTTTGCATCATGGTTCAAGAAATGTTGCGCGACTAAGCTTTCATTGAGCTAGACATATGATCTTGAATACTAATGCTAATTGTCACCTGTACTACTCATACTAAAAATGAGTAATTCAAAGACAAGGCTTAAGCCTAGTCCCAGACTAAAGTGCATGTTTGAGCTGTTTTAACTGAAAGCAATATCTTAAAATATGTCAGTGCCATTGTTTTGTCTCAAGATGCACACCAGTAATGTTTATAAAAGCAACTTAAATGTCCTAATTGAACTACAGCCTAATCCTGTCTGTGAAACCAGGCCATAATATATTAATCCTAGTTTGTCATAATGTCTTGTTATACAGATATTTCATCACAAAACTGCAACAAGTTCTAATGAGGCTGGCGCTGTAAGACCTTGCAAAAACCAGAAACCGTAGTTACTTTTATGTTACATTATGATATTTTTACTTACTATCATACTGGAAGATATGGAAGCTTGTTTCCGCCACAGAATAAAACATTTTAAAAGATAATTGTGACTTTTTATCTCACAATTGTGAGTTTACATCTCGCAATTCTGACTTTTTTTTTTCTCAGAATTGCGAGATATAAAGTCAGAACTCTCACAATTCTGACTTTATAACACGCAATTGCTACTTTATATTACGCAATTCTGACGTTTCAATTCGCAATTGCAACGTAAACTCACAATTGCGAGAGAAAAAAGTCACAATTACCTTTTTATTTTTTATTCTGTGGCAGAAACAAGCTTTCATAGGAAGATGTATTTATTTATTATTATTTATATAGGTCTCTTTTATTTAATCACTTTATTTGAATAAAATGTATTTAATTCAATATTTTTATTTTTATTATTAACATTGTTTTTCTCTAAACCTTTCTACGGACCCGTTAGTGCTCCCTTGTGGCCTCCTGGGGGGTTGAAAAGCCCTGATTTATGTTAGCTACTTGTATGTTTCATTTGTTTTGTTATAAAACAAAAATGTTTTATAATATGTAGTACTTTTTAGATACTACATGAAATTTTTAGAAGCAGAAACAGTGAAAGTGATCTATTGATTACTTGTGGGTGGAGAAATAGATGCAATTGAAGAATGAAACAAAAGTTCTTCCCTATTGTAATGTATATTCAAGTAAAACATCACTTTAGAACTAGTAGCAATGACAGCTTGGGCTGCTTCAATAAAGTAATTAGTGTATTAGCTGGGTGTCATCTGCAAAGTAATGGAAGTTAAAGCCATGATGACGTGACCTAAGGGAAGCATGTAGATGAAGAAGAGTAAAGGCCCAAGAACAGAACCTTGTGGAACACCGTGTGAAACAGGGCCAGTGATGGACTTAGCCTGATGGATAGAAATGTAACGCTGGCAGTCAGACAAGTAGGAAATGAACCAGGGCAGGTCAGTTCCAGAAATACCAAGAACAGAGAATCGTGAGACGAGAATAAAACACAGCATGCCACAGGAAAAGTCTTCAAAAGCATCCCATCCTCTACATATATTTCTATTTATTAGAAAATAAAAAATGTTGTACATTTTGGGTAATGATTTTATGTAATTTAAGTGCTTAACTCCATTAATGAGAATGGCATATTTAATCTAAATGTGTATATCAGTTTAAATCAATCTTTTATTTATTTAAACTGCTATTGTGAACATGCACTGTATTTATGATTAAGACTCATAATGAGGATTTAAAGTGGATTTCCTTCAGATCTGCCATCAGTCCCTTAGCTCACCATTGGTGCCGTCAAACTGCGCTGTCTCCAAAATGTTCATACGCATGGGTCAGAGTTTGCGTACAGGTGCTCAAATTTCCATCAAGTTTGTTTATATAAATCACAACTTACGCGTAGGAAGTGGCGTACGCCTTTTCCAGGGCCTGTTTTGTGCGTAGGCAATGGTTATAAATGAGGCCCCAGATGTGCTCCAACAGTAGCCACTTTCAAATCCAGACTCAAAAATCTGTTTAGCTGTTTTACTGAATGAGCATTGTGCTACTGATTGCACTTCGTTTTATATGTATCATCTTTTTACTCTTTTAATTATTATTTAATTATTCTTCTTTTTATTTTATTTTTTATTTTAAATGCATTTTAAATCTTGCTGTCAACTCTGTAGTAACTAATGTGGTTTACATTAGTCAAATTGAAATGGGAGAGGATTTCTGGATTAGAGTAATCTATTGTGTTCGAGGACCATGAAGAAAACCAGTGCGGTCTGAAAATTCAGCCATAGAGCTCCCCTGGCCGATTTTAGGTGAAAAATCGTCTAGAGAGTTATATAATATAAGTGGGCAGCTGAGCCGATCTTCTGGAGGCCTAAACCCTATGACGATGGTCAGGGGTGGGAGAAGAGACGGAGTGATTTTGGAGCCTGTCTGGTCTTGTGGACCAATTTTTGCCCCCATCTCTCATCGACCTGTTTGCTGCTGGTGTTGTCAGTGATGATGATGAGGAGGAGGAAGAGGATGAGTTGGAGATTGATGATGAGATGGACGACGATGATAATCATTGATCCATTTAATAGTGATCAATTTAATAACCTTACAATTGTTATAACAGAATAAATTAGTTTCATGTGACTAAATTTGCAAAACAAAATAGCAAAAGTTACATTGTTATGAGCCTAAAATGTGTTATTTTCCTGTTTTTCACCAATAAAGAGTGGTTGTACCATGTCAGTGACCTTTCCATTTGATTCCTGGTGTCAGAATTATATGAAAAAGTTGGTTAAAGGTGGGGTAAGTGCTTTCTGGTAAGCAATGTTGATATTTCAAATCACCAAAACAAACACACCCCTACCCCAAAAGGGTCTCGCCCCTATTTTGATAGCTTCATCCCACACATACGTACGCAACGCAGGCAACGACTATGGCGGAATCTGCTGTGCCAGCCGGCCGAGGGTATGATGTCATCAATAAGTGAAAGCAATGTGTGTTACTATGGTAATCCAGTTCGAATGTTCAATAAAAAAAAAAAGCCATCCCTTCCATCCCAAAAACACAAACACAGTTCTCATGAACAGCTCGATAGCATGAGCGTGAACATATTACAATTATGACAAGATTAGAGGGTTATTTCGATCACGAAAAGAGGAACCAAAGGAAACAAACATATATTAGGAGTATATTATCTTACTTTTCGGACACACTTTGGGAGCTGACACTTGAAACAGACAGTGGAGGAGGTTTAGATGCTCCAGGCTTATCGGGTGTAGAAATGAATGGGTTTTTATCATCACTGAAGTGAACGACAGCATATCAACCTCGGCGTCCGATTGCAGGCCTCAGCGCTCTTTGAGTTCTCTCCAGCGCTGGAAAGCTGATACTTCTTGCCTGATCGTAAGCCTTCTTTTGTTCCATAGACATTTTCCACATTTGTTTTTTATCTGCCATCTCTCTCTTTCTGTCGTCGCTCGGCTAATGTCCGTCCTGTGTGTGGTGTCTTTTGAGTAATGACGTGCACTGAGCTCTCTCTTCTCACCATCATTAGTAGACACGCCCCTTACTGCTGATTGGCCACAAGTTTGTTTTGGTACTCGGCCCGAGACACTTTTCTAAAGCATTTTTGAAATATCACTTACCCCACCTTTAATTTGTCTTTGTATGTTGTGTGGATCAGGAGTTAAGAAAATCTGCATTTTTCACCATTCGCAATGACATCACTTCAAGATGGCTGCCAAACGAACCCAATGGGACATTAGTTGACCTCGGCAACATCAAAAATTCTTAACTAGACATCATTAGGGTCCCAAAAAAACAGGTTACAAAAAAATGCCAAACGGGTACATGGGAACCTATTTCTCCTGCTAGACTATGTCTTCATTGCAGAAGAACATGCAGAGGTAAGCACAAACATTTATAGAGTATAGTTATATTTAAAAGATTTTAAACATATTGCCACTGTCTTGTCTTTTTTTCATAAATCATTACTATTGGTCACCCTTTACCGTACATCTCTCTGTGGGTTTTGAAATATTTAACCAATGAGTAACTCCATTGGCTCTTCAAACTGTCAGTCAAACCCCATAACTCCGCCCCGCCTCTGTCGTGAATGAAGTGCAGCTTGGAGCTGATTGGAGATAGATTGCTGCTTTTTTACAATATTAGTGTAAATGAACTTATTTCTTTGAATAAGTACAGCCTTTTCTTTACTCAAGAAACACTATATATATATATACACTCACCTAAAGGATTATTAGGAACACCATACTAATACTGTGTTTGACCCACTTTCGCCTTCAGAACTGCCTTAATTCTACGTGGCATTGATTCAACAAGGTGCTGAAAGCATTCTTTAGAAATGTTGGCCCATATTGATAGGATAGCATCTTGCAGTTGATGGAGATTTGTGGGATGCACATCCAGGGCACGAAGCTCCCGTTCCACCACATCCCAAAGATGCTCTATTGGGTTGAGATCTGGTGACTGTGGGGGCCATTTTAGTACAGTGAACTCATTGTCATGTTCAAGAAACCAATTTGAAATGATTCGAGCTTTGTGACATGGTGCATTATCCTGCTGGAAGTAGCCATCAGAGGATGGGTACATGGTGGTCATAAAGGGATGGACATGGTCAGAAACAATGCTCAGGTAGGCCGTGGCATTTAAACGATGCCCAATTGGCACTAAGGGGCCTAAAGTGTGCCAAGAAAACATCCCCCACACCATTACACTACCATCACCAGCCTGCACAGTGGTAACAAGGCATGATGGATCCATGTTCTCATTCTGTTTACGCCAAATTCTGACTCTACCATTTGAATGTCTCAACAGAAATCGAGACTCATCAGACCAGGCAACATTTTACCAGTCTTCAACTGTCCAATTTTGGTGAGCTTGTGCAAATTGTAGCCTCTTTTTCCTATTTGTAGTGGAGATGAGTGGTACCCGGTGGGGTCTTCTGCTGTTGTAGCCCATCTGCCTCAAGGTTGTGCGTGTTGTGGCTTCACAAATGCTTTGCTGCATACCTCGGTTGTAACGAGTGGTTATTTCAGTCAAAGTTGCTCTTCTATCAGCTTGAATCAGTCGGCCCATTCTCCTCTGACCTCTAGCATCAACAAGGCATTTTCGCCCACAGGACTGCCGCATACTGGATGTTTTTCCCTTTTCACACCATTCTTTGTAAACTCTAGAAATGGTTGTGCGTGAAAATCCCAGTAACTGAGCAGATTGTGAAATACTCAGACCGGCCCGTCTGGCACCAACAACCATGCCACGCTCAAAATTGCTTAAATCACCTTTCTTTCCCATTCTGACATTCAGTTTGGAGTTCAGGAGATTGTCTTGACCAGGACCACACCCCTAAATGCATTGAAGCAACTGCCATGTGATTGGTTGATTAGATAATTGCATTAATGAGAAATTGAACAGGTGTTCCTAATAATCCTTTAGGTGAGTGTATATATAAAGGCTAATGTTTTATGTGTTTAAGGAGCGGAGAAGAGTGTCTGTAGCATTTTTCATCGAGTCATAGCCAATACTCTCCTAAATAGCCTGTGTGTAGCACTTCATCTTTAATAACATAAGATTTTGGCCAATTGTCAGAAGAAAAAAACTGCCCGCACTTACTGCCTCGGATGCGGCTGTTAAAAAGCATGCATCTCTGACATTAATTCTCCGAAATTCGCTGTTCAAAAACCTCAACTCCATTTGAGCTTCATTTTGGTAAAATGTCAATAATATGGTGACACGTGCAGTGTCTGACCATATATTCATTCATTCACTCATGTAGGTTATTTCTTATTTGCTCTTTTGTAACTTTGAACTTGAAACTGTGCTGCGTTTATTTCTGATTTTTGGCATGCCGTTTTCATACTTGATACGATTTGCCCAGCCTGTTTTATGAAGGCCCACCCGTCTGAAACTTTCTGGCCTCGACCCTGGTGCAGGCCAGTCAAGTTCCTCCACACCAAACTCGCTCATCCATGTCTTTATGGACCTTGCTTTGTGCACTGGTGCACAGTCATGTTGGAACAGGAAGGGGCCATCAGTAAACTTGCATGAAATTGTCCAAAATGTCTTGGTATGCTGAAGCATTAAGAGTTCCTTTCACTGGAACTAAGGGGCCATGCCCAACCCCTGAAAAACAACCCCACACCATAATCCCCCCTCCGTCAAACTTTACACTTGGCAGTTAGCACAATGCAGTCAGGCAAGTACCGTTCTCCTGGCAACCGCCAAACCCAGACTCGTCCATCTAATTGCCAAGACAGAGAAGCGGGATTCGTCACTCCAGAGAACACGGCCATGGAAACCCATTCTATGAAGCTCTCTACGCACTGTTCTTGAGCTAATCTGAAGGCCACACGAAGTGTGGAGGTCTGTAGCTATTGACTCATATGCGCACTGTGCGCCTCAGCATGCGCTGACTCTGCTCTTTAAGTGGCCTACCACTTTGTGGCTGAGTTGCTGTTGTTCCCAATTGCTTCCACCTTGTTATAATACCACTAACAGTTGACCATGGAATATTTAGTAGTGAGGAAATTTCACGAATGGATTTATTGCACAGGTGGCAACAACCTATCACTGTACCACGCTTGAATTCACTGAGCTCCTGAGAGCGACCCATTCTTTCACAAATGTTTGTAGAAGCAGTCTGCATGCCTAGGTGGCCATGGAAGTGATTGGAACACCTGAATTCAATGATTTGAAGGGGCGTCCCAATACTTTTAGCAATATAGTGTATAACAGAGAGAAACATAACATACATAACACAAATTACTGGTCATCCATGCATTTATTTCATCAATACAAGCCAAAATGGAGTTGGTTGGGAAAGGAGAAGTGTGTTGAGAACTGTAGAATGTAGAGCTATTAGTATTAGAATATTTGAGAGATATATATTAAGCCGCTGAAAAACACTAACAGACCGTTTCTCAAGATCAGGTACGCCAATATTATTTATATAAAATATTATTTATTGAACAATAATTTTTCATGAACAATAACAGCCATTATACAAGAATAAGAAGTTTGTACAATAGCAAACAGACATTCAGTCAAAAGTACAAAAGTTAAATAAAAATAAAAGTTATGAAACTTAACTTTGCCCTCAATCAAAACTTTTTGATCGGGACTACACTATCTACATTGCATTTACATGTGTGGTCACCAAATACTGCTAGATGCAAATGCTACTGCCTCAAAACAAGGAGCCAGGTGCTACCAGGGCTACAAAGTTGCTAAAGCATTGTGGGACCACTCATATCAGCCTGCTAGATGCTAAGCTGAGGGAGTAAGCAGCCAAAGACGGGAAATTCTGTGACATCCAGTGCGGGTTTCACAGGAACTTCTGGGGCGGCCAAGAGAGGAATTCTGACATGACATGCAGCTCTGACATTCCTCATGATGTCTTATTCTGTGCCCTGAAAAAAACAAACAACAAGGTTATAGTCCACATACATTACAATTAGAATCTTTCAAATGAAAAGTGAATATATCTTCAAAATCATTTGTAGCTGATCTTAGGCCCAGTACCTTAAACCATTCATGTTGAAGGATTTCACTCAAATCAATCCGTTGTCTTGGGCTTTCCTGCAGGAGGGATCGAATCAGGTGGCAGCATTCTGTGCAGAACGATGGAAGAGATTCAGATTATTATCGTAAACTTTACACCTGCTATCTTTGTATTAAGCTGTAAGATTCGACTATTCTATGCTCTATTCGATTCTGTGGTCAGAAAATCAGGAGAAATTCCTGTTTTATCCACATTGGGTGCGTTCTCAATCAGCTCCCTAGTTCAGTAGTCAGGGCACTGATCAGGGAGTCGGCCATTTTAAGGGCTGTCTCAATCGCAGAATCCTTCCAGTGCACTGAAACGTTTGCTCCCTAAAAAGTCCCACAATGCACCGCAAAAAAACAGGGTCCATCGATGCTCACTATGAGTTCCCTTAACGGAAGTTCTGAAGCGTGAAACTTAAATCACGTGAGCCAACTCACTACACATAACGACCGATAATGACACGCGATATATGTTTTTAAAAATAGAAACCATTATTTTATTATATTTCAGCATAAACACACATCGTTAGACAGGTAATGAACACAATCTAGCTAACATTTATCATTTATTTATGGCTGAAATGTTGCACGTATATGTAACAAGCAAAGTATTTATCATAATGTACTTTAAATAACATTACAAGTAATGTCAGAAAGATATCAGCTCTGCTACCAGTAATGATTTTGTACAATGAGGACGTTGTCATGTCGCCGCATCAGTGTCCCAATGTGTAGTGAGCCAGCGTCCTTTACTGTCCTTACCAGTGCCCGAATTCGTGTACACGATATACTGATTCACGAGCTCGGGAGCTAGGGAACTGATTGAGACGCACCCATTATCTATCTTTTATAAAGCCACTTGGCTCAGGTGTTACTTTTCCTCGTTTCTTTGTTTTGTATGATTTTGGTCTTCTTTGTCGTGATGTATGGCATCTCACCGTTTGACAAGCCAGGCATAGACCAGGTGTTGTCATCAATCCTCCGCCTGTCTCTGGGTTCTGGGAAGCGTCCACACACCAACACGAATAAGAGCACTCCTAGAGACCACACAGTAGCTGGTTTCCCGTGATACTTTCCCTCTGCACGGTACTCAGGTGGGCGGTAGTCTAGAGTGCCTGTAGGAAAGAGATTTGTCTGAAGTTTGAAACACCAATGACTGGTGTTATTTCATTTTAAACAATGCTGAGATATGGTTTATATGATACCAATTTAACTTGTCACTAGAACTTAAGTCCCAAACTACAGGTCTGATTCATGATACATACCACAGAATTTTTCATAGCCAGATTCCTGCAGGAGATCCCCACATCCAAAGTCAATCAGTTTGACCGCAAGTATTTCTGTGTTGATCAGCAGGTTCTCCAACTTAATATCCCGGTGAAAAACTCCACGGCGACAGCACATGTGAGCAGCCATTGTTGTCTGCGCCATGATAAACCGTGCCGTGTCCTCATTGAGGGTGCCGCCGTGAACGTTTAGAAAATCCCACAGATCTTTGCAGGGTGAGGGAAGCTCTAAGACCATGATATATTGGTCAGGCTGGTCCTGCCAGTCCAGCAGCTCAATGATCTCTGGAACTTTGGGGCCATTATTAACAAGGATTAACAGGCCAACCTCTAATGGGAGAGGTGCGGGATGACCAGGCTGGAAGAAAAAGTTTTATCATTATGTCTACACATTTTAATTTGAAGACCGTGGGAAAACAGCGTAGCGAGTGTAGCCTACTTACAATGTAGATGTATTTCATGTTCTTTGGCTTTCTGGCAATTTTCACTGCTACCTGATCAACCAAAAAAAAAAGTCAAGTGTAGTAAATAGTGAAAAAATATACATTAAAAGGACTTCAAATGGATATAGTGAGACAAAAATATTTTGTTAGCTAAATATTGTAAGGAAATGACAATACCTCAAGACCATCCTCCAAGCGTTTTCCCTCAAAAACAGAGCCGTATCCTCCCTCACCAAGCATTCTGCCGATTTCATACCGGCTCAAAATGTTGTCTGTTAAAAGATTAATCATTTTAGTTGCTTGGAGAGAAGTGAGTGTAATGTTTGAGGTTATGGCCATAAACTCACCCTCAGTTGTCACGTCCACTCTGTTGTTGTTGTGACCTGGTGCTGGACTGACTGGAAGGGTTTCAACCTGCTGATCTGCAGGAGGAAGGACTTCAAGACCACTGGATAGAGGTTCCTGAGGACCATGATCCTCTAGAGCACAGGCACTGTCCTGTAGGGAATTTTGATCTAAAGCAGGGAATATCAAACAAATAATAATAATTAAACACTGCATAGTTATATTATGGTGATTCTTCAGGAATTCTTAAAAATAAACGTTCTTCGATGTTTCATCTGTTAATATATAAGACATGTCCTGAAAAAAAAAATTTGATCATGACTTTGTAACATGACCACTTCATGGCACTTCATCCTATGGAACAGAAAAATCCCCCTAATTAATTAAGTTCCCATTGATGGATACTGATATATACCTGAACATTTTGATGTACAGAGCTCTAGTAAACAAAAAACAGTTAGCCTACACATTTTGAAATGGTCATATGATTTACCCTCAGTGTGTCTCTCATATATCGCAGTGGTATCTTGGTCTGAGCTGCCGCTCCAGTTCCAGTGAAGAGACGGCAGCTTCTCAAAACTATCCATCCTCCTCCTCTTTCTCATTGGCATCTCATTTTCCTCACCAACACTAACAGGCTGATGGTTTTCAGCCACATCGGTGCTGGATGTTGAGGACGTGCTCTGATGGGAGTCGCACACCTGAGCACTTCGAGAACTTCGTTTTCTTTTTTGGCCAATGGTAAAAGATGTCAGCTTGGTTTCATCTGTGTTTAAAGATATATGACATGTCCTGGAATAAAAATCTGATCATGGCCTTGATCTAATCTTCAACTGATTTTTGATCAAATGTGATGTTGTGTATTTTTAACATATTGTAACGAATGACACTAGGTTTCCATTAATGGATACTCGTATCTAGCTGAGAATTATGTAGACTTGATGATGTACAGAGCTCTAATAAACAGAAAACAACTGGTCATTGGATTTACCCTCAGCGTGTCTCTCACTAATGGCTGCAGTGGTCTGACCCTGACCTGAGCTGCTGATCCAGTGAAGAGAGCGCAGCTCTACAGAGCTGTACTTCCTCCACTGTCTCTCCTGACTATCACTTTCCTCACTAACAGACTGATGATATACATACATAGAACACATAGAAGAGATTTGACCTTGATTTCTTCCCATATCACAATAAACAAAGAACATATCAAACAGATGCACAAAAAGGTGTCAAAAGGTTGTAGCTTATTATGGTCAATACCTTAAACCATTTATGGTAAACTGCTGGAGGGGTTTGAACCTGCTGATCTGCAGGAGGAAAGACTTCAAGACCACTGGATAGAGGTTCCTGAAGACCATGATCCTCTAGAGCACAGACACTGTCCTGTAGACAATCTAAAGCAGGGAATACCAAACAAAAGCATGTTTCAAACAAATAATAGCCTAATAATTATTAAACATTGCATTCTCATGTTAAGGCGATTGTTCTGTTAAAATGTTTTATTTTTTCAACTTTTATAGCTTTTTAAACAATCATTGTTTAATATTTATGCCAAATCTGATCATTGGCTTGATCAAACTTCAGTTGTATTTTGATATAATTTGTGATGGATTTGTAACATATGGTAATGACACTTCAATGATATTCTCCAATGGTCGTTTGATTTACCTTCAGAACTAGTAATCTGGTCTGAGCTGCCGCTCCAGTCACAGTAACGAAGAGACGGCAGCTTCACAAAACTATCCATCCTTCTCATCTTTCTCACTGGCATCTCATTTTCCTCGCCAACACTAACGGGCTGATGGTTTTCCGCCGCATCGGTGCTGGATGTTGAGAACGTGCTCTGATGGGAGTCGTACTCGTACACCTGAGCGCTAGAACTACGCTTTCTCTTCAGTGCCATGATAACAGTTGTCCACTTGGGTAACTCTATCATATAAACTGCAGAGAATAAGCAATGAGAAGACTGAGAAAACTGACGGTAGCTGGTTTCACACGCGCGACTTTGTTTAAGTTAAAATAGCGCACACAACGTTCTATTTCTTTATGACGCCATCATTTCTTTATTTCTTTATGACGCCATCGCATTCCTGAGGGGCGCTTTTCAAATCCGCGTGACATTGCTCACAGCTGAGAAAAGGCTTGTTTCCTTTTCTTGCTTCAATTTCTATTTCTATTTGTTATATAACTTATGTATATTTAGGAAATGTTTCTATTTAAGACATCTTACCTCAAGGGTCTCGCTTAACTTTCACTTCACAATAAATATTTATTATATATTTATAAATATTTTACTCTACAAATCTAAATGAATTCCTGTACATTAACAAATATAAAAACTTAAATCATAAATTCATAGACCACTATTATGAAAAAAGGTTAGCATTTAAGTTCAGAATAATTTAGGTTTTATTTTATTTATAATTTAAGTCTTTAAGTTTTTTTTTAATAAGAGAATAACCCTTCAAAATGTGTCAAGATGTCATTAAATTTTGAATTTAAATCCTACACTATGTAGGTTATGTTTATAATTGCTTAACATCTACAAATAGCCTATACTATAGATTAGTTAAAGCTGCAGTCCATAACCTTTTTTGGTTAAAAATTATCCAAAATCAAATTTTGAGCAAGTACATAACCAGCCGGTGTTCAAAACAATCTCTATTCACAACGGTAAGCTTGTAATAATGTGTTATAATTTGAGTGGTACTGGTAGCTTTCCACAGGAAATTCGAGCATGGCGCCGTTCGTCTTTGCGTCATTACGTCATGTCTGTATACATAAAGAAGGAGTCCTAAGTCCTGGGCTATATCGCATGTGAGGATGCTGCAGGTGGCGGATCATTTATAGCCTTTTCTCACAGCAGCTGGAATGATTAAATTTATCAGTGACAACTGGAGATTCACCCGTAGTCAAAAGCAAAAGATTAGACTGTACAGAAATTGAAATCCACAGGTAACATGAATACACACCAAATACACGTAGTCACGCAATGCTGATGTTGTTAACATTAACAATTTGAGAAAAAAGTATAACAATAATAATAATTTGCATGGTTTGATGTGATATGAGCTAAGCGATCGTTAGTTTTATTCACCGTTGGTAGCGCAATTTATTGTAATGCTTTTTGTTCTCAGTTGGTCAGAACAAAAGTGACAGACATGTTATTTACTTGTTGAGATGGCATTTTCCGGTGAAAATTCTTATTTTGGTCATAATCCATGACGTAGAATCTGTGATTCTGAAGTACAGTATCCACACCGGTGCGGTGACTGACAGCCACACAAACTCCTCAAAACATTAGATTCATCCGCGCTGAGGAGCCGTGCCGATGCACAACCCACTTAAAGACGATAATTCCACAAATAACTGCAATTGCAGGTTTCAAACAGAGATGGCGACAGAGGCAAAACTTACGGACTGCAGCTTTAAGCTGTCTTTGTGTCTATACAAGGGGTGCTGTGTCTTTGCATGTCTCTCCACATGGGGTCCCTCAGTTCCATGACCAGACAAAACAAGTCATAGTTCCCAGTGGCTCTTGGGATCCTTTCCGTGCAGCAAGCCTTCTCCCAACAATGCATTGTGTTTCAGACTCGAAAGATCACAAAGTCTCTGAAGAACTTTGCATCATGGTTCAAGAAATGTTGCGCGACTAAGCTGTCATTGAGCTAGACATATGATCTTGAATACTAATGCTAATTGTCACCTGTACTACTCATACTAAAAATGATTTCCCCGGTTTCAAAGACAAGGCTTAAGCCTAGTCCCAGACTAAAGTGCATGTTTGAGCTGTTTTACAGTTTTTTTTACAATTGCTATGACAATTTTTTCAATACTTTTAATACATTTCCTAAACTCTTAACACAGTTAGCACAACATCTGTCTGTGTAGGCTATACAATTAACACATTTCTTGTTGCTTTGACACAAAATGCATACAGTTAACTCAAATTTAAAATGCTTTAACTTCTTTTACACATAAGCTCAACCAAGACCAAAACAATGGATTTTTACTGCCAAATTTACCAGTGCTTTAACACTGTATGTCAGAACAGATAACACCATGTTCTAAACCTAACCTTATAGGCTAAAGTCAAGGTAAACAGCTGTTTATATTGTGAATTGAAACACAAATATATTTCATTCCATTGTTAGTGAGAAACAGCTGATTTGAAGTTATGATAATATATAAATCACAACTGATTCCCATCTAGGAATTGTTCAGGTGTTGATGTTCTTTCAACCACATGACCATATGGTATACAGTAAAAGAGCCTCTTTGGGCTTATCTTGTGTGAAAACAATATAGAGCAACACAAAGAAAGTAAGAAAAATGCCTGCATGAGGGAGAGGAAGATGAGCACCAGGACAAGGGAGAGGAGTGGGACAAGGGCAAGGTAGAGGAAGATGAGTACCAGGACAAGGGAGAGGAGTGGGACAAGGGCGAGGTAGAGATTGAGGAGTTAGAATGCATGGTGGCGCTCAAAGAAGGGCCAGAATTAGGGTAACGGATGAAATAAGAGCTACTTATTATGACCATGGCATAAACCACAGGCTATCATACAGAGAGACTGGTGAACGAGTACAGCCAAATCTCAGCGGGACACAGTGGCATCCATTATCCAGAATTTTCGAGAAACCAACAGGTAGGATATTGTATAAGGGCTTCTCCTACTGCAAAGTGTAAATACTTTTACCATGTATTACAGTGAGTATGCCTCTGGTCTCTAATATGTAACTGCATTTTGTCTATCTAAGGATTCAACACCTCCCTCAGGGTGCAGAGGAAAGCTCCTGGATGAAGAACAGGAACTTGCTATTGTCAACATGGTGATTGCTGATAATGAAATAAAACTGAAGGGCATTCTATAAAGCTACTCTGAGATGGGTCATTCATTTTGTGTATTGAATTTCTGCAGCAAAAGAAACTAAATGCATGCATTTACTAAACCCAACAAAACAATGTGGAGAGGCTTCAAAAGAAACAATCTATGATCAATAAAATATATTGTCTATTGTATAATCTATTGACCGGACACATAAAATAATGCAGTTTCTGTAATTCCATCTGGTGTTAGTGTTTTTATGACATTGTGCTATGATTGACTAAATGTTCCTGTTGGAAAAGAACATGTGTTAGGGTTTTGGTAGACAGTGTATTGTGTTAGTGTATTATTGTATTTTGAAAATTAGTGTTGAAGTTTAGTTTACAAAGTGTGATTTTGAGCATGAAATTAACCGTTTTGACAATTGTGTGTTGTAGGTGTGTTGATGTGTTAAGAGTTTAGGAAAACTGTTAAAAGTATTGAAAATTGTCATAGCGATCGTAAAAAACTGTAACTGAAAGCAATATCTTAAAATATGCACACCAGTAATGTTTATAAAAGCAACTTAAATGTCCTAATTGAACTACAGCCTAATCCTGTCTGTGAAACCAGGCCATAATATATTAATCCTAGTTTGTCATAATGTCTTGTTATACAGATATTTCATCACAAAACTGCAACAAGTTCTAATGAGGCTGGCGCTGTAAGACCTTGCAAAAACCAGAAACTGTAGTTACTTTTATGTTACATTATGATATTTTTACTTACTATAATACTGGAAGATATGGAAGCTTGTTTCCGCCACAGAATAAAACATTTTAAAAGATAATTGTGACTTTTTATCTCACAATTGTGTTTACGACAAATACATTTTTTTTCTCAGAATTGCGAGATATGAAGTCAGAACTCTTGCAATTCTGACTTTATAACACGCAATTCTGACTTTTCAATTCGCAATTGCTATGTAAAATCACAATTGTGAGAAAAAAGGTCACAATTACCTTTTTATTTTTTATTCTGTGGCAGAAACAAGCTTTCATAGAAAGATGTATTTATTATTATTTATATAGGTCTCTTTTATTTAATCACTTTATTTGAATAAAATGTATTTAATTCAATATTTTTATTTTTATTATTAACATTGTTTTTCTCTAAACCTTTCTACGGACCCGTTAGTGCTCCCTTGTGGCCTCCTGGGGGGTTGAAAAGCCCTGATTTATGTTAGCTACTTGTATGTTTCATTTGTTTTGTTATAAAACAAAAATGTTTTATAATATTTTATAGTACTTTTTAGATACTACATGAAATTTTTAGAAGCAGAAACAGTGAAAGTGATCTATTGATTACTTGTGGGTGGAGAAATAGATGCAATTGAAGATCTAGAGATACAAAAAACGAATGAAACAAAAGTTCTTCCCTATTGTAATGTATATTCAAGTAAAACATCACTTTAGAACTAGTAGCAATGACAGCTTGGGCTGCTTCAATAAAGTAATTAGTGTATTAGCTGGGTGTCATCTGCAAAGTAATGGAAGTTAAAGCCATGATGACGTGACCTAAGGGAAGCATGTAGATGAAGAAGAGTAAAGGCCCAAGAACAGAACCTTGTGGAACACCGTGTGAAACAGGGCCAGTGATGGACTTAGCCTGATGGATAGAAATGTAACGCTGGCAGTCAGACAAGTAGGAAATGAACCACGGCAGGTCAGTTCCAGAAATACCAAAAACAGAGAATCGTGAGATGAGAGCCCGAGTCGATGGCTTTCAATAGCAGTACAATGGATGGGATTCATTTGGCCCTGTGGATTTTGAGAAAATAAAGTCTGTTAATTTTTACTCTCGCTAGTTCATTTAATTTGTTCACTAATGTCAATGTATAATTGTCATTTTCAAAATTTTCACTTTTTTTGCATATGCAACCTTGATTGGAATTGACACAGAATAACAAAATTATGCACAGAAGTGACATTTCATCTTCCAAAAGATGCTGGAAATTTATTAATAGCTATACTTGAATAGATAAATGACCATTTTCAGTATTTGGGATAGGCCTACATATTTATTTTCTGAAGTCTTGACAGTAATTATGAATTCTGACCTGCATAATGTTGCCAGTTCATCTTGAAATAATGATTTTCTTTTGCAAGGTTTTTATTAGGTTTCATATTAGTATTGCTCAGGATTGCCCGTTACTGTGATACAAAACCTCTTTTAACAGTTAATTTATCAGCCATTGAAAACTCCGTATTTGTTGACCACTAACCTGAATTTTGCTGCATCCCAGTATGCTGGAAAAATGACTCGAAAGTGCAACAGTAACCTTTTCAAAAATGCTAAATTAAAAAGTATGACATTTTTAGGCACAAATATCACCATTTGGATTCTTTCATAGTGTATGTGATATGTAGTGGTGACTTGGAAAGTGCTTATGTACAAACCCTTCCCTTATGAAAATGAAAGGAAACCATTTGTTACAAATAACACACTACAAAGTGTCTTTTTGTTAATGTTTAATTACTGATTCTTGGAAACCATTACAGCAAGTGGTGAGTGAAACGTTTCCCAACAGATAAAAGGCATTTTTATCGAATCCAACTGCAATCTAAAGCAATTTCAACTGCAAAACTTGGGGCCAGCCCTATCATTTTCTCTATTATTTTTTTGAAAACAAATGCTTTCTTGGTTCTAATGACAATCACATTAGTATAAAGTTGCTTTATGAACAAACTTGGCCTAATTGCACAGTGTTTCATCCAAATGTTTTTTTCAAAGGAGAGAATAAATTCTGGAATACCATTGAGCAGACTGATTTATGGGATTGCAGTTATTGTTTGTACTGTTTTAACATCAGATTTGTTTTAGTTCTTAACTACAAAGATCTGTTTGGACAACCAGAAGTCTGATCAGAGAGAAAATGCTAAACAGTCTGTTGTTCTTTTAAGGGGAGGCACTACAGGTCCTTTCCTCTTATCAAAACAAACTTACTTGCATATGACAAAAAAATATTAAAAATGCACTTTTGCATTTAAAGGTATACGTCAAATCTTAAATATAAAGTTGTGTGCATGTAAATAAACATGCTTTTTGCTCTAAAGATATTAATTAAAATGCTTATGAAAATGGCGAAATGTATTTTAAGTGGTGAAACATGAAATTATTGTATTTGCTATATGAGCAATACGTCAGTTCAATGAAAAATAGTTATATTTAATCACTTACGCATGTAGTACCTCCCCTTAAGATACTCCAATCACAACTCACCATAAGCTGAATTAAAAGACAAGCCAATGGAATGATTCAGCAAATGATTGAAAACAAGAAATGAAAGCTGTTGGTTCATCGTTCATTTGAATTGAACTACAGGTTGGGAGTTGGCATTGTCTGCTAATATCTTATAATATTACAAAGGTATGCACTAATATTGACTGAAATTGCAATACTGGTTCTTGAAGCTTTACGGTGCACCTTAACTTGCTAATTCTGTTGAACATGGTTGTTGAATACTGTATAATGCATACATTAAAATTTATGTCTCGATAAAAAAAAAATCAACACAAGACTGAGCAGGTATGGAATAAGGGAGCCTGTCTGTTTTATTTACTTGTTTGCTACAGAATCTAGTCACCATTGGCCAGCCCAAGTCCTTTAAACCTTATTCTGAGAGTTTATCTCTTTGAATATACCATTTTAAAAAAGGTGAAAAGCGTAAATGGCAAATAAATTAAACAGTATAAATTGAGGCCAAAAATGTTTTCTAAACTGCAACTGGTTACAACCAACTGGGAGTATAGCAGGGTATTGTTTTTTCCTGACCAACACTCTCTCATTTGTTAAGTCAGACATCATTGTCCATCTCGGAGGTAGTCTAGGATCGGTGTGTCAGTTTGTCCGTGTTGTACCATTGACCTTAAAACCACTTCCATTATGTCTTTTATAGCATCTCAGATCATTTTAGATATTCTTCAATTTGTGGTTTCTGTTTGTTCATTTATAAAGTTGCTGTTTTGGTGTTAACTGTAAACAGAAAATAAGATGTCCAGTGAAGCATTAGTCCAAAGGTCTAGGCATCAAATTGGCTTCTTCTTTACCTCCATTCTTCCCCAAACATTCAAGAACTGTTTTAGCCCTCATCAGTGTTCTTCCTAGAAAGAGAAATAGAGTTTAGGATAATATACAAATATTAGGATTCTCCATTATTATTTGAACAGAGTAAAGATCTATTAATTGTTGCTAGTTTATGAGCCACCCAGTTCAAGTTACAGTTTACACTTTCTATGCTTTGAGCTGTAGCTGTGTTTCCAGTCGGGCCAAAAGCGAGCCTGCTAGTGTGTGCCAGGGCCAGTCGCGTTTCCACTGTCACTTCCGGGGCTTGATTGGGCTTCATCAGGGCTTCCTCTGGGCCAGCGGCCAGGGTTTTTGGCCCACCGAATACCTTGGTCCAAGAGGAGTGGTCATGAACAAAGGCGGAGTTTAGGAGACGGTCAACACCGCTGCTCATTTCCCAACCGGAGTCGGACAATGATGGAGAGACTCAAGAAGTAGAAGAATGCAACAGGACGTTTCTGAATGGTTAGTTGATGAATGTATGTAGCTGATGAGGAGTTAACTATCTAGTGGGAACTGTTGTAAGATGCCTACAACAACTCTTCCTCTTCTCAACATGGCCTTTGTTGCATGTTCCCGGGGGCAGGGTTTATGTAAATTTTAGGGTTAGTGATGTCACTAACCCGTGAATGAGCTTGTTGTAGTCCCTACCAGCCGTTTGTTGTAGTCCTTAAAAAGCGATTTCTTTAAAAGAAAATATCTCCCTTCGCTTTGAACTTTGAGCGTCGTAACTTTGCAGATGTTGTTTATGCTCAAACAGCAACATTACACACTGACAAAAGTTAAAAAAGTGAAATCATAATCAACCACCCCTTTAAACAATTTTCAGCTCAAAACTCCCTTTCAGACACCAGCGAATGTTTGAAATAATTTCCTTGTGATCCAATGGGGATTCTTATCACCAAATGAGGCAGAAATATATTTATATGCGATGCTAAAGGCTACTTATGCTAACCATTGCGATGATAAATACACGTTCATGGAAAATACCAGAGACTACTTGAAAAACGTAGACAAATCATATATTATAATTATAATTGTGTATTTATTTGGTTTCATGTTTTATCTGTCTTTTCCTGTGCCTTTGTTGATACCCGAATAAAGTATGTAATAAAAAACATGCACTCCGGTTAACACATCTAACTCATCGTGAGCTCCCTTTGTTGGTCTGGCTGAAAGGATAACAGTATAGTGAGCTGGAAAAGATCACTCAAACCTCAGATCGGATAATTTCGTAGAAAATTAATAGAAATGCTCTTTCTAAAGAAATTTAACGTAAACATATTATATTTTACCAATATTTGTGTAAGCCTTTGGACTTAAAAGCCTTAATGGAGTTGTTTTGTGCATCCCTGTGATCACAAAAAAATGGAAGCAGGTGCAAATTAATAGGTATGTGTTCTCTTTTATGTGAAATGCTAAATACCAGTTTGATTCAGCATGATTGATGTGCACTCCTGGCACAAATTTTTAAAAAAATTTACGGTCTAACTTTTTTTATTGTAAAACATTAATTAAATATCGATGCTGGAATCTTAAGTCTTTAAGTAAAGACCAAACGTTCGCTTCTTGCTCATTTTGTGATCTAGCTAGTTTTCAATAAGCTGGTGAAACGATGGGGTTGTGTGACGTCGTTCTATGGAGGCATGTTAAGGGCGGGTTTTAGAGTAGCGCTGCAGGGCTACTGGCCCAACAGTGGAAACACAACTTTATTTTGGCCTCAATGCGCGTTGTTAGCACTGGCAGTGGGAAAGCGGATAGTGAGGTTGTACTTAATTAGCAAACATTACTGCAGCGGCAGCCCTTGTGTAAAGCCCTCCTCTGGTGAAGATCAACTTGGGTAAAGACCTGTGGTTCTATCTGCACAAGTCCACCGAGCAAGGACACCAACAAGGCACAGCAGGTTGAACTAAGTATCCCTTTCTTTTCTCCCTTTCTACTTGCTTGTTTCCCCTGTAATATTAAATTGCCATCAGTTCATCTCTGTTGTCCATGGCAGACAGAAGTATAAGCACATCTGCACATAGAAGTACACACCAAGACACCTACGGTCCCTTGCCACCTCCTCTCCTTGGCCTGTCACCCTCTCTGTCTGACTGTGGAACTGTCAGTCGTCTGTCAACAAAGCTGACTTAATTTCAGCCTTTGCCAGTCAGTCAAAACGTAATGTTATGGCTTTGACTGAAACATGGATCTCAGCAGACAACACTGTTACTCCTTCAGCCCACTCCACCGACTTCATTTTCTCCTACACCTCTCGTCTACTCATTTCCAACAATTTCCAATTCACTCCTCACCCTGCAATTACATTTTTGGAATATCATGACATCACTGTTATTAAAGCCAAACTTCATCTTGTCATCATCTACTGCACACCTTCCTGAGCTTTTCCAGAGGATGGCATGCCTCTGGTAGTTCTTGGTGACTTTCAACCTCTTTGACTGCTGATGTCTTTGCCAGCTATTTCAGTGATAAGGTGGCAACCATCAACAATCAGTTCTCTGCACCACTTAACCACAACTAATCTCCACCCACACACATCCTACACTTCTCTCCCTTCACAGAGAACGAGGACTCCAAAGTACTCTGTGCCAGCTGTCCTACAACCTGTCCCTTTGATCCAATCTCCTCCCACCTTCTACAGGAGATCTCACCAACATTGCTACCCACTCTAACTCACACCATCAACATATCCCTTATCACTACCAACAAATTTACCACTGCATTTAAGCAGGCTCCTGTAACCCAACTCTCAATCCTACAGCAGTTGAAAACTATAGTCCAGACTATCTTCTTCCTTTTCTGTCACAAACTTTTGAAAGAGTTGTGTTCAATCAGCTTTTTTACCTTTCTTTCACAAAACTACTGGCGACAACCAATCTGGCTTCACTCCACATCTGCTGAAACTCTACAGCTGGCAAGAGTGTCCTTATTCTACTAGACCTGTCTGCTGCCTTTGACACTGTAAATCACCAGATCCTCCTGTCCACCCTTTCTGACTTGGGCATCACAGGTACTTTGGTGGCTTCAGTCTTACCTCAAAGGCAGATCTTTCAAGTTGTCATGGAGGAGAGGTGTCTGAGTCACATCAGTTAATCACTGAGGTGCCTCAAGGTTCAGTGCTTGCTCCTCTTCTTTTCTCCATTTATACAACTTCATTGGGAATTATCATAAAGGCTTGGCTTCTCCTAGCACTGCTTTTTAGATGTTACACAGCTCTATCTGTCATTTCAACCTGATGATCTCTCTGCCTTAGCTAGTATCTCTGCCTGCCTTTGAGACACCTCTGCCTGGATGAAGCACCCTCTCCAGCTCAACCTTGCAATTCCTGAAGACCTGTCAGTTGGCCACAACAACACTGTGCAACTGGGGTCTACAACACTAACACCAACTAGGACAGCAAGGAACCTGGGGGTTGTGTTTGACAAGTGTGGGTAATCTGCAGGTTGGAGTAATGGGCATGACGAAAGGTTGGGGCGTGTCGAAAAGTAGGGGCATGGAGAAAGGTCTTTATCATTGGTTGCAAAAGCTGCCTGTCAGGGTGTGGGGTAGGGTTAGGGATAATTTTCTGTTCAGTTCACCTTTCACCTTCTTTCGGCATGTCCATTACTCCGACCTGCAGCTATCCCTGTCTCGTGTTTGATGACCAACTGAGCTTTTCCACCCATATTCCAACAACAGCCTGGTCTTGCAGGTTTGCGTTTTACAACATCAGGAAAATCAGACCCTTCCTGTTCCTGAGGTATCCCACACAACTTTTTGTCCTTTCAAGACTGGATTACTGCAGTGCTCTCTACTGGCAGCTTCTGCAGAGGATTCAGAATATTGCAGCATGTCTTCAATCAGCCAAAGAGAACCCTTGTCACACCCCTCTTGATCTCTCTGCACTGGCTCCCAGTTGCGGCCAGAATCAAATGTAAGGTTTTGACGCTGGCTTTTAGGACTGCAACTAGAACAGAAACTCTCTACCTCAATTCCCACCTACAAGTGTACGCTCCCTCCAGCCAGCTAAGGTCACTGAATGAGCGATGCCTTATTCCTTCACAAGATGACAAAAAGTCACTCTCCAAAACTTTCACCCTCTCTGTTCCTCACTAGTGGAATGAGCTGCCAACCTCCACCCAAACTGCTGAGACCATCATATCTTTGAAGAAGCATCTAAGACACACCACTTCAGCAAGCACTTAACCATCACACACCCTTAAACCAATGCACTTACACACACACACACAAACAAATTTCTCTTTTCTAGCTTGCTTCAAATATACCTGGCATTGTATATTCTGAATATTGTTGGTTCCTTGACAAATTGCTTTTGTTACTTTCTTGTTAGTCACTTTTGATAAAAACATCTGCTAAATGCATAAATGTAAATCTTATTAACCTCTTGTGTGAAGGAAGTGTCTTCTTGATGAATTCCATTTGCAGAATTTGCACTAGCATGTGCCTGTGAAGATGAAGAAAGAGTGAAATAAACCATTTCAATATTTATTATACTGTTGGACTTACTATACTGTTAGCGTACAAATTATAAATGGGGCCAAAACTGCCTGTAGTTGAAGAAACCCCAAGCAGCAGTAGCAGGTTGAGGTGCTAACTGTCTGCATGTTTACCTGGTTCTTGTCCGGGTGGGTACGCATGGCCTCCACTAGCTGGTCCACATGTTGGTTGTGTTCCAGAGCGTTCCTCAGGGCATCTTCTGTGCTCAGCAGCCTTTGACGCAGACGGGCCACCTCTGTGTCTGAAGCAGATGGGTCCATCATAGAGTATCGACGGTGGTCTGGAGACGACCTTTCCCGACTCTGATATAAGGAAATTGTACAACTTAAACGGGATGAACAATATATCAGTGAACATATCTGTGGAAGTATAAAAAAGGGAGTTGCAAACTAGTGACAGTAAAGATGCTTACATTGTTACAAAAAATCTATTTCAAATAAATGATGTTCTTTTTAACTTTCTATTCATCAAATAATCCTGAAAATGTTTCATGGTTTCCACAAAAATATTAAGCAGCACAACTGTCAACAATTAGACGTTTCTTGAGCACCAAATCAGTATATTACAATATTTCTGAAAGAACATGTGACACTGAAGACTGGAGTAATGATTCTGAATATTCAGCTTTGCTGTCACAAGAATAAATTACATTATAAAAAAATATTAAAGTAGAAAACAGATTGATTTAAAATTGTTAAAATCTTAAATTTAATTGAAGGGTGCTTTCACACTGGTAGTTTAGTTCGAAATGGGGCACGGTTCGCATAAAAAATTGCTAATGTTAAAGCTGTCATGCGGACCTGGGGTACCGATCCCGAGACTATCTGAAGGAGGTGGTCTGAGATCGGTTGCACTTGAACTGTGGCACGATTCACGTGATTGTGAAAGCAACATGGACTCGGATGTGCACTTGTTCAGGAAGAAAAGTAACCTGCGCATGCATTTTAGCCAATGACAATGTATTTAGTTCAATAAAACACATGTTAGGGATGATAGTGTTGATGATTTACCTTGGGTACGAGCAAGAGTGATCCTGCAGTGTAATCGCACATAGCGAGTGCAATCAGGGCAGCAAATGAATGGGAATCCACTATCTCCTCTAAAGATTGCTTATGCAAGCAGCAGAAAGCAACACATATACAGTAAAATCAAGTGTTGTTTTCTCAGCTGCGCATAATAGCACCACATTAATAAAAAACACAATATATTGGCCACATTCAGCTTTCTATCATGTGGCGTGCACGTTTGTGATGACGTAAGATGAACGCAAGTTCACCAGCGTTTGATAGAATCAAGTTGAGTGGAAACCAGACCAACGCTGCAGGGGCACCGGAAACAATCATGCTCGGACTGCAGCAAACGTGCCCAGTGTGAAAGCCCCCTAAAAGTATTAATGGCATAAGATGTTTGCCATAAAACAACGACAATGGCTGCAGTCCCAGGTTTCTGCCCATGTGTCTCACCAGCAGCAAAAGTTTCTCCCGCAGGGTTTTAATGTCATCCTGTAGTTTCTGCTCCTTCATCCTCCACTCCGCCCTGTGGACTTCACGGCTAAGGTCCCGATCCACTCCAGCAGAGTGGCGCGGAGATTCCAGCAATAACACCCGAAGCTCATTCAGGCTCCTGATATGCATTCCCATGCACACACACACAGGAAAATACAACATATTGCATAAAATTAAATATTAATATAAAAAAACTAATTCGTTGTTGACATTTAAACGTTGGCTGTAATAAAAATATTTTTTATGACAGATTTATTTAAACATACATTAAATAATGAAGACAACAGGTTAAGTAAAATATATAATGGATGTTTAATATAGTGCATTTAGCAAAATGCTCCTCTCGAGTTGAATGGCTTTCCTGAGTTAATGTTATGTGACATTGTTTACAATTGTTTTATTGACACTGTTTTATTGACACAGTCAGTGTCAATTTCAGTAAGTTGTTTCTTTCTGATGTTTATTCATGCTATAAATAGTAGTAAAGAGGAAGAGCAGAACAGCACTGCCGTTTGAACTGAGGATGATACATCGATCTGTCACACCACATTAAATTTTGTTATAAAATTGACAGAATTTGAAAGCTCAGACTTTGTTTCACATCTCTGTGCCACCAGAGAAGCGCTAATTAAATGTCACCATTTAGGTTAATGATTAACTGAATTTTCGTTTTCGGCCGAATATTTTTAGTTGTTGGTACATCACTAGTAATTGGGGATCTGCCTGTGTCTGTAGTTCATCAAAAAAATTACAGAGAGCAATGTGCGTCTATACCACTGATCTATATACATTACTGGATTGCTCATCACGTTCTAAACTGTCATCAGGCAGTGAAGCCACCGGAAGTGTTCCAGCGGCCATCTTACAATTTCCTACCGACAGAGGGCGTCATTGACTTACAGCCAAAACACTGACCTAAAAATCACACGATTTGCACCGTATCAGTCTCACAGGATTAGTTTTACGATATATGTATGTAAATGAATAGTTACTTCAGATGTTATCTGTAATGTTTATGGTCTTTTCGGAGAGGATAAGTCATATATTGAAACCGTTAATGTGGATGTGTCTACTGCACACTGCCGAGTCGTGCCGACACAGGTAACGTAACTGAACTAACACAAAATATATTTCTTTATGTATGTAATTATGGAGGAAATATTAAACATTAACATATATCTGTGTTTAGCTGCAGAAATTGATTTAAATAGTTTATACAATAAATATTAATACAAGCCTCTGTTACTATATTGCACTATATTGTATTACAATTCAAAGTTTGCCATGCATCATCTCGGAAATAAAGCAGTTAGCGTTATTTGTCTGAATAAGTTATTCTGCGTGTATTTTATTTCCTAATTGAGCAAAATCTATTTCAGACTCTTAAAGACAGCGCAAATTGATGGCGTTGGGTAAAGTGTTATGTATGCCATGTTGTTGAATTAATTATTAATTTAATCATCGTTTAAATCATTAACTGCTTCGAAATGCATGCTGTTAACGAAATCATTGTTGAAACATTTGCAGTTAGCCTAATGTATGAATAAAAACAATACTACAGCACAACATAAATACATAAACACAACAGTACAAGGCGATTTCAGGTTACATGGCATAAATCTTTATTCCGATTTCAGAATGCACGCTTTGACATTTGTAATACATACGCTGAAGTGTCTCGTCCGCCCGCCGAGCTGATATTCGCTACTTTAATTAATAAGCAGAGGAAATTCCTGACTTTAAACGAATAACCATTTACATGCTTAGGACGTTTGTGTTGTAAGAATGTACAGGGAGACTTCAGATGTGTCTCCTTAGGCAATGTTCTCTCACTAAAATCATATAATTTCCTATTGATTCAATAGAACGCGTGAGCTTACTAGGAAATACCAATATGGCGGCGTGGCGGCTTCACTTTTTATGACGTCATGAGCAATCCAGTTCTCTATATAGATCAGTGGTCTGTACATATATTTTTAGTTCTCCATGCAGAGTTCTATAAGGACAGAGCCTAAATGCATCAAAGGATTTATATTCACTGTCAGCATGTAGTATTGACTGAAAAGGCTAAATGATGTTTAGGTCACAGTTTTAATCAACGTAATAGTCTTCATTAGCTTAAATTGCTCTCGAGTGGATTACAATCAGCAATGGTACACGAGTAACCATTTATCCTGGTGTATTGGGAAGCAATACAATCCAGATGATGGTTCTCCATGACAGAGATAAAACAAAAGGTGGAGTACTAATTCCAAGTACACACTCGTTTCAAGTGTAAGAAAGACTATCAAAGAATATTAACTGAGACAATAACTTTCCAGATGGCACATGTTGTCATTATTAAGTGGTTAAAACCTCACACCCGTAATAAAATCACAGAGTCCACTCCTTACTTCTCTTTCTTCAGAAGCTCCTGGCTAATAATCACCAGCTGGCCTGATGCATCATGGGATTTCTTGGTCATGGACTCCAGCTCTGCCTCCAAACGTGTCTTCTCCCTAAAGAATCCTTCTGCCGCCTTCTCTCCCAAACGAACCTTTTCCTCCAAGGCTACACACGAGATGTAGTTGATTTTAATGTTAGAAAGAGAACAAAATATCACTAGAATCATCCTATGTTGTTAAATATTATGCTCTTTGTTGTTTTATTAAACTTATGAGAATATAATGTCAATCTTTAAATGTGATAATTACCAGTTATTTGGGTCTTCAGGGCATCTACTTGGGTTGTTAGAGTGGATACTTCTTTTTCCCTTTTTGTGAGTTTCTCCAGAGTTTCTAATAGAAAGTATGAAGTTATAAATACAGGCAAAGAGAACATATTTCATGTTCTGAAATGTCTGAAAACGTTTATGATTATGATGGTGATTCACTATTTTCATTATAGAAACTACTGTATAATTAGATTAAAAGAAAAATATAACATGATACCAGAAAGATTTAGTATACCAGTCAACTCATTTATGCACACTAATGTTCAAGTTTAGAATTTTTTTCTTTTTTTTAAAAAAAAAATATGCTTTTATTCAGCAACGATGCATTAAAGTGATCAAATGTGACAGTTAAGAAATTTATAATGCTATAAAAGATTTATATTTCAAATAAATGCTGTCCTTTCGAAATTTCTATTTATCAAAGAATTCGGAAAAAAAAATGTATCATGGTTTACATAAAAAAAAAAATGAAGCAGCACGACATTGATAATAATAGGAAATGTTTCTAATCACCAAATCAGCATATTGATGAATGATTTCTGAAGAATCATGTGACACTGACGTATAAAATATATTAAAATAGAAAACAGTTATTTTAAATTGTGATAATATTTAACAAAATTACTGTTTTTACTGTGTTTTTGCTCAAATAAATGCAGCCTTGGTGAGCATCTTACCAATCAAACTGATCATCTGATCAATCTTACCAACCCCAAACTTTTGAACTGTAGTGTACAGTACATCAGTTAAAATACGTTACATAATTTGTACACGTACCTTCCATATTCTGTTTCAGTTTAATCTTCTCTTCAGAGTTGTCATTATTTTTAATCATCTGGATGGGGAGAAAATATTAACATAATAAAGTGAACCCCAATCAAGTTTGAACAGGATTCATTTTGGAATTTTTGTTATAATTTGGAACTAATATGATAGGATTTCAATGGGATCACATAAGGATCATCTAAGAATCAAATAAGATCCCACTGGATCCTAATGGAAATTTCATACTATTTTTTCAGGATTTCAGTTTATCCAGTAGGATCTTGATTCTTATTCATCCCATTAGGATCCTTTCGGACTGGTTCCAAATATTTACAGTCAACTTCCAATTGTAGCCCTGTATGTAATGGAATTTTTGACTAATCTACAAAATAACCCAGATAACATTACAGCTCTACACATTTTTAAATATCAAAAATCATAAAAAAGGGTACAGTCCCAGAGGTCACTAACATTAACATCCTGGGTGGTGTGATCCGTCTCCACAGCTTGCAGTCGGTTCTCACTGACCCTCAGCTTCTCCTGAAGAGAGAGGATCTCTGCTCGGCTCTGAGCTTCAGCCTTCTGCAGGGCTTCATAATCTACCATCTTCTTCTCAGCCAGCTCCAGCTGCTCTTTGAGAAGTAGGGTGACATTTTCGTGCTCTTCATGGGACTTATCCATCTCGCAGATCCTCAACTCAGACTTTTGGAGCTTCTCTAAAATCTCTTTGAGCTCCAGGGTATGCTGGTTGCTCTTGGTTTCCACCTGGATCTTCCAGTTCTGCTCGCTCTCCTCTAGCTGATCCCGCAGATCCTGAAGTCGGGCACGTAGGTCTTCGCGCTCTTTGGACATCACGGCGGCCTCAATCTCATGCTTGGCCTTCAAGTTCTCTAACTCCAGTTGATGCTCCATCTTTAAGCTCTCTAGAGCTGCTCTCATCTCGAGTGTGGTTCCTTCACCCTCTCCTCCGCTGCTCTCACTGGCCCCACGATCTCCCGTTAATGAGGATTTTAGCTCCTCTAGAGCACGTTGATGGTCTCCAACCAAAGCGTCAAGCTTGGCTTTCCAGCTGTCCATCATCTCCATGTTTTCACGAGTGGCCTGCTGAAGTCTTTGCTTCAGGTCGGAGATCTCTTGGCCCTGACGTTCTGTGGTGGCTTTAAGGCGTTCAACTTCTTTCTGGCTGGTGCTCAGCGACGCCTCGTACCTCTCACGCAGCACGCTCTCTTCGCGGCGTTCACGGCCTGCGGAGAGAAGCTGTTCCCGCAAGACTAGAGTCTCCGAGCTTACGCCTGGCCCGCTGTCTCTAGCATCTGTGCCTGGGCCGGAGGAGCTTCTCTGAAGCCGAACCTGGAGGTCCTCGACCTCAGCCTTGCGCAGGGACAGTTCCTCTTCCAGCTGCATAACACGACTCTTCTCCTCAACTGTAGTTTGCTAGAGGACAGAGAGAGGGTCATAAATCTTGCATGTTACACCGTTTATATGCCAAAGCCTCCAGTTCTTCTACTCAGGGGCAACTCTCAAAGGATTTAGTGATTTTTTTCAATAAGACCTTTGACCTCAGTCTTAGGATTTAATTAGTGATTCAAAACAGAGCAAGCTTTCAGAGAGTTTTGTTATTACATCTAATGGAAAAATCATATTAAATGACAAAATGGTGATGAAAATAACAATATAAACAACTAAACTAGGGGTGCACAATATCAGGGTTTGTACAGATACTGTAAAATGAAATTCCAGGAAATTCAGTACTACAATTTTTCAAATTCTAAAAAAGGTGAAAAGCTGTATCAAATACTTGGAAATATATGAGCAATATCACGCTCAGAGCCATGTGAAATGGCATATCTATATCAGACGGGCTCCAGCGTTAATTTTGCCTGAAAAGATTGTATTTGTGTTTTTCGGGAAAAAAAAAAAAAACAACAACTAAAAACTAATTTCATATATACAGTCTTTCAATAATTTAAGCACATTTCAAGTACCTCTTCATAACTATGTCTGTTTTCAAGGGTTTTCCAGGACTTAAATTTCAACAAGTCAAATTCATTCAAGTCCTTGAGCACCTTGTACGAACCCTGCAATATACACCGGGAACTGTAATGGCCAATACGGAATAAACCTGTATAGGTTTATTATTTATAAAAAAAAAAAAAATAAAAAAAAAAAAGAGGAAATTATAATTTTAGAGTCATTACATTTTTATTAGGGACATTATTTGAATGACACTTAAACATAACTCAATAAAACAATTCTCATTATTGTAATGTAAAAAAGTAATTCTGCAATATTGTAATGGAAATAACTTTGTCCAGACACAATTATTTTTTTCCTTAAAATAGAAAATATTTCCATGATGCACAGTTACAAAAAAAGAACTTTACAAATGTACTTTACAATTTTAATAATTAATACAATTTTTTTGGATTACAGTAATGAGATTTTTTTTAAATATAGTAGACTATTGAGAACTTATACTGAGAGTTTATTATAATAACTGTCATTATTATTATTATCAGGGCTTGACATTAACTTTTTTGCTCACCAGCCACTGTAGCTACTAGCCACTCAGCATTTTCACATTGACACCATGGGGAAAAACTGCCATATAGATATTTTTTATATTATCTCATAATTTGGCAGTAGGTATATTAGGTTGCTGTCAATTTTATGGTATCGTGCACCTAAGTGCAGCTGGTATCGTGTATCTATTCTGTGGAAAATGAGTATTGGAAGCATTTCAGATATTTCAGTATTGATATCTATCGAAAAAATTATATTTTTGATAACATTACATTGAACAATTTATTATTTCAGATGCCTTTTTAAAAGACTACAATTGAAAAATGTATATATTATATATAAAATTCGACCCACCAAAGTGGCTAGTAGGAGTGACTGCGTTACACGCCACTGCTGAAATCCACCCGCATTTGGTGGGTTGGTGGGTGTTAATGTCAAGCCCTGATTATTATTATAATATAAGGGCAGATAACATAAGGGAGTATTTTTTTTATGCATCATATTGGCTATCTGTAAAAGCCAAAGTTTATATATTGTGCATCCCTAAATAAACATTTTAATGTTGCTGATAATCCGAATGAAATATCTTAGAGAGTTGCCCACTTGAGATTTGCAACCGAAAGGCATTACAGGCATGTGAAGCAAACAAAGCATTTTGCTTGGCCTGCAAACATTTCAGAGAATAACCATTTCTTGAAATATGGCTCTTGCATGTGCAAAAAAGCAGATATAGTGCAACCTAAGAAACTACACCAGCATTCCTGTTGAATTCAAGCCCAAGCAAGCGTTCCATCTGTCCATCAAGAAGCAGCCAGGCAAATATGAAATGGCACAGCACACAGCAAGTCCAAAAGAACACAGGCAATTACTACTATGATTCAAACTATATATATATATAAAAAAAGATGTTTTTCATTTTATAGAGCACACCAAATATTAATGTTAGTCATTGTGGAGTCATCTGAAAATTTGATAGTTCCAAGGAAAATCTCATTAGAGGTTATCAGAGATCAGATACTACTACAAGAGTTCATAGATGAAGCCTCAAACCACAAGAGAGAAGTGAGAGGAGCACACATCTAAATAGATTGTTCATCTTTAAAGTAGAAGGTCACTCTGAAAACCACACAGTATGTTACTCCCTTTATACCACCTTGACACTCTTGTCCAGCCTCATGGGTGCTGGCTGGAACTTGCCTCTGACCTGTTGATAAATGTGAAATCCTGTTGATTAGAGTGCCTGGACTGTGCTGGATTCACTCACCGTCATTCACAATGACAGCCAAAACTACATTTTTACATTTACTGGAGTAATTGGGTGTGCTGCTTCCCCACACAAAACTCCCACCACAACAACAATGCTGGAACTTTAATAGTGGTTGTCAGGGTGTTGCTAGGGTGTCACGGGTGGTTGCCAGGTCATTGCTAGGCACTTGCTAGGGTGTTTGTGGCAGTTACTAGGGCATTTGTGTTTCTGTGTGTTTGCTACAGCATTGGTAGTTAGTTGATAAGGTGTTCTGGGTGTATGCAAGGGCATTGCTAGTCACTTACTAGGGTGTTTAGGATGTTGTGGTTGGTAGCTAGGGCATTACTAGGTGGTTGCTAGAACATTTCTAGGTATTTAGGGTGGTCAATAGGATGTTACTAGGGTATTCTGGGTGGTTACTACGGCATTGCTACAAGGTTGGTAGAATGTTCTGGGTGGTTGCTAGGCATTGCTTGGTGGCTGTTAGAGTTTTCTGGTTGGAAGCTAGTTTGTTGCTAGACAGTTGTGAGGGTGTTCTGGGCATTTTCTAAGACGTTGCTAGGGTGTTCTGGGTGGACATTAAGGTGCTGTTAGAGTGTTTCCCTATGGTCACTAAGGAATTTCTGTGTGGTTGCTATAGCATTGAAAGATAGTTGAGGCCATTGTTAGGCAGTTGTGAGGATGTTCTGGGTGTTTTTAAGGTGTTTTGCATGCTAACTTTGATGTAGCTAAGTAATGGATGTAGGATGTAGTTGCTAAAGTGTTTTGGGTGTTCACTAGGTTCTTACTAGGGTGTTTTGATTGGTCACCAGGGTGTTGCTAGGGAATATTGGGAGGTCACTAGGGAGCTGTTAGGGTATTGGTAGTGGTCACTAGGGTGTTACTAGGGTTCTGTTAGGGTGTTGGTAGTAGTCACTAGGGCATTTCTTGAGATTTTTAGGTGGTCACTATGGCATTGCTAGGCAGTTGTTAGGGTTTGTAGGCCACTAGTCTATAACTAGGGAGTTTTGGGTGGTCACAAGGGCATTGCTAGGTTGTTCTGGGTGGTCACCAGGGTGTTGCTATAGTGGTTGGAGTTCAACCACACATCTCTAAGACAATCTTGTCTCCAGCACATAAAATAACAGTGTAGCACAAATTGTGTGGGATGATTTAAGTGCAAAAAGACTAATAAGCGGAATAGTAATGATACAGTGGGGAGAACAAGTATTTGATACACTGCCGATTTTGCAGGTTTGCCCACTTACAAAGCATGTAGAGGTCTGTAATTTTTATCATAGGTACTCTTCAACTGTGATTCACGGAATCTAAAACAAAAATCCAGAAAATCACATTGTATGATTTTTAAGTAATTAATTTGCATTTTATTGCATGACATAAGTATTTGATACATCAGAAAAGCAGAACTTAATATTTGGCACAGAAACCTTTGTTTGCAATTACAGAGATCATACGTTTCCTGTAGTTCTTGACCAGGTTTGCACACACTGCAGCAGGGATTTTGGCCCACTCCTCCATACAGACCTTCTCCAGATCCTTCAGGTTTCGGGGCTGTCGCTGGGCAATACGGACTTTCAGCTCCCTCCAAAGATTTTCTATTGGGTTCAGGTCTGGAGACTGGCTAGGGCACTCCAGGACCTTGAGATGCTTCTTACAGAGCCACTCCTTAGTTGCCCTGGCTGTGTGTTTCGGGTCGTTGTCATGCTGGAAGACCGAGCCACGACCCATCTTCAATGCTCTTACTGAGGGAAGGAGGTTGTTGGCCAAGATCTTGCGATACATGGCCCCATCCATCCTCCCCTCAATACGGTGCAGTCGTCCTGTCCCCTTTGCAGAAAAGCATCCCCAAAGAATGATGTTTCCACCTCCATGCTTCACGGCTGGGATGGTGTTCTTGGGGTTGTACTCATCCTTCTTCTTCCTCCAAACACGGCAAGTGGAGTTTAGACCAAAAAGCTCTATTTTTGTCTCATCAGACCACATGACCTTCTCCCATTCCTCCTCTGGATCATCCAGATGGTCATTGGCAAACTTCAGACGGGCCTGGACATGCGCTGGCTTGAGCAGGGGGACCTTGCGTGCGCTGCATGATTTTAATCCATGACGGCGTAGTGTGTTACTAATGGTTTTCTTTGAGACTGTGGTCCCAGCTCTCTTCAGGTCATTGACCAGGTCCTGCCGTGTAGTTCTGGGCTGATCCCTCACCTTCCTCATGATCATTGATGCCCCATGAGGTGAGATCTTGCATGGTGCCCCAGACCGAGGGAGATTGACCGTCATCTTGAACCGCCAACAGTTGTTGCCTTCTCACCAAGCTGCTTGCCTATTGTCCTGTAGCCCATCCCAGCCTTGTGCAAGTCTACAATTTTACACAGCTCTCTGGTCTTGGCCATTGTGGAGAGGTTGGAGTCTGTTTGATTGAGTGTATGGACAGGTGTCTTTTATACAGGTAACGAGTTCAAACAGGTGCAGTTAATACAGGTAATGAGTGGAGAACAGGAGGGCTTCTTAAAGAAAAACTAACAGGTCTGTGAGAGCTGGAATTCTTACTGGTTGGTAGGTGATCAAATACTTGTCATGTCATGCAATAAAATGCAAATTAATTATTTAAAAATCATACAATGTGATTTTCTGGATTTTTGTTTTAGATTCCGTCTCTCACAGTTGAAGTGTACCTATGATAAAAATTACAGACTTCTACATGCTTTGTAAGTAGGAAAACCTGCAAAATCGGCAGTGTATCAAATACTTGTTCTCCCCACTGTATGTATGACCAATGATAACAGTGATACCTTAGCAACTACATCTAATTATAGAAAAATGAGGGCTACAAATACAACGTCGAAGTGTCAGAGGGAGTTTTATCACAACCCTTTCAGAGGCTGGAGGCTATATTTTAGCATTTAAAAAATAATATGAAGGCTGATGTGGGGGAAGTGAGATCACTGCAAAGGAGAAGATAACTTCTCAACTCCACTGGAGGGTCTCGGGCAGATGCTTAGAGAACAAGAAAAAGATAGACATGAAAAAATATTTTGCAAATGAAAGGTGAAAGCTATCAGGAGCAGTGCTGCCCCACAAGAGACAGACAAAGATCTCCAACACTCATGACTTTGGGGTTTCACAGCTTTGCAGTTTCTGATCAGAGCTGGAGTAAATTTCAATTAATTGAATGTAAATGTCAATAAAAATGGGCGAGATTAAATTTGATTCAAATCTACCAAAGACTGAAATATCTGATCTTTTCTGATACACTTGCTTAGTTAAAATATATCTAATCAGTTGCACAAAAGCCCTTACAAACACGTCAGATCAAATAAGTGTGTGTGTATGTATATATATATATATATATATGAGAGCTTTTGGTTAATGATGGAGATCCCAGGCCTGGTCAATCAAGCACAAGCAGTGGAGGCCCATAGGCATGGGCTCTAATAAATGGGCAGAAACATGGCGAAGGGAGAGATGGCTACAGTGTTTCCTCTCCCTGCATGTTTACCATATTTTCCTCTAACTCTTTCTGAAGCCGCTCTGCTTTGGACTTTTCCAAATGCAGACACTGCTCGAGCTGCCGAATACGGGCATGCTCCAGTTTGGTCTGAGTCTAAAGAGAGAAAAAGAGTGGGGAAATGGAAAGACACGAGAGAAAGAGAAAAAAAGACATACATAGGTAGCAGAGAAAAAGATTAACAGGTCTTAGCTATTCACCAATCATAAAAGTGAAGAAGTTTAAAGGCAGGACAGAGTACGTTTTTATATTCAGCATGACAGTATAGGGCTGGATGGAAGGACATGTATTTAACCTGATATTTAAACAGATTTTAGTCAGAGTGGACAACACATTTAATTTTTTTCGCAAATGAAAATGAGACTGTAAAAGTACAGTGTGTTCAGCCTTTTGTACTGTCATAAGGTCATAAATCATGCCTAATATTCATAACGCATGATTTTTGAGGACTGAAAATGTTTGGAAAGACAATTTAAATGTTTTATCAATTATATAATTCAGTAATAGCCTCAATTTTCTTTTCTACGAATCTATTATCTTATTAGAAATCCTTCAATTAAAAAAACAAAACAAAACAAAACAAAACAAACAAACAAAAAACAAATTGCACACCATCTTCCAGTAAAGTAGTAGTAAAAATGGCAGATACCTCCAGGTCTCCTTTGGTAATAGACTCTTCCTCAACTCTGAACTGAAGATCTTCCACCTTCCTGTCATAACACATAATAACCACCAGGTGTCAGGAAATTCTTCATTTATTTCTTTGTTTTGCTGGCAGATAAAGCAGCATTGGACTTTATGCTGACACCTATAGGTGTGTATGCAGCATCACACAAAAACAAAAGTGTTTAATTACCAAACACTATTGTAGAAATACACTATTCGCAGGTGTATTTATCACCGAGTAGGCTATGATGTATCAGCGTAAAGCTGTGTCGCCCTGGTGGTAATCTATCAAATTGAGCACAATTATATATATATATATATCTATCTATCTCATCATACTGCTGGCTGTAGTTGAGAACATGAAAACCGTAATAAGCATTTTTTTTTTTTTTGCGTGTCAAATTAAACTTTCTACCAAACTTTATTACCAATGTATAAAACCATGTAAAAATTCATAGATAATCTTTAGCCAAATCATTAGATGAAGAATTTTCCCCAAAAGCTGTGAGGACAGGAAAAGCACAATCACTCTGAATATTACACCTTTTCCTGGATGTTTATATTCAGGACAATATATCCATTAGGAATTTGTTTTTCCTAATTTATTTTTATTTGAAACGTAGTATAGACATTCCTACTGAATCAACTTCTCACTGGATCACACTATTTTTATAGTATTTTTTTGGAGAACTCTGTAGCCCTTTCTATGGGCCTATGATATAAACCAGTGGTTTTCAACCTTTTTGACTTGAAGGCATCCAACACAATTTTTTTAAAGGCCTCTCAATACAAAGTAAGATATTTGTGCCAATATTTCTGCTACAATTATGACAAAGCTGCTTGTTTTTAATCTTTTTTTTATATAAACATAAACTGGGATGCAATCAGAAAAAACAGTTATTAAAGGGAAAAAAATAAATATTTCCTCATGTTATGCATTTTTTTAACATTTTAAGTTTAATTAAAGTTTAATTAAGACCATTTCATTTTATTAATAATATTATTAATATTAATTGAATAAAATAATTGATACAGACTCTTTCTTCAAATATCAGAGGGTAACAGACATCCTGAAATGGCTGTTATTTCTCTTTGTCTAGACTAGAGGACATCTTAAGTAAGAAGTATCCCAGCTTACCCTACTCTCATCTGCTCTTCAGCACCTTTTTATGTGTTTTTATTTAAAAAAAACAAATGCTTAGGGCGTGTTCACACTTGGTTCGTTTGGTCCGGACCAAAAACAAAAAAAAACATTTAGTCCTAGTCCGCTTAGCGTTCACATTGGCATTTTAACACTGAACCTAAAGGCATAGGAGCATGTTCACAACCTGATTGGTCGGCTTTTATTATGTATATTTTGTGAAGGAACTTACCGAACATCCAAAACAATGCTGTGTGCTGGGCTAAATGCGCTCAAATGTTATATGTGTGTACATATGATGGTATTTTGACCAGCTGAGAACTCGTGAAGTGCTTATAAAATGTGTAAATGAGTCAAAACAGTGGCAGGAATCCCTCCGTCACACACATAAAGATCTGCTGCGAGGAGACGTGGTTCTGATGCCTGTACCGAACTGTGATGGGCAACATCACGACCATGACGAGAAAAAAAAGGTAAGCTTGAGCATTCTGTCCTTTTTAGGGTCATTTTGTGACATCATGTCCTGTTTTTGGTTTGTTTACATGTCTTTGGTGCGGTTTGAATGAAATATGAACGCAACATGTACCAGAGTTTGTTTGGAAGCGGACTTGTTTGGTGTGCACCAGGGTTCGGATGGCAGCATTCACACTTATTCAAATGAACTGCACAAACAGAGCAATCGCACCAGGGTTCGCTTTAATCGAACCAAACATGCCAAGTGTGAACACACCCTTAGTGCACCTTTAACTGAAGAACAATGACACAATAACACTAGGTTTGATATTACAACAGCAAATGTCAGGATACTACTATACAATGTATGTGAGGTTACAATGTCCAAAAAAACCTCTACCTTCTCTCTTCTTCAAGCTGATTGGCCAGTTCCATTTTGTCTTTCTGAGTGCTTGCCAGTAGGGCTCGGACTTGCTGTAGGTTGTTCTCTGTCTCTGTTGCATACTGAATGAGATAAGAGAAAAGGTCATTTGTTCTTCAGAAATTCACATGAATGTGCTGTTAAATGGAGCGTATATGTTTGTATTTGTGAGTAAATGTAGTAACTGAAATGCTCATTTAAGTGTTGTGTTTATGTGTGTGAGTCACACCTGCAGATGTCCGGCCTTCATCGCCGCCAGCTCTTTTTCCACCTCACAGATACGGCTGGTTGCCTTGGCTACCTCGGCCCGCTCCAGGTCTCTCTCGGCCAGGAGCTGTTCTATGTGCTGCTGTTTCTCCTTCAGGGCCTCCTGCAGAGCCGTGGTCCCAGAGATCTTCCGTGCGTACCTTGATGATGTCTCGGTCAACTGCCAGAAATAAAGGCAAAATGTGAATTGAATTTGACATATATTAAGACAGTGGCATCAAAAAGCAATACTGTAAAATGTCAACATAAGACATTTGTGATATGCATTGGCACTTTCTTCTTGGCATTTTAAAGTGTCTTACCAGGCCAGTGCGGCTGGGTCGCCCCCCCACGCTGGAGGCCACAGAGCTGACAGAGCTGATGGAGGAGCTGGAGGGGCTGTGAGCCAGAGACGACACACCCATGGCCATACGCTTACTCTTCTTAGCTTTAGCTGGACTGGTGGATGGGAAGCCAATCCGAATTACCTTGTGGATCGGAGCAAAGAGGCCAAACTTGGGTGGGCACTGAAAATATCTAAGGAGAAACAGAGAGAATAAGGATGTGAGAGAGGAAATGCAGTATATTCAAGGGTAGGATATAGAACATCAGAACATTAAAGTGTCATGTTTTAGCCTGGTCGTTCACACCTCCGAGTTGAAAAAGTCTCAAGAAATGGACGTGTAAAGCTGTGGAAAAGTGGGAGAGTAGAAGGTGGGAAAAGGGGAGACAACAACCAATAAAACACAAACCTGCAACACACTCATTATATAGACAAATGAATATTAAAATATGACCACCATATTTATTTATAAAAAGCATTTACTAAAAAAAACATTTTTGTTTTTAATTGAAATAAAATAAACATTAACTGGAATAAAATATAAAAATAATATAAACTATTTGTCAAAGCAACAGTTCTCATTTTCATTTAGTTTAACTTGATGTACTAAAATAACTTAGAAGAAAATAAAATTAATAAACCATACAGACATTAAAAAAAACAATAACTAATAGAAAGAATAAAATTATTCAACTAAATTTCTAACATTTTCAAATTAAAACGGAAAATAAAAAAATAACTACCGTAATTCAAATTATTAAAAATAAAACTATAATAGTATCTAAATTATACTAAAATAACAGATTTTTTAAGAAATTAATACTTCTATGCAGCAAGGGCAATAAATTGATCAAAAGTGACAAAAGACATTTACAATGTTACAAAAGATTTATATTTCAAATAAATGCTGTTTTTTTAAACTTTCAATTAATCAAAGAACTCTGGACAAAAAAAAAAAAAAAAAAAAAGTATCAGCGTTTCCACAAAAATATTAAGCATTTTCAGCATTGAAAATAATAAGAAACGGTTCTTGAGCCATTGATTTCTGAAGGATCATGTGACACTGAAGACTGGAGTAATGATGCTGAAAAGTCAGCTTTGCATCACAGGAATAAATTAAATAATTTTAAATTGTAATAATATTTCACAATATTACTGGATTTACTGTATTTTTGATCAAATAAATGCAGCCTTAGTTAGCATAAGAAACTTCTTTCAAAGCATTAAAAAAATGCACTAACCCCAAACTTTTAAATTATAGTGTAAAGGTCTGTTATAAATGACTGTTGTCTCTTAGAAAATGTTTCTTATCTAAACTGAACACAGGCAGATGTCCAGCCTGTGTCAAGCCATCATTTATAAAAACAAACTACATAATCTACTAAATCCAGCCTTGGGCCAAATGCCATCAATTAATGAGAATCCATGAAGCTGTTTATTCCTGTTTGGCACTCAACCATCCCCGTTCTTCACTGAAAAGACAGCAGAGGTTTAACCTTGGCTCAGCATGTGAATCATTACACAGGGTTCCCACTCTTTCATTAACACCAGATTCAAGGACTTTCAAGGACTTTTTAAAGCACCTTTTATTTTAAATCAAGCACAATAAATACGATAATGGTGGGTGTGTTACTGCCAATCTCGACTGTATATCAAATACCTACTGTACCTGTGTCTGTCATTACTGCAGTAACGCTAAAGCATACACTGACAACTAAAATAAAATTTTAGGGACATATGACTTTTTTAAAATCCAATGAGAAAAGAGGCTGGTAGAGTGTACAAGAGAGGGAGCGAGTTTTAATGAGAGATGCAGTTTGCAGCTCTTTTATTCCTGCTTTTAATATTTATTTCACACTGGTTTTAGTTATCTATTTATGAATCATTACTTAATTAAAACATCAAAATATTGAGATGATATTGTATAAATGAATTTTCCAATTAAATGAAAAGATATGGACATGTTAATTGTTAGAGGATTAGTTCACTTCAAAATGAAAATTTCCTGATATTTTACTCACCCCCCCATCTCATCCAAGGTGTTGATGTCTTTCTTTCTTCAGTCGAAAAGAAATTAAGTTTTTTGAGGAAAACATTCCAGGATTTTTCTCCACATAATGCACTTCTATGGCAACCAATGGGTTAAAGGTCCAAATCAATGCAGTTTCAAAGGGCTTCGAATGGCTTCAAAGGGCTCTGCACAATCTCAGACGAGGAATAGGGTCTTATCTAGCGAAACGATCGGTCATTTAAAAAAAAATTTAAAATGTACAGTGAGGAGAACAAGTATTTGAATATGCCGATTTTGCAGGTTTTCCTACTTACAAAGCATGTAGAGGTCTGTAATTTTTATCATAGGTTCAACTGTGAGAGATGGAATCTAAAACAAAAATCCAGAAAATCACGTTGTATGATTTTTAAATAATTAATTTGCATTTTATTGCATGACATAAGTATTTGATTACCTACCAACCAGTAAGAATTCCGGCTCTCACAGACCTGTTAGTTTTTCTTAAAGAAGCCCTCCTGTTCTCCACTCATTACCTGTATTAACTGCACCTGTTTGAACTCGTTACCTGTATAAAGGACACCTGTCCACACACTCAATCAAACAGACTCCAACCTCTCCACAATGGCCAAGACCAGAGAGCTGTGTAAGGACATCAGGGATAAAATTGTAGACCTGCACAAGGCTGGGAAGGGCTACAGGACAATAGGCAAGCAGCTTGGTGAGAAGGCAACAACTGTTGGCGCAATTATTAGAAAATAGAAGAAGTTTAAGATGACGGTCAATCTCCCTCGGTCTGGGGCACCATGCAAGATCTCACCTCGTGGGGCATCAATGATCATGAGGAAGGTGAGGGATCAGCCCAGAACTACACGGCAGGACCTGGTCAATGACCTGAAGAGAGCTGGGACCACAGTCTCAAAGAAAACCATTAGTAACACACTACGCCGTCATGGATTAAAATCCTGCAGCGCACGCAAGGTCCCCCTGCTCAAGCCAGCGCATGTCCAGGCCCGTCTGAAGTTTGCCAATGACCATCTGGATGATCCAGATGAGGAATGGGAGAAGGTCATGTGGTCTGATGAGACAAAAATAGAGCTTTTTGGTCTAAACTCCACTCGCCGTGTTTGGAGGAAGAAGAAGGATGAGTACAACCCCAAGAACACCATCCCACATCATTCTTTGGCGATGCTTTTCTGCAAAGGGGACAGGACGACTGCACCGTATTGAGAGGAGGATGGATGGGGCCATGTATCACGAGATCTTGGCCAACAACCTCCTTCCCTCAGTAAGAGCATTGAAGATGGGTCGTGGCTGGGTCTTCCAGCATGACAACGACCCGAAACACACAGCCAGGGCAACTAAGGAGTGGCTCCGTAAGAAGCATCTCAAGGTCCTGGAGTGGCCTAGCCAGTCTCCAGACCTGAACCCAATAGAAAATCTTTGGAGGGAGCTGAAAGTCCGTATTGCCCAGCGACAGCCCCGAAACCTGAAGGATCTGGAGAAGTTCTGTATGGAGGAGTGGGCCAAAATCCCTGCTGCAGTGTGTGCAAACCTGGTCAAGAACTACAGGAAACGTATGATCTCTGTAATTGCAAACAAAGGTTTCTGTACCAAATATTAAGTTCTGCTTTTCTGATTTATCAAATACTTATGTCATGCAATAAAATGCAAATTAATTACTTAAAAATCATACAATGTGATTTTCTGGATTTTTGTTTTAGATTCCGTCACTCACAGTTGAAGAGTACCTATGATAAAAATGACAGACTTCTACATGCTTTGTAAGTGGGCAAACCTGCAAAATCGGCAGTGTATCAAATACTTGTTCTCCCCACTGTATATACTTTTTAACCTAAATTGCTCATCTTGCGCTGCTCTGCGGAGCACCACGGATTGTGTAATCACATCGGAAAGGTCACACTAGACGTAGGCAGAAGAGCTTCCTCTTCTGTGTTTACAAAGCGCACGTGCGAAGACTAATACAAACGTCCTTAAAAAAAAGGTAAAACAACGATGTCGGACGATGTCTTCGCATGTTCGCTTGGGGCGGTACTTCCACCTACGTCTAGCACGACCTTTCCGACGTGATTACGTAATCTGTGGCGCGTTGCAGAGCAGATGAGCAATTTAGGTTAAAAAGTATATACATTTGTTTTTTGTTTTTTTAATGACCGATCGTTTCGTTAGATAAGACCCTATTCCTCGTCTGGGATAGTGCAGAGCCATTTGAAGCTCTCTGAAACGGTATTGATTTGGACCTTCAACATGTTGGTTGCCATCAAAGTCCATTATGTGGAGAAAAATACTGAATGTTATCCTCAAAAAACTAAATTTCTTTTCGACTGAAGAAAGAAAGACACGAACACCATGGATGAGATGGGGGTACGGAGCCCCGCACATGACGTGCAAGAAAAAAAAAGTTAATTGTGCGCACGATTTACTAATTCATTCCCTCGATTTATAAATCATGCGCACAATTTACTATTTTGTTCACTCGATTTGCTAAATCGTGCGGACGATTTACTACTTCGTTCCCTTGATTTATAAATCGTGTGAACGATTTAGCCTACTATTTTTTCCTGCATGTCATGTGCGGGGCTCCGTATGGGGGTGAGTAAAATATCAGGAAATTTTCATTTTGAAGTAAACCAATCCTTTAGGCATTAAAAATATGCAAACTTATTTATTAAATCACCTGTACATGGTACCATTTTAAAAATAAATTTGAAGGCTTTTAAGACATTTTTAAGAACTGCACAGGGTGAGATCAGTGTTTAAGGAAACATCCTAAACCATAAAATGAATGTAAAGAAAAAACGACTTAAACAACTTTACAGTTCAGATAATAACTTGACAAAAACAAGTTTTATAAAAAAAAGATTATAAAAACTTAACATTTCAGCCTTTAAGACCTTAAGAAAAGGGAAGAATCTAAACTATAAGTGATTATATGTATTAATTTAAAATATGATACTTAATATTCTAGATATATTATTATTCTACATTTTTTAAAAGCACATTAACTTCTCATCGATCCACTAGTTAACATTTACAACTCTGTGTGTAAGCGGTGTAAAAATATGGGTTGATATGCATTAGTCTGAACAAACCAACTGACGCGACGAAAATGCAATTTCACTCTTTGACAGTAGATGCCGCTTATGGAACAGCAGAAATATATTGGTTTCCCCGGTAACCTCTGTCAACAAAGGAGCGCTGTGCTTATAAACACTACTTTATTAAGCGTTATTCGTTGGAACTTTGATAAACCAATTTTTATTTAGCTCAACACTGAGCCAAGGATCACTGAATTTGCACTTCCCTGGCACTAAGCTAGTTAAAAAGCACCCTGTTATGCGCTCATTATGCAGAGCTGCCTGCACGTGATTACAATCCATCCACTCATGCAGCATTTTTTCAGGTTTTTCCCGCTTCCTCTCCAATCAGTAGCGCTGTTTTGTTCTGTCTTTGGCAGCGCATAAAGGCCGATTTTTGTAATAGCACCATGCTACTCTAACAAAATGTAGCTCATGCTTAAATTTAAGCACTTTCAAGGACCTATGTTTGTTTTCAAGTACTTTCCAGTCCTTGAATCAATGTGTCTGAAATTCAAGGACTTTCAAGTACTTTTAAGAAGCGTGGGAACTCTGATTACATGTGCAGATTACCTGGCCTGTATTTTAATACTAAAAGCAACATGAAACTGCATTTGCAACCCATTTTACTTCAATAATGTGACATTATTTCTCTAAAAAAGAAACATCTAAAAAAGATGTTGAAAGATTACAAAGACAAACATTTTCTGTTTTTAGGAAAAAGTGCACTTAGGGCGTGTCTGAATCCACTTTTGCTAGTTCGACGGAAAAAACGGTCTGCGCGCCAGTCGCATGGTCCAAAAGGGTTGTACCTATTCTCTTAATGAGTAATGGGTGTGTTTTGGGCGTAACGTGCAATAAACCAATCAGAGTCTCATCTCCCATTCCCTTTAAAAGTCAGGTGCACGCGCACCATGGCGGATTCGCTATTTACATGGCGGAATTTGTGAGCAGAAAGACTGAACGCTTCTCCAGAGAGGAAACCTTTTATTTTTAATATTTAAAAAACATTTGTGTGCTGCTGCACGTCCCTGTGTGTGTAATAAGCAGAGTGTACGCACTTTGTGCACCCGCCTATAGGCGCATATTACTAACACGCCCTTTAAATAACACAAAAAAATACTGCGCTATTGACTTTAGACCAGGTTTTTGTTGGTCAATGGTGCAGTCGTTTTCAGTTACCTCAAAATAGCAATGTGCCAACAATGCGCCTGAACACACCTCATTTTCAGACCAATGGGCGAACAGATGGGCACGAGTGCATTTGCAATTTAAATAACGTGGCGCTAGGCGTGAAAATTATATCTGCGTCAGGCTGAAACTACCAAAAAAGAAACAGAATGCTCTCAGATTTCATCAAAAAGATCTTAAAGGGTTAGTTCACCCAAAAATGAAAATTAGCCCATGTTTTACTCACCCTCAAGTCATCCTAGGTGTATATGACATTCTTCTTTCAGACGAATAAAATCGGAGTTATATTAAAAAAGTCCTGGCTAATCCAAGCATTATAAAGGCAGTGAACTGTTGCCTCGTTTATGAAGTCCATAAAAGTGCATCTATCCATCATACAACTGCTCCACATGGCTCCGAGGGGTTAATAAAGGCCTTCTGAAGCGAAGTGGCACGTTTGTGTAAGAAAAATATCCATATTTAAAACTTTATAGACTAAAATAGCCAGCTTCCGGCGGTCAGCGGTGCGCGAGTCGACTTGCCCTAAAAGAGTAACCCCCGATGCTACGTTTTGTTTTGCTCTATCCTCTGCGCTTCTGTGTCTGTCAATACGCATGCGTCAAGGGATCAAGGGTTAGTCTTTCACGGTAAATCGATGCGTACGGCAATCCGCCAGAAGTTAGTTATTTTAGTCTATAAAGTTTTAAATATGGATATTTTTCTTACACAAACGCGCCACTTCGCTACAACTGAGATATATTAACATACTAAATAGTCTTCAAACCTCTTTTAAAAAGGCATGAAACAATGAGACCTATTATTGTTTAAGGCTATTAAGGGTGCTGCTAAAGACAGGACATGTTAGCGGAAGACAAATGATGTACCTGGTTCCAGCTACAGCTCCATCATTTTTCCCTAACGGCTCGTCCAGCTCCACTCCACACCACTCGCCCTTGGCAAAGTCAGTCTCCCCCACATAACGCACTACTCCTGTCTTAGTGCCGCCAACCTGAGGAGAGAGCAGAGGAGATTCAGTGGTGGTACATAGTGCCAACATGGACACATGATTTAAAGGGATAGTTCATCCAAAAATGAAAATTCTGTCATCATTTATTCACCCTCAAGCTGTTCCAAACCTGTATGAACTTCTTTCTTCTGCTAAACACAAAAGAATATATTTTAAATAATGTCAGTAATCAAACAGTTGATGGGCCCTATTGACTTCTATAGTATTATTTTCCATACTATGGAAGTCAAAGGGGCTTTTATCCAAAAGGTTTAGTTATCCATATTCTTCAAAACATCTTTTGTGTTCAGGTTTGGAACAACTTGAGGGTGAGTAAATGATGACTATCCCTTTAATTTGATTACAGTTATTTAGAGTATAACAAAACAGGTTTGGAAAGGTGGCCCCCAGAAAAACACCACCACCAAAAAAACAAAAACAAAAAAAAAACAAACAAAAAAAAAAAAACATAAAAATATTGATTATTGATCAGTCAGTGTATTCTAATAGATTAGATACCATATGGGAAAGGCTAATTTAATTATATTTATTCATATTAATATGCACTAATTATATATAACTACATATATACACAGATACAGTATAATCATATAGTGTGAAGTTTGAAAATAAAAAAAGGGTATATTTTGGAACCTTTAGGAGGTCGGTAATATTAGTTGGAACGCTACGCTTAAAATGTCCAAATACAAGTCTATCACAACTGAATGTCTGTCTGTCTAAAACATTTAACATCTAGGAAAGTAGATAGAAGTAGTCTCACTGCATGTCAGCAGTGTAGAGTAGTAAACTCTGCCAGCTGGTGCTGAGATGTAACTGGGAATGACTGTTGTGCTGGTTTAACTGGCCTACATTCATCAACCCAGCACTGGGGAAAAAAGGAGGTCACAGACTATTCATTAGTGATGGCACAACTATACATAAGAAAGCATATTGTATGCTTCAGTAACAAGGAAGTGTATATCACACATTTTGTGCGCTTCAAAAGCATTCTTTCATATTACTGTAAAAATAATTTCTCTCTCTCATACTGTACACACGCAATCACAGCGACCACAATGAAAGAGATGAGACCTGCTGTAAGAAATGGCTCTGGTTCCAAGCAGGTCACATTCATAACTTTACTCCTAAATTATGCATAATATGGTACAGGAACATAAGATAAATTAGACTCTCAAAGTCTCATTGTTTCATAGTCACAATCTGAGATTTGCGAATGCTCTCTGTAATCATCCCCAGAACAAACAAACAAAAAACACATACATTGTTTCTGTGAAATTATTTCACTAATTCCGGTCATTATTACATATGACTGGGATATTTAAGAGTTAATGTGAGATGAACCTGTTTCACCCAAGTAATAGATCGTTAAATTTAGATAAATAGATAAAAATCATGGATTAACATTGCAGTATTTGCAATCCATTAATAAACTATAAAATTATCATAAAGAAGAATTCAAATGGGCCAAGTACAGAACCTTGAGGCACATTTCTTCAAAGGGTTCCATTTTACTGTTCCTATCAACCAGTCTACCAAAAGGTTTTCTAGCGATGCTTAGTCATATGACACAGCAAAACAGAACATGAAAAGCAGCAAACCATCCATCCATCCATCCCAATTCAAAATCCTAAAGCCATTACATAATGACTGCAATAACTAAAGGAACAGATAAAACAAAGAATTTATCAAAGTCATACTTGCTCAGGAATAAAAAGCAGTGGACCATAAATGCATAAACACGTGCATGTGTGCCCTACAGTTGTGTCTACGTTTACATTTTAATCTGTCTCTACTTAAATGGAATGAAAAGCCAAAACTGTCAGTTTGCGGAAACCCTAGTCTCCGCTCAGACAGAACGCCCCACGTTCCGCCCACAGTCTGTTCACTGACTGCCTGATGCATATTGCAGACTAGAACTGCAAGTGTTGTACAAAATTCAGCAGTTCCAATATGATTGGCTGGCATCTACACACCACTGGAAGTCAGTTTATCATTTCAACTGGAAACAAAAGTTGTCATTTTCAGCCATTTTCTAAGGTGCTGTTTGTACAACTGTTTGCAGAGACTACTATACCATTACTTAAGCGTTTCCCTCCCACACTTCATTCTTTATTATTGTTTGATGGATTTCAAAATCTACCCCTAAATGGCACGTAATAACAAAATGAACTGTTGGTTGTTTTACATTTTGGTCATTCAGTCTCGTCTTGTCTAAGTGGGCGGTTCTTGGCCACACAACAAGCTGCAGTGTGGATCAGTTATTCCACGTTGTGTGCCAATAATCATAAGCCTAGCTCTGTAAAATTGTATTGAATGTGCACTTGTAGTGTACTACAAATCTTAAAAGTACATTTAAAAAAAAACTGTACTTGCAGATAATATATTGATGAAATAAAAGGCCACTTAAGTGTACTTAAACTGAGCATTTTATGACTGTTCAGTACACTTTTAAAAAGTGCAAGTTGTAACAATGACAAATTAAACGTTTTATTTTAAAGTACATTTTAAATCATTTTTTTTATCTTTAATTGTGCTTTAAAGTACGGTTCTAACATCCTAAAACACTTTAACTGTAGTGTTTTACTCAATATTACATTAAAGTTAATATATTTTAAATGTGTATAATCATTACAAATTAGTGCTGTCAAAATTAGTATGTTAACGCATGCGATTCATTTAAGTTTAACGCATTAAAAATATTTAACGCAATTAATGCAGCATCCGTTTTTCTGTCATCCTTTGGCTAGCGTTACATTATATCACACTCTTGTTAATGCAAATGCTTTAAACCATTCAAGCGCAACAAGAATCGAGTTCTCTTTCGTGCTTGAACGAACAACACCACACAGAATTATGCCAAAATGTCTGTTTTGTCGAGTGTCCTCATAAAAGCAATCTTAAATTAGTTAAATAAAGTCTTAAATGAACTTAAAGAGTTGTGAGAAATTGAGATCCGCATCATGTGTCATTAATGTTAATCAAAGAACAAAGGTAACAGAGTAAATTGTAGCTTTAATAAGGATTAATCTATATCTAATTTATTATTTATGCAGTGCAGACTGTTTGATAACTTTATTCAATTTCTGTATAAGGTCACAGGTAAATATGACATTATAATGGGTTTATATGAAGATATAGCTTTCAATTATACTGTAATGTTGAATGTCTATCATTAATGTTTAAAAAAAAAAAAAAAAAAAAGAATCGTATAATCGTTATTAATTCCAGAAAAAAAAATATTAGTTAGTCGATTGACAGCACTATTACAAATACATTTAAATACATGAAATACAAGTTCAATAATGTATATCTTAGTTAATCATGAACACTTGTCAGTACAGTTGGCAGTAAACTTTAACCATATTTCAAAAACAATAGAAGTTTTTATGAAATTACATATAAAGTTATACTCGTCCCATTTAAGTAGCTCAAAAACACTCTAGTTAAGCTAAGCTAATTGAATTTAATATTTAAACTATAACATTACATTCACTGTAAATATAGCATGCAGTAAAGCGTACAAAAATATTACATTCAAGTATTATTTCCGTAAAAAGTACTCTTGTTAAAACTATGCTAAAATCCCTACCTACATGAGAGCCCAACAAATGCGTCCACATCTGCATTTGTTCAAAATTCCTTTTTTTCCTGCTTTCAGTTTGTGGAACCTCATCATTCTTCTAAAATACACAGATCACATGGCATCAACAAAACTTTAGAAATTAAGTAGAGCCGTTTTTGTTTTCACTGATTCATCAAGTGGTGTTTTGAGCACTGCGAGACATTCTGCTCCTAAGACATCTGCGGCTTGGCATTAGAAAGGAGAGCATCCGGAAGAGAATATATATTCAGACAGGCACATCACATTCTCCTGCCAGTGAGCGGGTCTGTGTTTGTGCAACTGACGTGGCAGATGAGCCACAGTACGCTCAAGTGTGGATAAGGTGATAACGCAAACATTCCTGAGGGAACGTTCCAGATGTGCAATACTTACTTTACCATGTCATCTCACTGCTGTTTTTCACGTAGGAACAGTTGACGTATCAAACCAAAACAGCAGCAATTTATGAGGGTAAAAACATAAGTCAGATACATGTTTGGCAAAAGCTTCTAAGTCACTTAAAAACAATATGGCTTTGAGCAGCTATTCTCTAATAGACCTTCTGGGTGTTAGAAGAACTATGAATTCAGCAGAATACACAAGCACAGCACAGAGATGAGCGGTGAGGAGTGGAGAAAGCTGACTCAGACTGTCTCCTCTCTCAACTCACTCGCAACAGTGCAGATCCACGATCAGTCAGCATAAGCCTCAACTTGGCAGTGGCTTGATTCACCTTACAGTTCTTTTGATGGACTGTCTGAACTGACTAAGACACATTCAGAAGTCTGCTCAATAACACCAGCGTGAAGAAACCCTCTACATCATTCGACAAATATAACGCTGTATGACTGTCAATATACTACTGAAATAAAAATCTAATTTACCCCTTTTTTGTCCAAAAAGTACATCTTCCAGGTTCAAAGAGGTTCAAAAGCTAACTAACCTCAGAAGGGATGTAGGAGAGATAGCAACTTTATAACAAATGTGTTGATGCGAGTTTGAAGTTTTAACTCTTTCCCTGCAAGTGTTTTATTTTTATTCGTTACGCATTAAGGGCCATATTTACTAACAGCTTGCACCAGCACAAACCCTCTTTTGGCATTAAAAAAAATGCTGTCAAGATTTACTAAAGACACGCAGTGAAAATTATTGCGGCTGACCTTATTGCATATGCATTTGTAGGAGTTTCCCTTTCAGATGCAAATTCTTAGGAGAAGAGTATTTAAATTAATCACGTAAGGTGATTTACTAAGGTTTGCGCTAGTCAATACACTGGTATTTGCGCCATTATTTACCGCCCCAAAAAAGCATGTCTTAAACCAGATGCTAATTTGCGCTGCTCTTGGTAGATTGTGTTGGTCATTATGGAAATGATCCAGCTGCGTCTGTGTTCTTTAATTTGCGCGTCGTCAGTAGATCACACGCAGAACTTTCCACTCCCACCGATGTTTTTATGGGATTGCGCTCACGCTAATTTGTCCTGTTTAGTAAATCTGGCCAAAAGTCAGTAGGCGGGGAGTAGGTGGTATTTTGTGGCTGTTCGACCACATGAGCGTTTACAGTACCAAAGCAATCCGGTCAAATGTGTTTTCGACTACCTCTGAAAATAGTCAAAAGTGGACAAGCTCAAAGGATATATGCGAGAAAAAGGGTTTTCGAAAAGAAAATGTAGGGTGTGTCCTTGGGTCAATTCACTGGTTGTTGACTGAGAAATCCGGCATGTTTCACCAGAAACCAGTTTTCGAGATTGAGATATTTTGATTACATTAAGAGGTTAAAATATATATATTTTCGCACCGGGTAGTTCTAGGAACTTAGTTCTAGGAACTAGCCACCAGGGTGGTTCCCCGAGAACTAAAAGTTCCCCTTGGATTGCACCATCAGTAGGATCTCTGAAGTGACATAAGCCGTGCTTGTTGTTGTGACTTATTTTGACGGACCTTTATTTTGACAGCGTTGAAAACGCCAGAGCCTGAGCACACAGCACACACATTCTGTCTTCACTAGTTTACGATCTGTTTAACAGGCCTGTCTAATACGTTATTAGATAGAACTGTTATACAAAGAAAGTAGACAGTATATGAAAAAGTATTAGCGTTTGCCGTGTGTTTGATGTCCAATGTCGATAGCTTAGTAGAAATACATAATCATGTTTCTCTTGATCCCCTCAAAGTTATGTTGGATTTTCTCTTTAGCGTAAAGTTTGAGAGGTCCATCTATCACACTGGCTGTAATCTGTGTGTGTAGATGGCTTTTTTAAAAATGGCAGGTGCTGGTGTTTCGCCTGCGTTCGGCCAATCAGCATACACTTACATCATTGGTAGTTCCTATTGTGCTGGGTTAGACCCTACTCTGAAGTAGGAGCTAAATTAGTTCCCCCAAAAGGAGTTCCTAGAACTAAAATCGTTCCTAGTTCCTGCGGTGCGAACACGCAAAAATCCGGGTACTTCCAGCAATAGTTCTAGGAACTATGAAAAGGTTCCTCCGGTGCGAAAGCCCCTATGCATTTAAGAAGTAGATAAGGTGAATTTTGCAGAGGTTATTATCCAGAGGGACTAAAAAAATGCATTAGCTTCACATAAGAGATTGTCTGGACCAACAGATGCTATCTACCAGGAAAAGGTGCTTCCTGTATGAATAAAAACAAGTGCTCACTAGTAAATTAAACCCTATTGCAGATACAAAAATCTGTATAAGTGCAGATAAAAAGGATAATTTTTGCATTGTTTTTTTATTTCTGAAAGTGGTGCATTTTGGAAGGATTTTAAGGAGGTTGAGAGCACCATTTGGTGTGGATTGGGACATGTTTAGCCCTGTTGGATCTACAAAGTGAAAGCGCTAGGCAATGTGAAGGTGGTCGGTTGAGTCCTGGTCCTAGGCTCTGGCTCACATATTGCTGATACATGAGCATCGTTTTCACACATGTGCATTTGGAAGTCTTGGGAGAGCAAACAATGGAAAAGCACTGACTTTGAGAGGTCCTTCATGCACTAAAGCAGAGTCATGGTAATAAGATACCAGTTGTAGGGGGAAACAACAGGGAACTGACATCTATCTAAAGCAGCTCAGTTATATTGTACACTGGGATACAACTTAAACAGATATGAATGTGTTAAATCTATATTTCATACAACATGCCAAATATTTTTTGTACACAATTCTACAGGTTTATCCAGCAGGATTTGAAGTTTGAGTTCAACAACACTAATATACTAGATTAAATTCATCCTATGTTCTATCAACATCATCTGTAGTGGATGTTTGAATTCCAGTCAATAACTTCGACTTCGCTCTGCTCAAGAAAAATGCAGCTACAGTAAATTAGCCCCAGGGGACAGTAATAATTTATGTAAAAAATTAAAACAGCAATAAATCATTTTCACACAATAAACATTGAAATCAAATTTAAATCTGTTTTAATAAAAAGCAGCCTCTGGGAAATAAAAGTTTGACACTGATGTTTGTCTGTGTCTAAGTGGGGATCCTCCATGATGTGATGTGTCACTGAACAAACCAATCAGGTGTCAGTTGGGATTGAAGCAGGCAGACAAGTAGATAGCTGAGATCAATGGCTGATGGTTTATGGAGCAGTAATCCCATCTGATTAAGAATATTGACTGCCTGAAAAGCTTTTGGACTGCGCTATACTAAATGGAAAGCAATTTGACCCATAGCCAATCATCTGTATACTCAAGCAGACAGCTATTGGGCAGCTTCTGTTACCTAACATGAGGAATCTAACACAAGGAAAGCCACATATCAGTCGTTCACAGCCAGATCGGAACAATAGTTTGCTTTATACATGACATTTAGGGACAGACAAATCTGAAATTGATAATACCATACTTAAAATGCACCAGCAAGCAAATAAAAATGGTTAAAAAACATTGGACTGTAGCTGTGTTCGCAAAGGTTTGTACAGAAAACACATCACAAGGATGGAGCAATTCAACAGCCACAGCAGTCCAGTATTCAGTCTAATAGTATACAATTTTAAATCACAAACTCTTAATAGTCCATTTTTTTTTCTCAAAGATTTATTTAATATTTTAAACAGAGGTTTTCCCCAACGAAAGGTATTCCATCAGATTCTCCATAAATTGTAAGAGCATGTAAGTCATTTACAGGCTTCAACATCCATGTCATTGGTTCCATGAGGCTGGATCGAACAAATATTTGCAAGATAGACAACAAAAATGCAACCCACACAGGAAACAAAATTTATCCTATGGCAGTACATTATGCATCAGCAGATTCAGCACACAATTTGAACATTTCCACATTAAAACTCACTGGATTGGAAACAGTCAGTGGACCAGTGGAAGGAGGGCACTTCTGTAAACAGATGCTGAAATTACAGAATTTGCAGTGTTGGGCAAGCTACTCTGAAACTGTAGCTTTACAAACTACTTTAACTTACAAGTAGCTAAGTTACATTCAAGCTACTCTTTTGAAAAAGTAGTTAGCTACACTACAAGTTACTATCAAAAAGTAGCTAGCTACATTGAAACTATTCTTTTTTTCTTTTTTTTACAATGACATTGTAACAAATAACTTAAGGAAGAATGTTATAATATTTGGGGTTTCAAGCAACATAATGTAATGTAATTATGATTTCAAAGTATTTCAGAGTATAGGGTGAATTCAGGTTGATTGGGACACTTTTTTCCCAGTCATTTCAATGGCAAAAACTGTCAGAATCATTTGATTTTGTAAACTATCCCATACACACAATAATCAAATATAGCCTATATCTCAAACTGGCTGTCAAAGTGCAATATGGCTACAAATTTAACATCAGTGCAAGAACAAAATGTATGCAACTTTAAATTAAATACTTATGAGTCAGGATTAGTCTGAAAATGCAGGTTAAACTCACAGCACATGCAGTGATGGAGTGCAGCATTTTGAACAGAAACGCTCTGAGACGCCAGTCATGAACTGTGAAAAGTGCGCATTGCTTGACTATTTCTTTTCGTTTCGAATTGTTTCGTTTAAAAGTGGACATTTCAAGCTTTCTATACACATATTTCTCGTGTCTGTGAGGCAAGTAGCCTGCTGAGTTTCGGTTTATTTATGAGACGCGCTCCAGTTCATGTGCAATACAAGTGATCGCTCCGACGCCTCGATGTCACGATTATTGTCTGCTGTAGTCTATTTGCTTCTTATTTATTAAATCCAGGCAATTGGCTGATGAAACATCGATTAAAATTAAGATACAATTTATACAAAACGAAATTCACTTTAAAGAAAGGCTTTCTACAAAACAAAACTTAATGAAGTGGTCAAAATCATTTCTGACCCTATGTCTTTGACATATATTACGCACCTTTGCACTTTTCATAATCAATATAGCCTAGATGAATTTTAAAAATAACATTATAATATTTAAACGTAAATATGAACTGAGCATCCGTCACACCGCTCCGCTTCGCTCATTACAGGCTCGTTCTCGTCAGAACCCAAAACGGAATGTAGCTTTTGGTCGCGCTACACCGCTACTTGCTGGATAAAGTAGTTAGCTACTGGAAAAGCTACACTGTTTTAAAAGTAACTGAGCTACTGACAAGCTACTGAAAAATGTAGTTAAGCTAGTAGCGTCGCTACTGCCCAACACTGAGAATTTGTTTGTGGTGTATGTACTAAATGAATGCCAGGATCTTTAAGGGCGTTTTCACACCTATAGATCGTTTGTTTTGTACCGAAACAGGGACTTTGGGAACAAGGAATTTGTTACAATGTTTCAAAGCGTACGAAAAATGTATTTATTTAAGGCACATGCGAGTACAACTCTCCTCTTATTGGTCAGAGTTTCCTCTCCGTCATCCATCAAGATGATTGACAAGTTCGCTCCATGAGCTTATTATTGTGGCTTTATTTGTAACTGCCGAGACACGCAAACACTATACGAATGTAGCTGTCATTCCTGCTGTTAAATTATATACTACATTCGTATTAATATTGCAGAAAATTCAAACACCCTCTTTCTGGATCGTGTCAAGACACACACAAACACTGCCAGAGAAGCACAATTACACAACATTTTAAGATGAAGACGTGCTCTTTTGGTTTTCAACTGTGATAACTAATGTGCTCACTCACAGAATCAGACGCTATTGCTATTATAGCACATTTCCCGTTATGAATTATAATACCACTTGGTTCGTTGGGTCAGATTGCTTTCACACCTCAAGCAAACCGCCCCAGAGTTTGTTTGCAATCGGTCCGAGACCACCTCGCTCGGGCGGTCTGAGCGATTGTTTTAGTGCGGATCCGAGCGCGATTGCCGTGTTCACATATGCCTAAACAAACCGAACCAAGGGAGAAAACACACCAGGTTCCTAAACAAACGCTCAGGTGTGAAAGCACCCAAAGATGCTGTACTTCTTTTCATTTCCCTAGTTAATTAGAATACACCTACAGCCTATTCGTACCATCCGTACTTTTGTTTTAAGTGTGCAGTCGCTTTGTATGTTACAAGCCAAATTAAAACTGGACTGTGGGCGTCGCCCTGGCCCCCTGGACTGTGGGTGCCCTGGACTGTGGGTGCCGCCCTGGCCCCCTGGACTGTGGGCTTCGCCCTGGCCCCCTGGACTGTGCGCGCCGCCCTGGCCCCCTGGACTGTGCGCGCCGCCCTGGTTTCCTAAACCGCCATGGCTCCCTGATCTGCCAGAGTCGGCGGAGCCCGCCTGGTCCGTCCCTCCAGTCCCACGCCCTGGTCCTCTGCCAGGACTCCAGGTCCACCGGAGCCCGCCTGGTCCGTCCCTCCCGTCCCGCCCTGGTCGTCTCCCAGGGTTCTTGATCGGCCGGAGCCACCCTGGTGTGTGCCTCCCTCCCTCCCTCTGTGTATTGATTTTCCTGTCTGTTGTTTTCGGTTCTGTATCTGTGTTGTGTTCCTGTCTTGTTTTCGGTGTCTCTCATTGGGGACGCCAGGTGGCATCCCTTTGAGGGGGGGTAGTGTCATGGTTCTGTCACTTCGGTCTAGTTTTGTTCTTGGGTTGGTGACAGAGCCATGACACTGCTATATTGTCATGTTTGGTGTGAGCACATGGTTTGTGTCATGTGTTCTCATGTCTATTGTCTACCCCGCCCATCTTGTTATCTGATTGTTTAATTTGCCCCACCTGTCCTCCCTCATTACCTGCCTTGTTTGTCCCCTATTTAGTCTCCTTGTGTTTGCTGTCCTGTACTGGATCGTTGTCATTTGTCACCCTGCATGTTTCATGTTCCTGCTTCTCGTGTTTAGTTTAAGTCAAGTTTGGTTTTCCCCCTCGTGGGCCGTTTTGTTTGTTTGTTTCGGTTTATTTTATTATTAATAAAACCACCATTTCTTCCTGCGTTTGAGTCCTCGCCTCATCTCTGCACCTGCAACCGTGACACTTCCAAGAAGCATTATTTCAAAATGTATTTTTATCAATATAATTTTGAGCTCTGGATTTTGGACAATCATAATTAAAGGGGTCCTAATATGCTTTGTTACATTTTCAGCTTTCTTTAGTCTGTAATGTTGCTGTTTGAGCATGAAAAAGGTCTGCAAAGTTACAAAGTCACTCTAAAGGGAGTTATTCCCTGTCAGTACGCACTGTTTCTGAACTCCCTGAAACACCTTGATTGTATAGTCTTGAGTTTTCTTCCAGAAACGAATGTCACAATATTCCTCATTTAATAATTCCCACCCCAAGGCATACGCAAACGGGACATGGTCTGGTTAATTTTCGTTAGTAGAGTGTTAAAACTTGCGGTTAGGGTAAGCCGTGTGACATTTCTGAAACATGCTCAAAGCGGTTGACTAATCACAACACACTGGTCCAGCAAACGAATCAGAGCACATTGCACTCTTCTGAATTTTGGGCACGCAAGATCAACTTCTTGCCAAACTCATATTTAAAGGGGTCAGGAATTGAGAAATCTGCTTTTCCTTGCTTTTGATATAATAAAAAAAGCCAGTTCATGACCGCTTTAAGTAACATACTTTAAATCAGCAACAAAGTCCAATAAATGTTTCTTATGCTCAAATATTTCAGGTTGGTCCAGCATGTGCAGTTCCAAGCAAAGACTTTAGATAAACCAAAACAGTTCAAAGTGCAATGCAAAATATGGCAGAATAAGCCCCGCCTTCTAAATAAGAGAGTCATTGCGTCACTGCAGCTGACGTTAGATGCTCCGGTGTGCATTTAAAACTGCACATGAGCATTGGCTTCTGAAAGAGCAATTGAAACTTCTGATGGCATCTGCAGTGATGCGATGACTTTACCAACTGGTGATGGCTCTTATTTAGAAGGCGGGACTTAAGAGTACGGCCACATTAACGATATTTCAATGAAATTTTGTGGGCAAAAAAAAAAGGTCCATTGTCTATTATCAATAGTGTAGCGATGTTTTAAGCACAGCTGACACAGAAGTCCCTTTCAAACCAAGCAGCTTTCTGGTCATCAAGGCAAATTCACCTGACCAACTTGAACACAAGTGCTTGTGGAACTTGTTTACCCTCAAGCAAAACTCCAAAGAGCACACAGATTCCTATTTAAATGAATAGTCTTTAATTATACTAACTGAAAAACTTCAACACTCACCAGCACTCGATCTCCGACCTTGAGGTCCTTCTCTCCCCCTTTCTTCACAGATCCACTGTCAGACATGTTGGATCCTGACTCGTTGCCGGTTTTGACGGAGCTGTTGAGCATGCCTTCTCTGAGCGGCATGACCACACGCTGACCGGATGCCCCCGCACCACCCTGCAGCTGTGTGTTCTGCTGCTCGTCACCCCCATCCCCGACGGGTTGCCGCATGAGCTTGGAAGGCCTGGTGAAGATGCCCTGCAAAGGCTGGCACTCAAAGTAACGCACTCCATTGACAGAGCCGTCATTTTTTCCAACCAGGTCATTCAGCACCACTCCAGCCCACTGTCCCGGGGAAAACTGGGTCTCTCCAAGATAGGCGATGACTCCTGGCTTGACTCCATTCACCCAGACACGTTCACCGACCACAAAGTCCCCGGCCACCTCGTCACCCACCTCAGAGGCTTTGGAGCTGGACTTGTCTGAGGCGTTGCTGCTGGGGGTGGGAGGCATCTGCTTGTAGGGGCAACCTGTGGATAAACAGCAGAAAAATTAGGAATATTCCACGTTCAATAAAGCAAAGCTTCAAATCAACATAATCAGTGGCTCCCTGTCAGTTGCCTCTGAGTTTTTTTTAATTGTATTTGTTTCACTAATGGACTTACAATGGAGGTCTATGGGGTGAGGCATTCTGGAGGGTTCTTTGATGCTCAAACTTTTTAAAGTATTTCTATTCTTTCTGCCAAAAAAACGACAAAAAACGGGCCCTATTTTGAGACTGAAGTTGTCTAAGCCATTTTAGTGGCAGGACTGCTGCTGTAAGTGGATGAACTTCTAATTATGCGATACCAAGGTAATTACTGTGGGTGGAGTTTGGGCCATATAAACAGTACATTTCTTGCATCCTTGTGTATCATGTTTCTGTATCTCCAGTTTATTTGATATATTACTGTAACAGTGTATAATTTAATGTTTATTCTTGTGAAACTGCTTGCCCCATAGGCTTCCATTATAAAAGCATTAGGCTAAATATAATTTTTGTTTGATTTGACTAAAATTAGGGAAGGTCTGGTCACCATCACAGGAAGTTTGTGTGTTAGTTGTGTCCCTACCAGACATTTCAACTAGCTTATCCAGAAAGCATTCCTTGGTCAGCCATTGTATTAATAATGTGATATTCTTCAAAAACTGATGTACACTACAGCTCAAAAGTTTGGGGTTGGTAAGGGTATTTTAATCTCTAATTCTCCCTAAAGCTGCATTCATTTGATCAAAAATACAGTAAAAAAAGTAATATTGTGATATTACAATTCAAAATAATTTTTTTTCTGTAATTTCAAAATGTAATTTATTCCTGTGATTGCAAAGCTGAATTTTAAACATCATTGCTCTAGTCTTCAATGTCACACAATCCTTCAGATATAATATGCTGATTTGGTGCTCAAGAAATATTTATTATTATCAATGTTAAAAGGTTTAATTTCAACATTGATTTCAATTCATTTCTGTTCTTTCAGTGAAAGAATGTGAATTTTGTAGTACTGTCACAGCATTTTTTTTGAAAGGGACCCCAAAGATTTCAATCCCTGCGATACAATATTCAGTGAAAATCTTAAAAACTAAAAAAAAAACTAAAAAAAAAAAAAACAATTGATGACTTTAGTATGGGGAACACATATTCACTATTAACTACGACTTTTGCCTCAATAAAACCCTAATTACTGCTTGCTTATTAATAGTTAGTAAGGTAGTTATGTTTAGGTATTGGGTAGGAATAAGGGATGTAGAATAAAGTCATGCAGAATAAGGCATTAATATGTGCTTTATAAGTACTAATAAACAGCCAATATTCTAGTAATATGCATGCTAATAAGCAACTAGTTAATAGCAAGAATTGAACCCTAAAATAAACTGTTAGCAAAAATGTAAACTTTAATGTCAACATGATTCACATTTCACAATGTATTTACTTCTGTAATGTGACATTTCAGAAGGAACAATGATATTTACTTGAGACAGTGTAAGTGTAAACATCCATTTTGAGAATTTAGAGTGTTCTCAGTATTTCACAACATATGTTGTCAACACTTGTTACACAGCTTGTTTAATGCATAGCATCAAATGAGAACTTTCATCATTTCGCTCATGTCTGGATGTCACTGCAGACTTCATACAAGGCTGAGCAGCACTCTAATTTATGAACGAATCTGGGTCAGTGGGATTTGCAGTGAAACAGTTTATGAACCTGGGTGCCTTGCACATGTGCTGCTTTTGACACATGCCACTAACCCGATTCCTGCTTGAAGGATACAGTGATGAAGTGTGAGCCACGGCTCATTTACCATGTGTTCAGTCAGTCTTTTATACTTCAGTGTATGTGTGTGGGGTGGTATTGGTGCTGGGGGAGGGGGATAATGGCCGCTTTTGTCTCAATTGCTCCACCATGTTCTTTGACATAGACATGGTGGTTAAAGATCTCTGATATGAATAAAATTCTAGGCTGCAGTTTATTTTACAGTATGTGCACTTACATGTACTTATCTAAGAAAGTACTGGGTAATATAAGGTAACTACATGGGTGAAGGTTAGGTTCAGGGTTAGTACCTAGTTATTACCCAGTTATTTCAATTACTATAATAAGTACATAGTATGTACATGGGGAACAGGACTGTAAAATAAAGCGCTAGCAAATTCTGATTCCTTATCAGTCAGAAAACATCCTGATTTAATTTGCTGTTATTTAGAAATGGCGAGTAACAATACTGGGCTGGTTTTCCTTTTAAGAGGTGACAGACGTCTACGTAGAGAATTCTGGATGTTACTCAAATATTATTGAGGTCATTAGTTTACCACACAGTGGCAGATGTGTAAACGCCAGCTGTAAATGGAAATATATAAACAAATCTCCTCTTTGGCAAAAAACAGGCTAGAATACAAAAACTAGTGGTCAGTGGCAGCACAGCCGTACTTGCTTAATGGACAATAACAAACTTCATTGGTTCTTCAAGCATGTTTGAGCTTCCATTTACCATAATTGATGTGCTCTATTTGTGCTGATCAATGTTTCTGTGAATAAAAGCTTAAATTAAATCTGTTCATCATATACAGTGATTGTGTCACTTCAGAAGTTCTGATTCAAATGGATTACTTTCACTGTCTTTGTGAAGTTTTTCTAGTGGAATGGACTCTTAATCAAGGGACAGAAATCTCTGAGGATTCATTAAAAATTTAATTTTAATAAGTTTGTGTCATGGCGGGTCAGGCAAAACGAGGAGAAGAAAGGATCTAATTGAGGCACTATTATTATAAACAAAACAAAGAAGATAATTCACAAGAATAACCACAAATAAGATCATGGGAGAAAAACAAGTGGCAGCATAAACACAAGGCAAACTAATGATGAAAACAAGGAGCAGGTGTGTGTTAATCAATGAACCAATGAGTAACCATAACAACCAATGAAAACATACTTAGCAACCATGACAACCAAGGAAACACAAGGAACAATGAGAAAAAAACTAAAAGTCCATCTCTGCTTCCGAAATCGCATACTGTCTGAATAGGTACTACATTTGAATTTAAACTTACTTAGTGACCGTTAAAAAAGGATGTTCTATATAGTATGAATATGGGGTAGTATGAATGTAATTCGGACATGCTAAATCCGCCATGTTGTTACTAGGCGTGGGGGGGGGGGGAAGAAAAAGAAAAAAAAAAAAAGAAAAAGAAAAAAAAAAACCAATACAGCATAGTATCGCGATATTTTGTATGGGGATATCGTATCGTTACAAGGACGGCAAGTATTGATATTTTCAGGAACTGAATTTCAGTTCGTATTGAGCAAAGTGTTTACCGTAAGCTCTGCGCTTATAAATAATAATAATTTGAAGACTGTAATATCACAAACAGCACATCACTCTCGCTCACACAAATGTGCGCAGTGAGCTGTGTGTGCAGGAAGCGCATTCTCGCATATTTCTGAACGTGGACCTCTCTGTCCATGTGTTAGTTACACGTGTTGATTTGACACGCAAGTGCAAGCCAGCTGCGCACCGCAACAGAACTTTCGCTCATAATTACAAAGAATATACAAATAAGCTGTCTATATTATGCCATATCTACACTGTCAGCGCACTCGTTCATTATACAACACAATAGGCTTGCTGCGATAGTCGGTGTTGCCAGTGTTCAGCCGCAACACTGGTAACATCACTTGCCTACCGCGACACCACCGTCGTTTTGATTTTTTATAGTAGTAAAAATCATTTAGTAAAAATCTGATTATGTTGATCAGTTAGAGTACAAACACTACAATTAAAACTGAACGTGCAGCGTGAGCCGAACAAGTCACAGCACAGACCAGCAGCAGGAGTCAGATTTCATTCATCACGAGAGTGAGGAGCTAAATGACAAGACGACGGCGGAAGATTTGGTTTCAATGCGAAATGTAAAAGCGTCTAAAGTGAGTTTGTCATTGTACTGTTTTGTTGTGTTTTTCATTAATAACAACAACAAACCCACCATTTAAGCAATTGCTGCCCCTGAATTGGCGCTAATTCTAAAGCGAAAGTAAAATGATGATTCATAATAGCCGTATTAATGTTATTGCAATACTCAGCATATCGCAATAATATCGTATCGTGGCTTAAGTATCGCGATAATATTGTATCATGGGGCCTCTTGTGATTTCCAGTCTTTCAGTTGGATTGGCTCAATTTAGTACTGAGAGATGGCTTTATGCACGCGCACTTTGGGTGTGAACACAAAATCTGCGGGGAATGAGTAAAATAATGCGCAATACGCAAAATCCCATGCCGAAATTCAAGCCCTGTAACACAATCAATATTCATCCAGAGCAAATTAAACGAGTTAGTGAGGGGAGGAAGGTTTGCTGGTATCGTGTATCTATTCTGCAGAAAATGAGTATTGGAAGACATTTCAGTATCGAAAAATCTATATAATCTATACCTTTTTAAAAGACTACAACTGAAAAAAATATTTATTATATATAAAATTCCACCCACCAAAGTGGCTAGTAGGAGTGACTGCGTTACACGCCACTGCTGAAATACACGTGCATTTGGCGGGTTGGCAGATGTTAATGTCAAGCCCTGATTGCGAAGTATTTCAGTTCCCAGATCATTCCGATTCAATTTCAGCGAGTGAAGAACACTTGCTTCCTTCTGCTCTGACAATGTTCCCCAACTCTTGAGGAGTTGTTTTTTCCCACAGGACAATGCTCCATGCCACACAACCAGGCCAATCAAGGTGTGGATGGAGGACCACCAGATCAAGACCCTGTTATGGCCAGCCCAAATTCCAGACCTGAACCCCACTGAAAACCCCTGGAATGTGATCAAGACAAAGATGGAAGGTCACAAGCCATCAAAGAAAGCCGAGCTGCTTGAATTTGCGCGCCACTGGCCGGTTGCATAAACTGCTTAGACTAGTCTTAAAAGTCAAAAAATGAATATAAACTTGTTTTCTTTTCATTATTCGAGGTCTGAAAACATGCCATTATTTTTGTTATTTTGACCAGTTGTCATTTTCTGCAACTGAATGCTCTAAATGAAATTTGGAAGAAATGTCAGTAGTTTATAGAATAAAACAAAAATGTTTATTTTACTCAAACACATTCATATAAATAGTAAATCCAGAGAAACTGCTCATTTTGCAGTGGTCTAAATTTTTTCCAGAGCTGTATTTAAACTATTTAAAGTATAACACTATAGTATTTGCATGCGCTAGTCCATTGTTTCACTAGCTGATGTGACCCATTACAATCCAAAATGTCCATTACACATTAGCGCAGCAGTGAAGCACACTCAGCGCAGTGCAGGGAAACATAAGCGGAAGGAGTGTGTCTGTGCATGTGCCGGGACTCAAAATAGGAATACACTAGCACTACGCTATGTTAGGGAAAACTAGGCCCATTCAGGAAGTCCCAGCCCATTGCGGGGCTTGAGCAGAAGCTCTGGTGCATTGCTTGCCCATGTGGCTGCGTTGCTACGGTAACGGTAGATCAGCGAGGGGGAAAAAAAAGGAAAAGGAGTGATGCAGGAAGAAGAGAAGAACACAAGCCTCACTTCACTATTGTGCCTGCACTCCTCCTCCCACCATCTCAATCCCACCATTCAGCAGCACAAGCTAACACAATGACCCCAGCTCAGCCTTTAACCGCCCCCTGCACACACACACACACACACACACACAAACTTCTATCTCAGAAGCTCTTTGTGGTGTCCTGATAACTCCTCCACCTCAAACACTCCCTCTTTTTCTCAGTTCAAAATGGAAATGTATCTCCTGATAACAAAAACTTGGATTCATAATGTGTATAACTTTTTCACAGACCTTTTTTTCTTATCCCAGTTTAATATGCAAGTACAAACTTAATTAGGAGTAATTTAAATGTAGGTTGAAAGCTTTCTTTTTGTAGATGTTAAGATAAACACACAAAAATCTGCACAGGTAATGAGCAGCAATTAATGTCAACGTCACCATAGCATTGGGAATCTTTTGATCCCTGTCAGAGAAAGCGACCGATATGGCTGATTTAAGATGTTAGGCAACTCAGCATGCCACCCCAGTGCAGAATTGGCAAGTTTGCTTTCCTAACATATCTAAAATAAAATATGGCAAAAAAGCTTACTTTATGCTGTTAGCTTTATTTGTCAGACAATTCAGGGAGCAGTATCCCGAAATACAATCTTGTTTAACATACAAGCCTCAAATGATGAGATAGCTCTGGATGATAGTATCTGGGAAAAGATCAGCCTAAATCAGATAATTTTGTCCAAATTTACCTTTTTCTGGTGAATTGATGAAGATCTGTGAGTCCCTGACTTGCTAATTTTCATTAGCAATCAGACTGGAACTTGCGCTTTCAATTTTTGCCATTTCAGTCTATATGATCATCAGACAGTGTGTAAATGATCGAGTGGTGGTCCGTCTGAGGCTGAGAGGAACTAGACTAAGAAAATAGATTAAAGAACTATGTGGCACCATTTTAAAACAAAACTGCTACTGAAAGCATTCATAAAGATTTCATATAAAACAATTCTTTGGCCTAAAAACATTTTGAAAGCTACTGACATGATGTCGTGTCTGAATCAATATGCTACTCATTTCCTGTGCCTGGACTGCATATGTAAGAAATCTTCAGGGAAAACTCTAGTTTGGGGAGTGTACAGAGCCACAGTCTGTGGGCGGCTGACATGCCATTTTACAAGACCAGAGAGTCATAGATTAAAAAAAAAATTAACCATTTAAAGGTTTATATTATTAACAGGTTTATTATAGTTTACAAAATTAGTGCTCAAACTAAACATCAAAATGTGGTGTGAAATGATTTGATTCTATTTATTTTTAAATGTGGTATATTGACCAATGGATGTATGTTGGATACCATTTTTGTAATAACTTGTCTCAGTTTGAGAACATTGGTGCGACACAATGTTATTTGCTATGACAGACAAAATAATGATAAACTGTTTCTGGTTGTAAAACGCTGCAAAACTCAATTCAAAATGCAGGAAAATATCTCACCAACAGTTAAAATACTTTAATTTCAAACAATTAGTCTAAAATGCCACACAATCATTTAAAGAGACTAGTTTTCCTTCCTATGTTGATGTATTTCCTATTGAAACTGAAAGTTTGGATGGAGAATATCGAAAGCCTTGTACTGTTTTAAATAGCTAATAGGCATTAGTTACATCACAGCCATCAACTATTGATTTGCTACTTGATGTTGGTCACAGATGGGAAGGACATTCTCACACTAGAAGGCATTTGATTGGACAAAAATCTTTGTAGTGCAACATGAGTCATCAATAGTTTAGTCTGTCTCCAGGAAGAGAAAAACTGTACATTATAACTGTGAACTTCTTCTAAAAGGGATAAAATGCAATAAATGAACTGTCACACTGTATGCCATTTTAGGGTGTAGCCTAGATTTTTTTTATATATAGATAATACACCGATCAGGCATAACATTATGAACACTGACAGGTGAAGTGAATAACACTGATTAACTCTTCATCACGGCACCTGTTAATGGGTGGGATATATTAGGCAGCAAGTGAACATTTTGTCCTCAAAGTTGATGTGTTAAAAGCAGGAAAAATGGGCAAGCGTAAGGATTTGAGCGAGTTTGACAAGGGCCAAATTGTGATGGCTAGACGACTGGGTCAGAGCATCTCCAAAACTGCAGCTCTTGTGGGGTGTTCCCGGTCTGCAGTGGTCAGTATCTATCAAAAGTGGTCCAAGGAAGGAACAGTGGTGAACCGGCAACAGGGTCATGGGCGGCCAAGGCTCATTGATGCACGTGGGGAACGAAGTGTGGACCGATCAAACAGACAAGCTACTGTAGCTCAAATTGTTTAAGAAGTTAATGCTGGTTCTGATAGAAAGGTGTCAGAATACACAATGCATCGCAGTTTGTTGCGTATGGGGCTGCATAGCAGCAGACCAGTCAGGGTGCCCATGCTGACCCCTGTCCACCGCCGAAAACGCCAACAGTGGGCATGTGAGCATCAGAACTGGACCACGGAGCAATGGAAGAAGGTGGCCTGGTCTGATGAATCACGTTTTCTTTTACATCACGTGGATGGCCGGGTGCGTGTGCATCGCTTACCTGGGGAACACATGGCACCAGGATGCACTATGGGAAGAAGGCAAGCCGGCGGAGGCAGTGTGATGCTTTGGGCAATGTTCTGCTGGGAAACCTTGGGTCCTGCCATCCATGTGGATGTTACTTTGACACGTACCACCTACCTAAGCATCGTTGCAGACCATGTACACCCTTTCATTGAAATGGTATTCCCTGGTGGCTGTGGCCTCTTTCAGAAGGATAATGCGCCCTGCCACAAAGCAAAAATGGTTCAGCAATGGTTTGAGGAGCACAACGAGTTTGAGGTGTTGACTTGGCCTCCAAATTCCCCAGATCTCAATCCAATTGAGCATCTGTGGGATGTGCTGAACAAACAAGTCCGATCAATGGAGGCCCCATCTCGCAACTTACAGGACTTAAAGGATCTGCTGCTAACATCTTGGTGCCAGATACCACAGCACACCTTCAGGGGTCTAGTGGAGTCCATGCCTCGACGGGTCAGGGCTGTTTTGGCAGCAAAAGGGGGACTAACACAATATTAGGACGGTGGTCATAATGTTATGCCTGATCGGTGTATATACTTAACTGTTATTCAAGATGTGTGGAGCACCATTAAATACTTTCATATTCAGATTTTTTTTTAATGTTCTGTTAAATTTTATGCTGAAATATCATCCACCCATGTGTTTAATAATCTGTTCCGTAACTGTGATATGGGATTTTTTGCTCTTTAGCAGCTGCTCCTCATTTATGATGATGAAAATGCATGTTACTCAGGACCTTTCATTCATGTCATCCACAATAATGAAATAATATCCATCTTTTACAATCATGGAATCAAGGTAAGCGATAATGGATTCAAGTTAAACACACACAGGTCATACAAAGCACAGGGTTTCTGCAGGCTTTATGAAGAAAAATGTAAGACTTTTTAAAGACCCTTTTAAGACCAATTAAAGAAAATACAAGGAATACATTAAAGGGAAAACAATGTCAATATGTTCCCTAAAAGTAAATGTCAAAGGAGAAACACAAGGAGTTAACTCAATTAGCATAAACTCAATTTTGTTAAAATTTTTCAAGACATCATTTTGCATTTGTATCTCAAGTAAATGCATCTTGATTTAAAGAAGTTTAGATATTTGTATTGGAAACAGGACAGAAATACTGAGGAAGCTTTTATTTAATATTTTAAATCAGAGCTTCCTCTCTTATTTAAGACCTTTGTAAGGGTGAATTAAGATTTTTTTAAAACCTTTTTAAGACCTGCAGAAACCCTGAAGCAATACAGATGGTCAAAAATGTCTGCATGAAAGTGTTATGAAACCTTGCTAAAAAAAAGTATTAGCTGAGCCTGAAATACTTTGAAGTGCATTCCTGAAGTCACATTTTGTCACAAGCACACACTCTTCTTCTGAGTGAGAACCGCCAGAGAACTATCATTAATGCTAGTGCATTACGCTCGTATGACAGACGGGTAGAATTAGACCACAGGACATCACATTACCATGGTATGAATTTAAAAAGACAGGTTACCACATTTCACCATCACAGTTATAAATATCATGAGCTACTTTTGTTAAATGTACAGCACATGCTGTTAGTACAGATTGAAGAAAATCAAAACGCTGATATAGAAAGACTTAATAAATGAGAGTTTTGTGTGAAATGGCTTTGTAAACTTGCCTTTAGGAATCACATGTGTGATGACTTTATTTGAGCAGCAGCACAACTGATTTTCACTGCACTTCTTGTATGTGTGTTTTAGGAACAAAGCATTCCACAGTCTGCTTGAACCATGACACCCTTCTGGGTGACACACAAACTAATGTAAATAACATGGTCTGCTCTCGTTGTGGCTGGATGTGAGGTAAGCCACGTCACTGAGGCAGGGATTAGCTCACTGTGATTTATGTAACTAATGTCTGTGTCACCAGTGTCAGTGCTTGTCACCAGACTCGAAAGATATTAACCACATTAATCACAATAAACCACAACTCAGATCAAACTGTCAAGGATGATCTGCACCTATTGATCTTCTCAAATGGTCTACCGTTTTGTATAAAGCTCACATCTAGTTGAAGAGTAATCAAATTGTGCTACACTACTGTTCAAAAGTTTGAGGTTAAAATGTTTTAATGGTTTAGAGTAGAGATGCACGATAGGATTTTTTTTGGCCGATACCGTTTTTAACAAACAACTATTGGCCTATTCTGATACCGATATTTGTCAATTGCGCTCTTATTTGAACTTTTGCCATTAAAGGGATAGTTCACCCAAAAATGAAAATTATCCCATAATTTACTCACCCTCAAGCCATCCTAGGTGTATATGACATTCTTCTTTCAGACGAATACAATCGGAGTTATATAAAAAAATGTCCTGGCTAATCCAAGCATTATAATGGCAGTGAATGGCAGCCCAAAATTTGAAGCCCAAAAAAAGTGCATCCATCCATTATAAAAGTAATCCACACGGGTCCGGGGGGGGGGGGTTAATAAAGGCCTTCTGAAGTGAATCAATGGGTTTGTGTAAGAAAAATATCCATATTTAAAATTTTATAAAATTAAATATCTAGCTTCCAGCGGACGCCTTCCGTATTCAACTTATGAAGAAAGTGTAACGCCTCACGCAGTTCAAAACGCTTACGCTACGGTCGACGTCATACGTCACGCCATTTATGCTTTTTTCGTAAGTTGAATATGGAAAGCGGACCGCCAGAAGCTAGATATTTTACTTTATAACGTGTTAAATCTCTTCTCTTCCATGTCAGTCTCCTACATTGTTCACATAGTAAACACAGTGCAGCACATCCGGGTTCTACGTCAGAACGCCGGCTCATTATTGGCCAGGTCCTGAGTCACGTGAACAGCGTCGCCCAATGACGTAGAACCTGGAAGTGCTGCACTGTGTTTACTCAAAACTTGTTATTTTTGAGGTGTTTTGCACACAAAAAGTATTTTTTTCGCTTCATAACATTATGGTTGAACCACTGTAGTTACATTTTAAAATATGATTATTTTATTGATGTCTTTACTACCTTTCTGGGCCTTGAAAGTTGCAATGACAGTGCTGCCTATGAGTGGTTCAGAAACCTCTCTGATTCCATCAAAAATTTCTTAATTTGTGTTCCGAAGATGAACTAATGTCTTACAGTTTTGGAACGACATGAGGGTGAGTAATAATGACAGAAATTAAATTTTGGGTGAACTAACCCTTTAATTAATAAACCATCGGTTTGTTATATATTGGCCTTTTTCATGCTATAGCCGATGGTTTTAAAGGGCATATTGCAGCTTAAATTTTTTTCAAAATTAATATACAGTGGGGAGAACAAGTATTTGATACACTGCCGATTTTGCAGGTTTGCCCACTTACAAAGCATGTAGAAGTCACATTGTATGACTTAATTAATTTGCATTTTATTGCATGACATAAGTATTTGATACATCAGAAAAGCAGAACTTAATATTTGGTACAGAAACCTTTGTTTGCAATTACAGAGATCATACGTTTCCTGTAGTTCTTGACCAGATTTGCACACACTGCAGCAGGGATTTTGGCCCACTCCTCCATACAGACCTTTTCCAGATCCTTCAGGTTTCGGGGCTGTCGCTGGGCAATACGGAATTTCAGCTCCCTCCAAAGATTTTCTATTTGGTTCAGGTCTGGAGACTGGCTAGGCCACTCCAGGACCTTGAGATGCTTCTTACGGAGCCACTCCTTAGTTGCCCTGGCTGTGTGTTTCAGCTCGTTGTCATGCTGGAAGACCCAGCCACGACCCATCTTCAATGCTCTTACTGAGGGAAGGAGGTTGTTGGCCAAGATCTCACGATACATGGCCCCATCCATCCTCCCCTCAATACGGTGCAGTCGTCCTGTCCCCTTTGAAGAAAAGCATCCCCAAAGAATGATGTTTCCACCTCCATGCTTCACGGTTGGGATGGTGTTCTTGGGGTTGTACTCATCCTTCTTCTTCCTCCAAACACGGCGTGTGGAGTTTAGACCAAAAAGCTCTATTTTTGTCTCATCAGACCACATGACCTTCTCCCATTCCTCCTCTGGATCATCCAGATGGTCATTGGCAAACTTCAGACGGGCCTGGACATGCGCTGGCTTGAGCAGGGGGACCTTGCATGCGCTGCAGGATTTTAATCCATGACGGCGTAGTGTGTTACTAATGGTTTTCTTTGAGACTGTGGTCCCAGCTCTCTTCAGGTCATTGACCAGGTCCTGCCGTGTAGTTCTGGGCTGATCCCTCACCTTCCTCATGATCATTGATGCCCCACGAGGTGAGATTTTGCATGGTGCCCCAGACCGAGGGAGATTGACCGTCATCTTGAACTTCTTCCATTTTCTAATAATTGCGCCAACAGTTGTTGCCTTCTCACCAAGCTGCTTGCCTATTGTCCTGTAGCCCATCCCAGCCTTGTGCAGGTCTACAATTTTATCCCTGATGTCCTTACACAGCTCTCTGGTCTTGGCCATTGTGGAGAGGTTGGAGTCTGTTTGATTGAGTGTGTGGACAGGTGTCTTTTATACAGGTAACGAGTTCAAACAGGTGCAGTTAATACAGGTAATGAGTGGAGAACAGGAGGGCTTCTTAAAGAAAAACTAACAGGTCTGTGAGAGCTGGAATTCTTACTGGTTGGTAGGTGATCAAATACTTACGTCATGCAATAAAATGCAAATTAATTATTTAAAAATCATACAATGTGATTTTCTGGATTTTTGTTTTAGATTCCGTCTCTCACAGTTGAAGTGTACCTATGATAAAAATTACAGACTTCTACATGCTTTGTAAGTAGGAAAACCTGCAGTGTATCAAATACTTGTTCTCCCCACTGTATAACCTTTGTTTGAAAATACCATATGAAAAGGTAATGCAGGATTTAAAATGTTTTAAAAAGACATAAGAGCACAAATTGAGCAGATAAAGTGGCCGTTTCGTTGACTGTTTGTAAAAAACGTTCATATTACGTCACGAGAGGGAGTCGTTTGCCGGGCTCTGCGTTGGCTCAGTGCAGAATAGGTTGGTATTCAGTAGGAGTCAGTGTATTTTCAGTAATTTTTCTATTTCAATTTATCATCGTCATGGTAAATTATTGTGTCCAGCCTGTCAGGACATCGAGTCCACAGGTTTCCTAAAAAAAAAAAAAGTTAGGAAACCTGCATGGCGGCGTTTTGTGCAGGTGAAGAGACGGGACTTCACTTCTACATCTGCTTCAAAACACGCGGTGGCGTGTATAGCGTTCACTTTAGACCTGAGGATTATCATCCCGGCGATATGATTGAGTTCAACATTGCAATACTCATGTAAAGGATGTTATTAAATGAATAATCATCCACACGCGATGCTTCTTTGCCGTTGTTTTTACGTGAATCAACTTCAACATTAATGAATACAAAGTATGTACATTAACACAAATGCATACAGTCTCATACTTTTCAAGTTTCAGTTTGGAATTATGTGCTGGTAATGTAAATATTTTATTCATGCCATGTATGTACATTCAAGTTCACTCAAATACATACTCATAACGTCATATACATCCTCACACTATTGGTGAATCGGCACAAAATAAACCCATAACACAGAATTAATGAATAAAGGATAACATGAAACACATACAATAACACTATACTGTCTGTGGTTCGGCTGCCGACGGGAGATGTGACGGTCACGGATCCGTCAGAGATGCAGCTCGAAGAAAACGTAAACTGTGTACCGCAAGTCTTGTTTTTTAAACATTTGCTAACTACCAAATCAGTCGTGATGAGAAACCGCTAACGTTATATCACATAACGTTTAGTTTGGACGGATATTAACGAGTGTGACTTATGCCTGATGGTCAAAGCCTATTCGTTTCTGTTATTGGTAAGTACCACTCCTAGATGACCAATACCAGCTTTGCTATTGCCTGATACATGATAATAATCTGTACAGTATTGTGATCTGAGCACAGTGTTCATATCGTTAGCTAGCGTGTATATATCAATAAGCTAACACTGGTCTCTCACCGAGACACCTGCTCTGTTCTCCACTGGTTCTCCTCACACAACAACTCAATTTGTCTCCTCTAATTGCTGTTCTGTCTAATCCTGGCCTGTCCCTAATTGTGTGTCATTATTGTATGGCTGTGGTCTGCCATATGAGTATTAATAAACATTTATAATTTCCTCAGCGTCCGAACTGTCATTGCGATCCATTGTTTTCCTATCGCTGAAATTGACCGCACTCCCTCCCGTTACGTCACTTCCGGTTTTGGCATTTTTAGATGCAAAAGTAAAATTCTCTCACAAAAACGACTCCAGAAGCCTTAGTAGCGTATATTTTAAAGAAAATCTAGTTCCTACATTATTTTTCTATACATTGTATTGGCTGATTTTTGATCAATTTAAAGGGCATATTGCAGGTTAGAGGGGTATGCCCTTTGCAATATGCCCTTTAAATTGATCAAAAAATCAGCCAATACATCGCTAGTTTTGAAAAAAGTGAAAGTCTTATGTTCACCCAGCTGTATTTATTTGATTAAAAATACAGTCAAAACAGTAACATCATGAAATAGTATTACAATTTAAAAGAACTGTTTTCTATTTTAATATAATTTTAAAATGTTATTTATTCCTGTGATGGCAAAGCTGAATTTATCATCATCATTACTCCAGTCTTCAGTGTCACATGATCCTTCAGAAATCATTCTAGTACGATGATTTGATGCTCAAGAAACATTTCTTATTATTATCAATGTTGAAAACAGTTGTGCTGCTTATACTGTTTGTGAAAACCACAAAACATTTTTTAGACTTCTTTGATGAATAGCAAGTAAAAAAAAACGCATTATTTGAAAAAAAATTTGTAACAAAAAAAAAAAAAAAAAAAAATCTTACTGTCCCCAAACTTTTGAATGTTAGCATAGACAGTAGCAAACATGAACTACAGCTTCTCTAGTTCTATTTCAGGCAAAAAAAAAAAAAATCTAAATTTCATTCACACCATTGCAAATCCACTGACGGTACTTGTGGTGGTTCTACGGTACAGGATGGTATCAGATGATAAAACAATGGTATTTTGATATCGACCATTGTAGTGAATGATACCCTTGCTCAAATACCATGGCATTTCACATAAACATGTCTAAAATGTTTTAAAAATTATGATAGTATTTTAATGATAAGCCGGAATCTGCAACCATAGAATTCAGAAGAAAGTGACCGATCTCTGCAGAAGTTCACTTGCTTCAATAAATTCATGAATTATTAAGGCTTGTTTATTATAGGCAGGTTCTCTTAGCTTTGTTTAATGCATTTTATCATGCTCAAAACCATTCTGCTCCCCACACCCCACCCAAAAAAAATCAGTGGAGAACAGTGTTGTTATTAACTAAAACTAAAGCTATTTAAGTCATTTTCAATAGCATAAATAAAATAAAATACAAACCTTAGATGAAACTTACATTTAAAAAAATTAAACTTTAGAAATTTGGCCTTGGCAAATAATTACGAACGCTAAAAGTGAAATTAAATAAATTAAAGCTTTAAAAAAAAAAATAAATAAAAAAATAATAATAATAATAATAATATATATATATAAATAAAATTACAATGAAAATATAAAAGCCAATTCAAAATATTAATACATACTATAATAGTATATAAATAATACTAAAATGACACTGGTGCAAAAATGACTGCAGATTCTGTCTGGTCCTATAGTGATGGGTAATATGATGAGACATATTGCTTGTAGAGGGTCTGGAGGCAAGCGAGGCACAGAAGAAGCTGACTTACTGTCTTTTTGAGCCGCAGGACTGGTTGATGGGCCAGCAGTTGTTCGTCCCACTGGACTGGAGTGTTTAGGACCCCTGCCAGGGATCTTCAAGCCACTGGACTTCAGCATGTTCATTATGTCCACAAGGAGAAACTTCAAGTTTCGCAGCTTATTAAGGGTTGTTGTTTTTTTAATCGAGGCACTAAATGTGAGGATGGCGGATATCCCTCTCCATTCTACCTGTGGGACTGAAGACAACCATCATGAGAATTTAACACAAACAGTGAGGCTAAGGCCAATACACAAATCCTATTGACTAGGTGCAATTTGCTAAATGAATGGCCTTGCATGGCCCATGTCAGTTCATTAACAGCAGCCACAGCATCAATAATATGAGGCTTCAGGGCAAAGGAGGACACAAAAATCACATTTTATTGTTTGAATGAAGCTGTAACAATGTAATCGACACAGACTGGCTGCGAATGCGTGGTTTTCGCTAATGCAACCTTTCTTGAGTGATAAATCAGTAATATAGCAAGGTCATTCTAGCATATCTGTGAAATGAAACCCATTATCCACTGAGGTCGGCAGTTTCGACATGCTGTCACCACAGCTACCCTCCAAACCCCAAATTAGCTCGGTTAAAAACTCAGTACGTGGATTTCACATCAAAAGATAGATTAATGCAGCATAAACCGTATAATGTATCCTAAAAGAGGCGGAAGTTTAGTGTGCTGGCTCATTTCTGCGCCGTAGATTCTGCTGCTCTATTGTTTTGGCTCTTCACTGCGGCGTGCTCGCGACCGTCTTCACACGCCCCTGTCAAGCAACACAAACGCGACCCGCCCTCACAAACTGCACTATTACCTTATGAAGTCCAAATCCTGTGAATTAAAAAGAAGTCTGAGCCGGCGAACTTTAGATGATCTGTGTAGGGATGGCTCAGTCGGCTTCCCGGCATGAGATTTGTCAGCGTCTGCCACTCCCTTCGCTCGCGCTCTCTCTCTCTCTCTCTCTCTCCCACACGGATGCGAAAAATATGGATGCTGAGCTAAAGCTGGCCGCGGGAGTGGGACAGGATGCGAGGTTCACAGACACCGGCACATTTTAGTTAAGCTCTTTTACACAAACGCCAAGAAATGTCCTGAAAGTGTGTCAGTGGTGAGCAAATGGTTCTTGAATAGATCAGGGTCATTAAGCAGGAGGGGTAAAAGCCGTCAGGCAGGGGGGCCGTTTAGAGATGTCCGATTCGCGAATCGTTCTGTTGAGTCGAATCTTTTCAATGAATTGGTTGAACAATACCGGTCTTTTCGGACATCTTTTCCGAATTCGACTGATGAGCGAAAAGTTATTTTAGCCAAATAAATAACAGCAGCGATCACACTGGAAATAGGTTTACGACTTGGCTGTATGACAGTTTTTTCAACACATATTTATTTAAATAAATATATAAGTACATTTAGTCAAATTTATTAATTTGTATTACGGCGAGCAAAAACCAAGATATGTAAATGATTTAGTGTTGTTTAATGTAAATTTTATTTAAGTTGTTGTCAGCATGTTTTTATAAGATGAATCTTGGCTGCAATGAATTCCGGAAACTAAAAAAAAAAAAAAAACAAGTCCAGCTGCTGTGGAATTTATGCATTTCCGGTCATGAATTAAATTAACGAATAAAGACCAAAATTGCCCACAACACGGACACATAATATTGAGGTTTTAAAACAAAGGATTTAAAAAAAAAAAGATTATATTAAATATGCCTATTACATTTACATGTGCTGTTTTATTATTATTATTTTTAAAATGTGTTTTTCAAGTTTTTGCAACCCTGAAATGAAAAAAGTCTAAATAGCCTACAGTTAAATAGCTACAGTAGGCTATTTGTGTGATACATAAAAACTATTAACATTAAAACTATTATAAAACCAGATTTTTACTTGTTAAGGTTTTCAAGAGTCCCACAGATATTCCTCAATGTTAAAAGAGGATACATTTACATTTATGCATTTAGCAGACGCTTTTATCCAAAGCAACTTACAAAAGAGGAACAAAAGCAATTCACCAAAGAACAGAAAACAGAGAGAAAGGAGAGAGATGTTTTAATTTTCAGGCCGATTTTATTGATTGCTGCATGAACACACTTCCACAAACATGAGGAAAATAAAACATGCTTAAATGGCTTTAAAATAAGTGAGGAAAAGGTCAGAAAAGTAGAGCCTTATTGAATTAGATGAAGATCCAGCCACATTACTGTATAACAACTCCCTTTAGGGGGGGAAATCATCAGCAGCTGGTTAGTTATTGAATTCCTCATAATCAAAATTTCTTGCATGCTATATTCCCATTTCAAAATAAGCATCATCTCTAATACACAACAGAACACAGAGCTCAGCTGTACTACCAAAAAAATCCTCCAACCAGTTCCTCCTCTTTAGCATGTGAAATAATAGTGCCTGCCTTTAATACTACAGAAGGGAGTGAAACACAATAATGTGTTTCCATCAAAAGAAAACACAGGGAGAGGAAAACAGACTGAAAGAGGTGGAGAGAGAAAGAGAAAATAACAGAGCGTGCTGGTCACGTTTCAAACGACTATTGAAGGGAAAACAGGAAGCACATTCTTTCTTGTAAACATAAGGCACCACTTTAACTGACTCTTTATAAGCTGCAAATGCAAAATACTCAAAACATCAATCTCAAACTAATAACAAGAATGAGTAATGAATAATAAATGAATGCACATTATATGTGGACCAATAATAAAGTGGTCCAAATGTTTCAGTAAATAATGTACTCAATTGATATTTTAAATTGCCCAAATACTGTCACCTGACTTGGTCATATGCTCAGTGATTATATAAAATAATTTTTTATATACCATAAAAAAAAGACAATTCCAGCTGTATTTCCAAAGCCATGAACTACACTTTCTTCCATGGAACACAAAAGAGATATTTTGCAGAATGTGCAAGACGTCAATTTATTAACACAGTTATCATTTGACTGTATACAACTGGGCAGCATGAACAATATCAGCTTTTGTTTTCTGTGCAGGAAAGAAAATCATACAGGTTTCAACATTAAAGTGAATGAAGAGTTGTCGAGTTAAACATTGTGAATGTAGTTGCAATTCGGGTTAAATCAAACAATTAAAGTCTTATAGTTTTACAGTTACATTAATGCATTGTGTTTGCTAGAGATTTGTGTAGTGCACATCATATTTACTAAAAGGTAGCCATAATTAAATACGGCTGGAGAGGAATTTTAAACACCATCCAACAGAGAAGAATGATAATCTTTTAAGACCGGTTTAAACAGTCTTGTATTTACAAGAACTGCTATACTGTGACTGAGGGAATTCAACTTTTGAATAAGTAACACTGCATTGCCACCTAGTGGAGAAATACTATCACCATCTTTTAAGAAAAAAAATCAATACGCTGTTTTTGTGAAATGCACAACGCATACTTGTTTAGGGTACATATCATAAAAAGACATAACAACAATACATCCAAAACATGACATGATACGGACAAGGCATTGAGACAGCAGGAATGGCAGCGTTGTATGGGATTTAGATCCAAGAAACTAATCCTCCACAATAGAATTAAAAAATAAATTAAAAACAAATATCTTTAACATCTATATAAACAATTTAATAAAACTGATTTAATGTAAAAATTGTACAAAGGAAGAGCTGACATGCATATCTACAGAGCTTTTTAAAGTCAAAAGCACATTAAATGAAAGAAGAATGGTGATTAATACCATTAAAATGGAAAATTGTCAAAGTGAAAACAAAGCATGTCTGAATGCATGTAAAACCTGCAGAAATGCCAACAAGACACTGTTTTTGAGTTACCAACCTACTGGAATCATTGCAGCAAGTTTAAACTATGCTGCACTTCAGCTTACCTCAATACAAAATACACACCACGACTATCCTTAATAAAGGGATTGTGATCACAGCCCTCTAAATATCCATCTATGCACCAAAAATCGGTTCAAAAGTTCAAGAATGCGTGAACTAATCCAACTTAAAGTATTTTTTAGATTTCTTGTCTGTGTGTCAACTAATAGCAGGTTCTGAATCCTGCATTTATGAGCTCAGTAACTGAATAACACTGTGAATTATGAAATGCAAACAAAAGTTACAAACTAAAGTCCTTTTGTTTACGTTTGCAATTCCAAGAAAACGTTTTTATTCTTCAGTCTTTCCTCTTCCTCCACAGCGGCATGTGCATCATGAAGGACTTGGAGAATACTGAAGAGTTTTGATAGTCCATCTGCTTTCTTCTGGTCTGTAAGATCAAAACAGTCATGTATTGATATAGGAAGCCGCTATATGCCAGTTCAGGAGAACAAATGGTACATTAAATGGAAATGGAGGATTCATTTACATTCATTTTGTCACTTTCACTACTTTCATTATGTGCCAAAAGCAAATTTCGACCAAAATCATATTTAATTTTTATTCTTTTTAATATTTCTATTTAGCTTTATTTTTATTTCAGTTTTAGTTTTAGTCATTTTGGCATTTCAAAGTAATAATCACCACATAATAATTCACGTTTCGCAAAAACAATCAGCATCGAGAAAATGCAAAACAAATCTATATTTACATTATTATTATCACAATTATTATTATATTTTTTTCAGATTCAGATTTTTTTTCTGTTTTGTTCAGTGTTATTTGTATTGTAACCATCTCTATCAATGTCTTCCTTTTGTATTATTTTTTGTTTGTAAAATGTTTTAAAAAAATAAGAAATAAATCATAGAAAAAAAAATAAATCTATATTACAAAAATATAAAATAAGCCCATAATAGGCATCACATTAAGCAAAATTTCATCATGCTCTCCTGTGTTCATCGGTGTGGTCCAAGACTTTAGTCGCACTTGAACTTGGAAAACACACACACAAAAAAAACTTCGAGGAGTTTATGTGGTTATAATAAAAATAGTAACAAATTCTTCCCTTGCGGGTCAATTTGACCCCCATAGGAATGAATGGGGAAAATGAAATGAAATGAAAATGAAATGGGGGAAATGGGATTTTTTTTATTTGTCAAAAAAATATTAAAAATCTGGCACAATCCAGAACAAATACACACACAAATGAAGGCATGAGACTATAGAACATCGCCAGTGCAGAACACTCACATGCACACATGTACACACACACCTAGGAATTCCCATTAAAATGAATGGGTGGTCATATAGCGGGGGCATTTTATATTAAAATTATTGATAAAATCTAGTCATTTAGAGGTAAATAAAAAAATATCTTTAAAAAAATGCATTAAAAAATAGAAAAAAAATTCAATGATATAAGCTTTCTGGACAAAAAAAATGAATAAGTGTAATTTTAGGACTTTGGTTTATTCTGGCCCATGAGGGAAGGATTTGTTACAGGTACGGGAGGAGAGCATAAGGGTTAGGTAAAAGAGTTTGAAGAGGGTCAATCCAGTATACTTCCAATCACTGTAAAAGCAATATGCAATTTATTTGTGGGGATTATTATTACTAACAGATGATTGTACTGTTTTGTAAGCCTGAGGAAGGTCGATTGACTGAAATGTTGCTCATTAAAATATTTTATATATATTTTTCTAATTTATATTTTACTTTCATCCAACGCACATACGATTGATTCAGGTGTGCAAGGCAGTATATATATTTTCGGAGTACTCCAACATAAAGTACCCCTATTATGCATTTTCGGATATTATATTTCATGCAGTGTAATATAACTGTTTGTGAATGTAAAAGGTCTGCAAAGTTTCAAAAATCAAAGTGCACGATAATGGAGTTATTGTCTCCCAAAAGAAAGAATCGATTCTGAACTGCCTGAAATGAGTCGTCAGTAATTCCAGTCTTACTTCCTGCACGACCCTACATAGATTTGTAACAAATTTGCATAATGCCAGCCTATGGTCTTCATTGGCTGCCTGCGAAAAATGTCTACTTTGACCCTCAAACACTGTAGTTGTAGCTGAGGCCTGGAAGAGTTTGGTTTGTGTTGTTGACATGTCGAGAATATGCTGTTTTCTGTGTTGCAAAAGCAAATCCACTTTGCATGCACTTCCAAAGGATGAAGACTCAGAGCAGAGTAGGCTCCAATCAGAGCAGAGTAGGCTCTTGAAAAGGAGGGGTTTAGAGAGACAGAATCCTTTATCAAACTTTTTCAGACACTGTGAGAAAAAAGGTGATGCTGCACTGTATTTTTTGACCTTGGATGCATGTAAACCCATTGTAGGAGACCCCCCACTGGGCTGTCCGGCAGGCTTGATAACTTACCTCTTACTGAATCTGCCTCCTGAACTCCCTGTTGCTCTCTCAACTTAAAATACTTATCTCTGCAAGTACAAAACATAATTTTTAGATGACCTAGACTTATAGGTAATTTGCATGCATTTTACACAAATTTAGAAAACTGACATTCTATTTGAATTATTATTGTATAGAATTATGTGCTTGAATCAATAATTTCAGCTGTTATAAACTTATACACAGGCCCAGTATGTTAATGCCACATTACCGCATGGCATGCTGGACACTACTGAGATGTTGGTAGATAAGCTGAGCCTCCAGGTCTGGGTCCAGTGGGTCATACCACTCCTGCAGAGTTACTCCATGTCTGGTTTTATCACAGCCTGGGTCTGTAAACAAAGAGTTCATGAGTGTAGTTTAGTAGGATTTTTTTTTTTTTAAAGAAATTAATACTTTTATTTAGCAAGGATGCATTAAATTAATCAAAAGTGACTTTAAAGACATTAGTCTTTATAATTGTCATGTAGCAGTGGACATGAATAAGGAGAGCAGCAAAGGGGATCCTTTAAAAAGCAGTTTAACTGAAAATCTCACTGAATATCTCACAAGAAACAAAGACAGCATAACAGCTTGCATTAATACAAGAACAATAACTGACAAACCAAGGAGGCCAACACAGCGCTATGGGTGCTTCTCAAACAAAAGGCTGCATCCTAGGCGGTGTTCTTTCTAGACCAGTCTTTCTGAGGTTTCTTAGACTAGAGTCCTTCTCAGCACTGAACACTAGAATGAGACAGTCTAGTAAGTGCGCATGGCACGAAAATACTATTAAAACTTAATTTTGGAAAAAATACTTTGTATTAAAAATCTTGACATTAACTGGCTTTTTATTAATGCAATACAGAGAATGAAAACTGTCTGTGGTCTCCCAGTGGCTTATTATTGGTTATAATTGGCTTATTATTAGTTTAGTGTTAAGTGATTAATTTACACCAAAACAAAAGATAATATGTATGCCTTTCATCTCCGCAAACATTATTTTTGTCTTACTTTGTGCCAACTCGTTTTTCGACAGTTCTTTTTTTCGTGAACTGGAATGTGTGCAACCAGTTTTACTAAACCTGCTCCAAGCAGGATTCGAACCATGGTCTCCGGTGTGGGAGGTGGGCGCTCTAACAAGGAGGCTACAGACCACAGCCTCTAGCATCAGTTGCTAGAGCGCCTCTTGAGATCAGGGGAGTGAGGTTTAAGGTAGGGACACACCAAACAGAACTAGCGCTGATTAAAGCCGACTGTGTTGTCGCCTCGCATCGCCTGCGTTGGGGGAAAAAACTGTGCTTGAACACACAGGGAGAACTACAGCCGACTGTCAACTAGCACACGCGTTCTGCGCCTGTGTGTAAAGGAGATAACTGTCTATTTAAGCAGATTTATTCGTCTATATTTGTCATTCAAAAAGGGAAAGCGAAACTAAGACTGTAGGTATACAAACCATAAACAAAGCAGCGCTTGCTTACCGTTTTGAATATCAATCATGCTGGTCACTAGAGTCAACGGTGCAGAACACACCGAAAAAACTAAGTCGGCCGATGCTCAAAAACGGCCTAACGTTGCCCGACGGCCGACCGTCGGCTTGGTGTGTCCCTGGCTTTACACGCACAGCTCTTACTGGCCTACGACAGTTACATGTGGGTGATTGAAAGACGCGAAGGATAAACTTGACGCATCCTTCAGAATGAGCTGAATGAAAGACGTGAAATGAAGGCTGTCTTCCAAGGATCCTTCAAATTGAGACGGCCTTCAGCGGCGCTTGACATGGCAGCCGAGATATGCTGAGGATACAGCCTTCCGTTTGAGAAGCACCCTATATATACAAGAAACTAAACACGAAACAGGTGGCAAACATAATCAGTAACCATGGAAACTAACAAGACAATCAGAAACCAAGGGAACTAATGAGACAGAAGCTAAAACCCAAGAAACTAGAGGTGTGAAACTAGAGCGGCACTGCGCAGATCGATCTGTGTATGACATCAAAGTACTGCGAAAACCATTCGAAAGCATACAGAGCCGTCTGCTCTTTAATCGTTCTCGCGGTACATTGATGACATACACAGATCGGTCTGCACAGTGCTGCTTCAAGTCGAACACACCTTAGAACTAAATAAGTCTTAAGTCATTTATAATTTTAAAATTTCTATTTCAAATAAATCCTGTTCTTTTGACCTTTCTATTCATCAGAGAATCCCGAATGCTATGGTTTTTACAAAAAAAATATTAGGCAGCACAACCATTTTCAACATTGAAATTAATAATAAGAAATGTTTCCTGTGCAGCAAATCAGCAAATTAGACTGATTTCTGAAGGATCGTGTGACACTGAAGACTCGAGTAATGATGCTGAAAATTCAGCTTTGCCATCACAGGAATAAATAACATTTTAAAATATATTCAAATAGAAAACAGTTATTTTAAATTGTGATGTTAATTCACAATATTACTGTTTTCCTACTGTATTTTGATGAATGCAGCCTTAGTGAGAGCCTGGCTGGCTTGTAGATCATCTAATATTTGCAGTACCTGATTTCTCCTTCTGATGGCAGCAGCTCCATTTGTCTGCTTTATAGATGCCAGGATGATAGCAGCTCATAGTGTTTGTGTTGTGACTGCAGGCTTTCCTCAAAGCTGACAGCCAGTGATTCAACTCATTTACACTCTACAGTCAAACAGAGAGACAAAGAGTATAAAACAATGAAACAATAAGACATAAAAAATCCATTTGAGGTTTTCAGGGCCCACTCTTACAATCTCACCAACAACAAACACATATCTGAATCAGTGTCTATGAATAGCCACATTCACAGATTATTTGTGAATCCAGTGCAATACTAACTTTGCAGTCGAGGTACAGGGTCTCCTGCTGGCCCGAGTCCTCACATGAAATAATCTGCATAACGTTGGCATTACTGAAGCACTTCTCCTCCACCTTCTCTACCGCTCGGATCTTTGGCAGCGAAATAGACGAGCTCTTCTACAGTTTCAGAAAACAGAGCCTGCTTAATATATCTTATATGCTGTATTTATGGGTGTTTCTATAGACACTTTTGGCCACTTTTAGAAAATAATAAGCTTATGTTTCATCTAAAATATGCTCTTCACTGACATTAGCTATGTTTCCATCCACATATTTTTATGTGCATTTTGGGATATTGCATAAAAAACGCTAGATGGAAACACTAAGATGCACATATAAATCTAAAAATGTGCATTAAAAACTTATGCACTCAACTGAGGCAGATACATTTTTTTATTCGATAAGAAGACATGCCCATAAACTACGATGGAAATGCATTTATCGTATAAATCCCTTGATGCGCAACAAAAAACTCATGTGACTGTGCCTCAACAGTGGATGTGATTGCATGGGACAGAGCCTGACCCACAAAGCTGTGTATCTGCACAGACCGGCCTGAGGCTGGATCAACCCTGAAGGACTTGAGACCCTGGGGTTGAATCCATGTCCAGACTATAAAACCTGAAGACTGGGTGTGTGAAGATGACCATCCTGCCACAGCACTCCTAGTTGAGTGGGCCCTAACTCCTAGAGGCAAAGCTATTCGTGCACCTCATAGGAGAGGAGAAGCTAAGAGGACTTACGCCACTGGCCTGAGTGGTGGATGTAGATCCTCAAAGCACGGACAGGACATTCGTGCTCTTGTGTCTCATGAGGTGGAGCAAAGAAAGCCCTGCAAGACCACTGGCTGACCAGTGGTCAAAAAAGTAACTTTTGGAACATAATTCGGTCTGGGGTGCAGTATAGCTCTGACATTACCTGGAGCAAAGTCTAAGCAGGAAGAGGCTACTGACAGGGCCTGCAAGTCTCCTACTCTCTCAAGTGAAGTTAATGCTAGTAAGAGAGTCACTTTAAAAGTCAGCATTTTCAGAGACTAACTCCAATGGCTCAAATAGTGGACTCTGTCCAGGCGAACCCTTTTTAGAACCTCCGGGAGCAGAGCTATCTGAGGAAAGGAGTACAGATGCTGCCTTGGCCACATCTGTACCATGGCATCCAGCCCCAGAGGAGCAGGAGGTGTCAGGCCAAACCAGAGGGGACAGTGGATCATCTTCTTGGAGGCAAACAAGTCCACTTCTGCTCAACCGTACCTTTGCCATATTGACTCTACTATTTGTGGATGGAGTCGCCATTCCCCAGGCCTCAGCCCCTGCCTCGACAGGATATCTACCCCCAAGCTTGCATGCCCCGGAATGTAAACTGCTTTCAACAACTTGAATTTCTCTTCTGCCCAAAGCAGGATCTGCTGCGCCTGCCTGAAAACGCAGCCCGCCTGTGCGGGCCAACACATGATAGCCCCTCAGGTGTGGAGGAAGTGTTTCAATGCTAGAAACACTGCCATAATTTCTAGGAAATTTATGTGCCAATGATGATGAGGGTCCCCCCAAAGACCATTGGTTGGACGGCCATCGAGAACCGCACCCCATCCCATGAGGGAGGTGTCTGTTATTAAAGTCTTGTGACGGCAGCAAGCCCAGAGAGCCCTTGTTCAGAAAACATGGCTCCTTCCAAAGTCGTAGAGCACTAGAGGGATGATTCAGAGGATGGATCCCTCTGCTTTCGAGCCAGAACTGGAACGGTCTCATGTGCAGAAGGCCTCGTGGAATGATGTTGGCTGCTGCCGCCATGAGACCTAAAATTCTGTGATCCTGCAAGACTGGAAGCTCCTGACCTAACCTGATATCTTTCATAACAGCTAGGACCGAGTCTACTTGTGCAGGAGAAAGACGTCCCTGCATCGTAGTCGAATCCCACACCACTCCCAGAAAAGTGGTTTACTGAGCTGGAGAAAGTACACTCTTCTTGGAGTTCAATCTGGAGTTGCAAAGTAGGCGTCCTTTAGATCTATCATCATGAACCAATTCTCGCAAAATCGCTGAATGGAAGAATTGCTCATGAGCAAAGATGGGGCGAATAGCCTATTGCTGTGGGCAGCCACACTTGCCTTCTGCTCCTGCCTCCTGTCACTAGGTCCTGGCCTGGAGCAGCTGGTGGATGGAGTCGGCTCCTGGGCTCGGTCTCTCAATCAGTTCTCTGAATGCCGCCAACTGTTTCTTAGCCTTCTGGTGTCTGTCGACGATGGTATTGACTGCGTCACCGAACAGGCCAAAAGGCGAAATCGGAAAATCCAGAAGGAAAGCCTTGTCTCTTACTCTTGAGGTTGAGCCACAGGTGCCACTCCATAATGACCATACCAGCCATTGAATGGCCAATGGCACAGGCTGTCTGTTTGGTTGCACAAAGGGTGAGATCTGTGGCCTTGAGTAGCTCCCCGCCTCAGGGGCCAATCCCTCACCATAGTCCAAGTCATTAAGCATGTCGGCCTGGTAGGCATGCAAGACCACCATGGTGTGAAGAGACGCACCAGCCTGACCTGCTGCCATGTAAGCCTTACCCACAAGTGCGGATGTTGCCCTACAAGGCTTGGTGGGTTTCCATCATGATGATGCGCTTGAGGGGGAGACATAGCCTGCAAGCATCTCTTCCACCCTCAGCATTGCCCCCATGATTGTGCATACCGACCATCGCAGAGTATGTTGAGGTGGCCTGCGTATAAACTGACACCGAGTACCAGTTCCTCCAAGACCTCGACACCTGGAGGAGGTGGAGGTTGGGGAAGAATGGTAGATAGCAGCAGGGAGGTTGCTCTCAGCCAGATGTTAAGTATCGGTCATCTAACTTAGACTGAGTGACCTGTTTCTTTTCGTCAGTCGGTGGAGAAGGCAAGAGAAAGGGCTCAATCGCCCGTCTCAAGCTCCACATCCACCAACTCGACCTGCGAGCCCCATGACCAAAGTCTCTGAAGTCTTCAATTTTCTATATTTATGTAAATCTGTATGTACATGTTTCATGTTTCTATTCATTCTGCTGGTTGCAGAAAATAAATAACACAACAACAATTTCAAACCCGCATCAGTGCTACTTACCTTAGAGTGTTGCGTCCGTGAGTAGGACAGAGTGTCTTTACTGAGCATGACATAGTACTTCTTAAAGGGTGATGTCATGGGCATACACTTATCCTTGGTCCTGTGGAGGAAGAGGAAGCCTTCTTTCTCCATAGTGCCACACTGTAGGCTCATTCGTGTCTGAAGCTCAAGGTCTGTTTTAAAAATAAAGCAAAGAGAGAGAGCAAGACAAGTGAATAAAATTAGGGTCTTGACTGTCTTAAGGGTCATCTCTTAAGGGTCTGTTCATTTTTGAGTGAACTACATGATTAAATCTGCTGCTTCAACAAGAAAATTAAAAAGGATAAAAAAAATGGAGCTTAATTATCTAAAGATTGATCGAAAATGACAGGTATGAATGAGTCTCCAGCCATGCATGGGGATCCACTCAATTTTTCATCTAATGACTAATTTAGAGCAGCTCACCTTCTGACTCATGGCAGTTGACCAGTTTTGTGATGAAGTCTTTGAGCTGGGTGATGCCTTGCTGTATGGCTGGCTGCAAGCGGACCATCCATGGCTCTTTAGAGCAACATGCGAGAGTGTCCATATTCCCAATGGTCTGCACAGCCTGAGGAAACACACCAGGCAGTCACAATGACAAAAGAGGGAATATGTTAACCATAATGAGGTCTATGAATGTATGCAGGTCATAATCCACAACTACACTATGAGCTAAATAGTTAATGTTATTGCAACAATGACTGCAACACTTTATTCTCCATTAACTGAAAGGATCTGAGCTTGATTTGTGTTATGTTAAAGAGATACAGTGGGGAGAACAAGTATTTGATACACTGCCGATTTTGCAGGTTTTCCTACTTACAAAGCATGTAGAGTAATGTAATTTTTTTATCATAGGTAGACTTCAACTGTAAGAGACGGAATCTAAAACAAAAATCCAGAAAATCACATTGTATGATTTTTAAATAATTAATTTGCATTTTATTGCATGACATAAGTATTTGATCACCTACCAACCAGTAAGAATTCTGGCTCTCACAGACCTGTTAGTTTTTCTTTAAGAAGCCCTCCTGTTCTCCACTCATTACCTGTATTAACTGCACCTGTTTGAACTCGTTACCTGTATAAAAGACACCTGTCCACACACTCAATCAAACAGACTCCAACCTCTCCACAATGGCCAAGACCAGAGAGCTGTGTAAGGACATCAGGGATAAAATTGTAGACCTGCACAAGGCTGGGATGGGCTACAGGACAATAGGCAAGCAGCTTGGTGAGAAGGCAACAACTTTTGGCGCAATTATTAGAAAATGGAAGAAGTTCAAGATGACGGTCAATCTCCCTCGGTCTGGGGCACCATGCAAGATCTCACCTCGTGGGGCATCAATGATCATGAGGAAGGTGAGGGATCAGCCCAGAACTACACGGCAGGACCTGGTCAATGACCTGAAGAGAGCTGGGACCACAGTCTCAAAGAAAACCATTAGTAACACACTACGCCGTCATGGATTAAAATCCTGCAGCGCACGCAAGGTCCCCCTGCTCAAGCCAGCGCATGTCCAGGCCCGTCTGAAGTTTGCCAATGACCATCTGGATGATCCAGAGGAGGAATGGGAGAAGGTCATGTGGTCTGATGAGACAAAAATAGAGCTTTTTGGTCTAAACTCCACTCGCCGTGTTTGGAGGAGGAAGAAGGATGAGTACAACCCCAAGAACACCATCCCAACCGTGAAGCATGGAGGTGGAAACATCATTCTTTGGGGATGCTATTCTGCAAAGGGGACAGGACGACTGCACCGTATTGAGGGGAGGATGGATGGGGCCATGTATCGCGAGATCTTGGCCAACAACCTCCTTCCCTCAGTAAGAGCATTGAAGATGGGTCGTGGCTGGGTCTTCCAGGATGACAACGACCCGAAACACACAGCCAGGGCAACTAAGGAGTGGCTCCGTAAGAAGCATCTCAAGGTCCTGGTGTGGCCTAGCCAGTCTCCAGACCTGAACCCAATAGAAAATCTTTGGAGGGAGCTGAAAGTCCGTATTGCCCAGCGACAGCCCCGAAACCTGAAGGATCTGGAGAAGGTCTGTATGGAGGAGTGGGCCAAAATCCCTGCTGCAGTGTGTGCAAAACTGGTCAAGAACTACAGGAAACGTATGATCTCTGTAATTGCAAACAAAGGTTTCTGTACCAAATATTAAGTTCTGCTTTTCTGATGTATCGAATACTTATGTCATGCAATAAAATGCAAATTAATTACTTAAAAATCATACAATGTGATTTTCTGGATTTTTGTTTTAGATTCCGTCACTCACAGTTGAAGAGTACCTATGATAAAAATTACAGACTTCTACATGCTTTGTAAGTGGGCAAACCTGCAAAATCGGCAGTGTATCAAATACTTGTTCTCCTCACTGTATAACAGATGGACAATGATGCTATATCTTTTCAGATGATATGTTACTAGTATTCACAACAATGGTTTCTTTGAAAACTGGTCATACTTTGGCAAGTAGCAGGAGTGTGCGGCTCGTACGGGCATCAGCATGTTTCTCACGCAGGTGAAATAATTTTGGAGACATGATGGCAGGTGAGATGAACCGCAGACACAGGAAGCTGGTCACAGCAATGAACTTCACCTTCTGAGGAAGAATATACAACTAGGTCATAAAAAACTATGATCTAAATATGTTTATTTTACCGTTATAATGGCATTTTTTTCTAATCTCATTAAATGTATCTGTGATCATTTGTCAAATTCTTAAACGTAATCAATAAATTATATTAGAATATTAAGACAATAGGGACTAGGGCTATTACCAATCAAATTAAACCAGTATCTTATAAAATCCATCTTTGAACTGCATGAAAGCATGATACTGTAATTACAATCTCCTCCGGAGTTCGCATTTGTCAGCCGCGTACCTCATCAAGGATGTTTCATTTCCGAAAAGTAACCATTATAAAATTGACCGTTATTCCTTGTGAAGTGTAAACTGTAATTTCTTTATGACTTTGGAATGTACTTATGCGGCCAACAAATGCAACCTCCAGAGGACACAGCCTTCGAAATGAGACACATCAATTGAATCATTTATTCAACCGATTTGTTCAAAATGGCTGATTCATTCAGGAATGAAGCAAGTGTCTGTCTTTATGAGTGAGTCATTAAATTAGTCACTCGATTTGTTTAGAAATGCAAATTTATTCAGCACTGCTGTTTGTTGCTAAATGTATTAATTTCCAAGACCTGTATGCCTTTTTTTGTATGCAGAATACAAAAGATGATATTTTACTCTTTTGAATAAAAGTAAATGGGGTCTAAAACAACACTGGACACCACTGACTTTCATTGTATGGACAAAAAAATACAATGAAATACAATGTCATACAGGTCTGGAATGAGTCTGACATAAGGTTGAGCAAATGATGACAGCATTTAAATTTTTGGATAAACTATCCCTTTAATGTCTAATTTTAAAATGGTGCAAAATAGTCCACAAAATAGACAGTTTGAACCTGTCCTTCACTGTAGACATTTTTTATTTTTACCAGGCAAAAATGGGCTGGTAACAGCTAAAAACTGTACATAATAACATTTTTAGTGAATTGTTAGGACACTAGGACACAGAATGTCCCAGATGACCCTATAAATAACGTTTATGAAAATGAATATCACTGACCCGGTACTCTGGGTCAGGGAAGCGTTTCTGCACTCTGAGGTAGAGTTCATGGAAAGCCTGGCAGATGAGCAGGGGGCAGTAGGAGGCCGACTGCAGGATGGAGGTGAGCAGCTCAGACAGGTATGACTGCAGGAGGCTGGAGCTCTGCTGAATAATATCAGACTCAGTCTGCTGACGGTGCAATCCTGCACACCTATAATACCAGAAGACCCAGGAAAAATTCTGAGAAATTGACCTTTTTTGAACCATAAAATGTACAATGGAAGCATGAGTCATAGGTGTCTTACCCTGCTTCTTTCAGTTCTACTTTACTGGGGTCCAGTTCTACATATTTCTTTTCTTCAAAGATTCGGTTTATTATGGGGCCCAGAAGCCTGTGCAGATATTGCATCCCAGCCACCTGCAGTGAGAAAAATGAAGACAAAAGTCAATGGTGCATTTGTGTAATACTGCATATAATCACATCATGAAAACTGGAATAAAATATAATAAAACAGCAGGAGGTTTAAGCTGGTTAAACAAAAAAAATTACATTTAACAATAAATCCAAATAATGCTATTCAATTTCTTAATGCATGTTCGTGTTCTTGATTCTGGTCTTGAACATTGATTCATTTCTGTACAAATATTACACATGCTACACATTAGGGTGACCAGACTTCCTTGTTTTCTCGGTTTTTGCCATATAACAGGGCCTAAATAGGGTGCAGAGCTGTTTTGCACACAATTTTAAACGTTCCCGAAAGCAGTAATTCCCACACACACATCTTAACTATACTACAAGAGCGAAAGTACAGCCTGATATGAAAAAAAAAACAAAAATTACTATTGAAACAATTACATTTGAAGAAAGCACAAACTTTGTGCTCAAAATGAACCTAAAATCCAAAATAATGAGCATAATTCGGGATACACAAACATAAAATAAAATTTAAATAGTTAAAAAAGTTTCAGTATATTCACAGTTAAATTAAATACAATTAGATGTTACAGTTTTATTTGTCATATTTTCTAATACTTATTTTGTTCTATTTTTGTAATTTGTTTCTGTAAAGCTATAATTTTGTTATAATAAAATACTGTTTTGCAATGGTTTCTATTTGTTTTTCATATAGTGTCATATGACCCACAAACATCTTAATTAATTATAATAATAGTGTCATGTATTTCCTGTGTGCCCTAGTGTTTGCTCTGTTTTTTGTTGATTCTTCTATGGTGGTTTGTTAGTTTCGCTCAGTTCTGTTTTCCTAGTTCCCATGTTTTGTATCTTCAAGTCATTATTATTATTATTATTATTATTATTAAATGTATATCTGCATTTGGATCCTCTCTCTCTAGAATTCACACAGCATTATAGTATATGGAACAGTATATGGATCCCACAACAATTAAATAAACAAAAACAAAAATGTTGTAATGGTTTGCAGGTGTGGCTGTAGTAATGCGCACGTCTATAGGGAAATAACAGGAAAAACTCTTTATTACAATATAACTCAGAAAACGCAGAAGAACTCAGGAATCATAATAGACCACAACCACAATAATTAACAGAACTAAGAATAGGTGTGGAACTAATGATTAACCATGGAAACAAACTAGCAGAACAAACTCAAACAGTAACGGAGAACAGAATGAATTTTTTAATGAAATATTAATGGATAATAACAAGTAAGATTGCAATTATATTTTGACCACTGAACTATAGGAAATGTCCCTGGTTTCCATTTTAGAAATCTGGTCACCTTAACACATGTATATTAATAAGTATATTAATAAGTATATTTACCTTCAAAAATGATTCCATAGACTTGGATGCTAATGAATTACTGCGGAATAGTGTGTTGGGTTCAGCTGAAGGATAACAACAACAAAATCATAGCATTAATAGCATCACAGTGCATATAAGATGTAGAAAGATGTTTGCTAATACGGGTGTTACCAAAATAATTCAAAATAAACGGATAATTCACATATATATGTTTCTAATTTGCTTACTAGTCTTTTCCAGCTCCAGTTTGAACAGAACATCCAAGAACTCCTTGACAAGCCCTTGACCCAAAAACAGCTTCACCAGATTATTAGCTACTTCCTGTCTGCTCTCTGCTGTAGTGGTCTCATCAATCAGCATGATGAAATCAGGCCAGTTGCCCTACAATTAACACAGTCGTTTCAGTCACAAATGATGCTTAAAATGAACTTAAAATATATACAACACTGTGAGCTAAAACAATATCCTGTTAACAATAGGGAACATGCTTTATTGTTTGTTTTGATGTGCAACATTTTTAAGGGATAGTTTACTCAATATAGGATATTCTGTCATCATTTATCCACCCTCATGCTGTTCAAACCCTGTATGACTTTGGAACACAAACTTGTCAAGAATATTTATTTTTGTGTTCCATGCATTGAAGAAAGTCATACAGGTGTGAAACAACATCATGAGTAAATGATGTGAGAATTTTTAGGTGACCTGTCCCTTTAACATGCAGGCACGAGTAGAGTATCCATCACATGCATACAAATGAGATCAGATAACAATAACGCTGCATTTCACAATCCATACACCAAATTATGTCCTGTTATCTTATTCCGAGGAATATGTCATGTGAATTTAAGAGATAATGCACAGGCATATTCCCTGAGATAAGGCTCAGTCCAAATGGCATCAGACTCACATTGAGCTGAGAGCCGACCGACTGGCTGAGTAGCTCTGTGAGTGGCTTGTAATGGCTGGATGGCAACACAACCTCGTCTCGAAGCCGTAGCTGAAGCCGCAGAGAACCCAGAGTTCCTCTAGGAAAGAATAAGAGAACAGCAACAATACTATATTAGATTACAGACATACTGTACAGCTTCTTCGTTTTCAAATGAAAATGTGAAAAAATAAAAAAACAACATGTAGTTTCACATAAGAAAACATTACTCATAAGGAAAAAACAGTGAAACCTTTCCAGGAAGTAAAGCACAGCATGACAGACAAACAATATTAGGCAGAATGACACCATTAACGACCCTATTCTGTTCAGCGATACGTAAAAAGACAAACAGTAAATGTTATTACTGTAAATGTGGGTGGCTGTGCTTTCTAACTCTGTCATGATGGAACAGAAAATGAGTACACCGTGGCAACCCAACTGAAAAACACAATACTGCAGCAAGCATTTGGAGACAATTTGGCTTCAGAAATGTATGAAGTAAAAATGGCTCTCGGCTACAGCTGTACAATCTAGATACAAGCTCTGCTCGCAAACCTACTGCCCACGTAGGCAGCATCCGAACCGCCATGAACTCAGAAATGTCTGATTTGAAACACTCTATAAGCAGAACAACACAAAAAAAATACTCCACACGATTGCTTTATATGATGAACAGATTGAATTTAGGCTTTTATTCACATAAACATTTATTGACTCACACATCAGTTGTGGTAAACCAATGGAAACTCAAGCATGTTTGCTTGTGCAAGAACCAATGAGGTTCATTCTCGTGTCACGCAGCACATTTGAGCTTCAGCAAGAACCAATGAGGTTCATTCTCGTGTCACGCAGCACGTTTGAGCTTCTGTAAGAACCAATGAGGTTCATTCTCGTGTTATGCAGCACGTTTGAGCTTCTGCAAGAACCAATGAGGTTCATTCTCGTGTTATGCAGCACGTTTGAGCTTCTGCAAGAACCAATGAGGTTCATTCTCATGTGTTACGCGGCACGTTTGAGCTTCCGCAAGAACCAATGAGGTTCATTCTCATGTGTTACGCAGCACGTTTGAGCTTCCGCAAGAACCAATGAGGTTCATTCTCATGTGTTACGCGGCATGTTTGAGCTTCCGCAAGAACCAATGAGGTTCATTCTCATGTGTTACGCAGCACGTTTGAGCTTCAGCAAGAACCAATGAGGTTCATTCTCATGTGTTACGCAGCACGTTTGAGCTTCCGCAAGAACCAATGAGGTTCATTCTCGTGTTATGCAGCACGTTTGAGCTTCTGCAAGAACCAATGAGGTTCATTCTCATGTGTTACGCGGCACGTTTGACCTTCCGCAAGAACCAATGAGGTTCATTCTCATGTGTTACGCAGCACGTTTGAGCTTCCGCAAGAACCAATGAGGTTCATTCTCATGTGTTACGCGGCATGTTTGAGCTTCCGCAAGAACCAATGAGGTTCATTCTCATGTGTTACGCAGCACGTTTGAGCTTCAGCAAGAACCAATGAGGTTCATTCTCATGTGTTACGCAGCACGTTTGAGCTTCCACAAGAACCAATGAGGTTCATTCTCATGTGTTACGAAGCACGTTTGAGCTTCCGCAAGAACCAATGAGGTTCATTCTCGTGTTACGCAGCACGTTTGAGCCTCTGCAAGAACCAGTGACGTTCATTCTCATGTGTTACGCAGCACGTTTGAGCTTCCGCAAGAACCAATGAGGTTCATTCTCGTGTTACGCAGCACGTTTGAGCTTCCGTAAGAACCAATGAGGTTCATTCTCGTGTTACACAGCACGTTTGAGCTTCCGCAAGAACCAATGAGGTTCAGTCTCGTGTTACGCAGCACGTTTAAGCTTCCGAAAGAACCAATGAGGTTCATTCTCATGTGTTACGCAGCACGTTTGACCTTCCGCAAGAACCAATGAGGTTCATTCTCATGTGTTACGCAGCACGTTTGAGCTTCCGCAAGAACCAATGAGGTTCATTCTCATGTGTTACGCGGCATGTTTGAGCTTCCGCAAGAACCAATGAGGTTCATTCTCATGTGTTACGCAGCACGTTTGAGCTTCAGCAAGAACCAATGAGGTTCATTCTCATGTGTTACGCAGCACGTTTGAGCTTCCACAAGAACCAATGAGGTTCATTCTCATGTGTTACGAAGCACGTTTGAGCTTCCGCAAGAACCAATGAGGTTCATTCTCATGTGTTACGCAGCACGTTTGAGCTTCCACAAGAACCAATGAGGTTCATTCTCATGTGTTACGAAGCACGTTTGAGCTTCCGCAAGAACCAATGAGGTTCATTCTCGTGTTACGCAGCACGTTTGAGCCTCTGCAAGAACCAGTGACGTTCATTCTCATGTGTTACGCAGCACGTTTGAGCTTCCGCAAGAACCAATGAGGTTCATTCTCGTGTTACGCAGCACGTTTGAGCTTCCGTAAGAACCAATGAGGTTCATTCTCGTGTTACACAGCACGTTTGAGCTTCCGCAAGAACCAATGAGGTTCAGTCTCGTGTTACGCAGCACGTTTAAGCTTCCGAAAGAACCAATGAGGTTCATTCTCATGTGTTACGCAGCACGTTTGACCTTCCGCAAGAACCAATGAGGTTCATTCTCATGTGTTACGCAGCACGTTTGAGCTTCCGCAAGAACCAATGAGGTTCATTCTCATGTGTTACGCGGCATGTTTGAGCTTCCGCAAGAACCAATGAGGTTCATTCTCATGTGTTACGCAGCACGTTTGAGCTTCAGCAAGAACCAATGAGGTTCATTCTCATGTGTTACGCAGCACGTTTGAGCTTCCACAAGAACCAATGAGGTTCATTCTCATGTGTTACGAAGCACGTTTGAGCTTCCGCAAGAACCAATGAGGTTCATTCTCGTGTTACGCAGCACGTTTGAGCCTCCGCAAGAACCAGTGACGTTCATTCTCATGTGTTACGCAGCACGTTTGAGCTTCCGCAAGAACCAATGAGGTTCATTCTCGTGTTACGCAGCACGTTTGAGCTTCCGTAAGAACCAATGAGGTTCATTCTCGTGTTACACAGCACGTTTGAGCTTCCGCAAGAACCAATGAGGTTCAGTCTCGTGTTACGCAGCACGTTTAAGCTTCCGAAAGAACCAATGAGGTTCATTCTCGTGTTACGCAGCACATTTGAGCTTTCGCAAGAACAAATGAGGTTCATTCTCGTGTTACGCAGCACGTTTGAGCTTCCGCAAGAACAAATGAGGTTCATTCTCGTGTTACGCAGCACGTTTGAGCTTCCGCAAGAACCAGTGACGTTCTTCCTCGTGTTACGCAGCACGTTTGAGCTTCCGCAAGAACCAGTGACGTTCATTCTCGTGTTACACAGCACGTTTGAGCTTCTGCAAGAACCACTGAGGTTCAGTCTCGTGTTACGCAACACGTTTGAGCTTCCGCAAGAGCCAATGAGTTTCATTCTCGTGTTACGCAGCACGTTTGAGCTTCCGCAAGAACCAGTGACGTTCATTCTCATGTTACGCAGCACGTTTGAGCTTCCGTAAGAACCAATGAGGTTCATTCTCATGTGTTACGCAGCACGTTTGAGCTTCCGTAAGAACCAATGAGGTTCATTCTCGTGTTACGCAGCACGTTTGAGCTTCCGTTGTTCTTGCGTCAAGCATGTTTGGTTGAGCTTCTGTTTATTTACGCTGATCAATGTTTATATGTGAATAAACACCTAAATTCAATCTGTTCATCACATAAAGCGATTGAGTCTCCTCAGAAAATGTGGACTAAACCACTCAATTCATATGGATTAATTTTACGATTTCTTTATGAACTTTTTGAAGCGTCAAAGTTTCAGTTGCATAGCTGTCAATGGCGGGACAGAAAGCTCTCAGTTTTCATCAAGAAGATCTTCATTTGTGGTCTGAAGATGAACGAAAGTCTTACGGGTTTGGAACAGCATGAGGGTAGAGTAATTAATGACATAATTTTCATTTTTGGGTAAATTATAATACAATTTTATTGACAGTACTCATGCTGCAATAAAGTGAATAATAAAGTTAATTTATTATTATTATTATTATTATTATTCATAAATGTACATTTTGCTTGTGTCATCCACAACCTTGGATTTATTTTTCTACTGAGCAGTGCATTCTAGGAGTCACTTCTCCATGAAAGATACATATGATGTTGCGTTAGAATTTGGCCAAAAGAAGCTATCTTAGAAAATGGCATAATTAAAGAGGTAGTTCATCCAAAAATATAAATATACATTTTTGGGTGAACTACACTTCTAAGTTACCAACATCCTTATAGGCATATGATGAGTTAATATACTGCTTCCGCACAGCTCACTAGGTTTTGAAACAGTTTCAGTCTGTTGAGCATCAGTGTTTTATTTTCACACCAAAATATAAAAAGTATAGATATATTATTTTATTTTCACACCAAAGTATAGTCTACTCATGGGGCGAAATTTGTCCCAGGCCCATGAAATCAAGATGCTGCTCTGATGAATACAGGAGAATTACTCAAGACTAAAAAGAAAAACTCAACATGCATTAAGAAATAAGAATGACACACTAATTTGCATACATTTCCAGAACAAAAATCTGAACATTGGATAAAGCAAAGTTCAAAATTATTGTTTCATTGTTTTGGCATTTTAGAGTTCAAGGTTTTTACAGAGGGGAATTTGGATATCTCTATTTATCACTCCATAAATCAGAAAATACTATCAACAGGCAGAAAAAAAAAAAAGATTTTTTTCTCCATTTTTAGGAATAACATGAATAAACCTTCAGAATATAGATGATGCTGAACACAAATAAAGATATTTTGAAGAATGTCAGTAACCAAACAGTTGATGGGCAAGAAAGAAATTCATACAGGTGTGGAACAACTTGAGGGTGAGTAAATGATGACAATTTTCATTTTTGGGTAAACTATCCCTTTAAGTTTTTGTTGTTTTTTTATGACCATTTCAACAGTCTTTAGTCAGGGTAGAGGCATATTTAATATTAGGGTGAAAATGAGGCTGTGAGGAACAGACTATATGAAGACTAGATGACGTCATTTTTTAACTCTTTTAAAACTGTTTTATGGAGTTTTTGTCTACTGACGATTTTTAGTAAGATGTCTCATCAGCTAAACAATCGGTAGGTTGTTAAACTACAGTACAATCAATTGAACACACTATACTTCTATTTCTCACAGCCTCATGTTCATTCCTGTCAAAAATTAAATATGGTCCTACCCTGATTAAGGTCTATCATCTTAGAATTAAATGAGCCTTTTTTTGCTGTTATGCCTAAGTAACATTTCTTTGTTCATTGGGATCCTTTAGAAGGGAAGAACTGCGGGAACTTTTCATTTCGAAAGATTAAGAAAAATAGATTTCTCATTATATGACCCCCTTAAATCCATGTGCCATTTCAAACATCTTAATATTATTTTGATATAGATGATATTAGCATTAATATTTTCTAACTTCTACATTCAGTCACTCAGTCATACACCACATGCTCTCTCTCACTGTAAATATGGGTAATACTCGAGGGAAGGTGGGAATTGGAAGAGAGTATGTGTGTGTGGCGAGTGCCACCATAACAGCCAGTCACTGAACAGCAGGCAACAGATGGTGGGCCGTCAAAAATCCAATCAGGAAAAAGACGTTGAGGGAGTGAAAAGAGGAGAAAGAGAAAATAAACAAAAACAACAACAGCTTGATTTGTTCACTGAGATCAGAGTGGATCACCCAAGGGGAGCGAGAGATTATAGGAGCTTAATGGGAAACTTTTCATCAGGATGACATCAGAATGTATAAAAAACTTCCTACAGAAAAATCACTAATTACTTCTGGGGCATCCTCACGAAATATAAAAATAAGCTCATAAAATGATCTCAGATGATGAAAATATATATAGGGACACGATGACTCAGAGATGATTATCAAACAGTGCTTTTTTTATTCCATATGGGCAAAAACCTAGAGTCAAATAATCCTTTGTTCATGATTGGCTGTGACATTTTAATTCCCATCTTGTTTTTTAAATCTTGTTTAAAAAAAAAGTAAAAACTGTTTAGAAGGAACAGACGGTTGTACATCAGCATATTCAAGGCAGATGAAATCTGCCAATTTTGAAACAATTGTGATAATGTTATATAATACATTATATAGTTTAGTATAGTATATGTCATGTGTGAGCAGGGATGAAGCAGAGTGAGAATCCAAATGCAGCACAAAACATTTATTCAAAAACATAAACATAGATAATCCGGGAACAAGAGCATAATCCACAGAGAACCGTCAGGAGACCAACGGCAAGAACACACATACAGGAGCAACAACCGACAAACAACAACTGAAGCACTGGGGTATATATACACAAAGAAACAAAGTTAACAAGATAACAAGAGGGAGTGGCTAAATGGGAAACACCTGGGAGAACTAATCAACATGAAAAACTACAAAGGACTACAAAACATGACAAGACAGGAAATAACAAAAGAGTCCTCACAAGACAGGGAAACACAGGCTGGAATCATGACAGTATAGCTGCATGTTATTTTAAACTGTAATACTTCACAATATTACAGTTTTTATTGTATTTTTGATCAAATACATACATGCAGCCTTGGTGAGCATATGAATGAAAAAATTTGGAAACGATTTGTTGTGTCGGAGTTGTTCCAACTAGTGATGTTAATTCTTTTGGTCTCAAAGTGGATCTGTTTAAATGCTTCAGACAGATAAAACCACGATACTTTTTTTCAAAATCGGATTCTGTTGCATCTAGTAGGTCTATACCTTTCAGATCTAAAAGCACTTTTTGTCCGAATGTGTCTAACCATACTATCCATACCTTTTGTCGTGTGGTCGAACAAGATGTGATGAAAACTTGCTCTTCTAATAAGAAACTTTCTCATTATCTTTCGTTGAATGGGTTAATCCTGAAATCATGGATAGCTAGTCCATGTATGACCTAAATACAATCCTTTGGCCTTTAAGAAGATACGATTATGGAACGATCCAACAATTTTTAGCAATATTAAAAAAAAGACTGTACTTATGATACTCAAATGCTGAAAACATTTTCCCTTATCTGCCCCCAACATTTTACACCTTGTCTACAATATAACACTGTGTGAAAGGTGTTCAAGCCTGATCCATTTATCCGTGTAGATGCGGAGCTTGAACTATATGACTCATAGAAGGATTTGGACAGTAAGTTCAATCAAGTCAAGTGCATGAATAAATGAACGACTGAATGAATGTCAATGATTCCTTTGCCCATGTGGACACAAGTCTGTCACACTGACACGACGCCGTGTCCCCAAAAACACTTCCTGCCTTAATCTACCTACATACTCGCACAAGCTCTCAGATGACGCATAGCTTTTGTCATCACCCAACCGAATCCCCCGTACTGGAGTTTTTACATAAGCCTTTCCATCCCACTCCTCCTGTGCCAGCTTGAGATATAATCCCCACTGTCAATCCACGTGGCCAAATGATCTCTTATGGGTGGAGAGGAGGGCCGGGTGGAGGGGGAGACAGAACGAATGAACAGAAAAAAAATCCCAGGATTTAGCCAGGGAAAGGATTAGTACTTCCTGTCAACACATGGACCAAAACACACAAGCGTAACACTGTGAGAGCCTGAGTGAAGAGTGCATAACAATCCTCCAATGTTAGCTCAGACTAATTCCCAGGAACTGCCTAGGGAAAGTTGCACCTTTTCTAATGTATAGTTTTATTATCCCTTGTATTTTATTGTCTTTGTGCCATTTGCTTAATGTTCTCTGCCACAGGCAACCGTTAAAGGTGAATACTTGTTGCTGTGGCAACCAAAGTTCAAGGTTTGCTTAGGTGGTGTGCATATTTGCCACAATTCCAAATACACTCACTCATATTCACTGTGTTTAGATTTGTCAGGCCCCAGGCGAAACCAACCCTCCTCTTGCTGGGCAGACTGAAGTTTGTTGATGTTGAACAGGACCTGAAGAAAAACAGAGGCCGCACATATCAATCGTCGTGACAATTAGCTGTCAAAGCAACCGAAGCTAAACACAGCAATTGGAACATTTATTATTGGGTGACAAAGGCAATGTCACAGTGAACATCTGTCAAACAGGCACAAACGCAATGTTATGAAACAGTGACTATGCTTGAATTATTTTGGTAACTTCGGGATATGCTGAATTGTATGGAAGCTTGTTTCCACAGATTAAAAACATTTTAAAAGATAATTGCGACTTTTTATCTCACAATTGCAAGTTTATATCTCACAATTCTGACTTTTTTTCTCAGAATTGCGTGATATAAAGTTGCAATTGAGTGTTATAAAGTCAGAATTCCGCAGTTGAGTGTTATAAAGTCAGAATTGCAAGATATAAACTCGCAATTCTGACTTTTTTTCTCGCAATTGCGAGTTTATATCTTTCATTTTATTTTAAAATTTGGACTTCATTTCTCAGAATAGTGAGATATAAACTTGCAATTGCGAGTTATAAAGTTCAATTCTGAGGGGAAAAAAGACAGACTTTTTTTCTCCGAGTTTATAGGCCTATCTCACTATTTTGACTATCCATGATATAAATTATAAAGTCAGAATTGCGAGATATAAACTCATAATTCTGAGAAAAAAAGTCAGAACTTAAAAAAAAAGTCTGACTTTATAACTCGCAATTGTGACTTTATATCACGCAATTCTGACTTTTTACTCGCGATTGCGAGAAAAAAGTCAGAATTGTGAGATAAAAAGTCGCGATTACCTTTTTTATTCTGTGGCGGAAACAAGCTTCCATAGAATTGACAATCAACACAGGCTCATTAAAAAAACGTACATCTACCTACTTTTTTGTGAAACTGAAAAAAAAAAATGTACCAATACATACAAATCACTGCAGTTTCCATCTGAAATAAACACTAGAGGCAGTAAAACAGCAAGCACTTTTAGGTCTTTTCATGCAAAAATTATGATTGCAGGGGCAGAGAAAGACGTATTTTCATGCGGTTCCTTGCACAATATTATATTATGACCTCAAAACACTTTTTACCATAGTGCATGATTTGTAAGTTAATATATTTTGACGTTTGCATCACATAACCAGCTCCATATGTTTGGTTCCCTTTCGAATGCTAACTCTCACTGCGTCCCCTAGAGCAGTGGTTCTCAACCCTGTCCTGGGTTGTATGTCTCCCATTTTGTATGTCTCCCTCATCAGACACACCCACTTCAGTCTCTACTAATGAGCTGATGAGTTGGATCAGGTGTGTCTGATGAGGGAAACATGCAAAATGTGCAGTGGTGGGGGGTCCCCAGGACAGGGTTGAGAACCACTGCCCTAGAGGACACTAATGGGAATGCCTTCGCCGTGACCAGTGTCTGAAGCACGTATACAAACGCGACAATAACATTAGCCAAGTTTCCATCCACTGTTGCGCTGTTTTGTTATTGACAAAGTGAATGTGCGAAAAAAAAAGATTGCGAAATTTGCAGTTTCCATCCAATTGGCAATACAGTCAAATGTACGGTCATATAGAAACAATCTTTAACGTAAGCCTTGAACATGCAGTCATATCAATACATATTTAGATCATTAAAACCCAAAAAGTAATTTGTTCTGGTTTCAGAGTTTAATAACATCAAATCGATTAAAAACATCATATTGCTGCTGAATTTTTTCAGAGACAGATGCAGCTTTTATTTGTGTAAGCCTATTTTTTTTTTTAAATGGTCTACTGCTTTACTGATGCAGTCTTAATTCTAAAATTTGTTTAGAGCTTTTTCGATTCAACCCACGTTATTTTCCTAATTTGTTTGAGATAAAATTATATTACATAATAAATTGTATTTATAAAATAGCTTTAAAAATAGCTTTTTTATAAAATAGCTTTCAAGTAGCCAGCTTCAGACCATGAAATCATGATTTTATGACATTAATTTTATTTATTCAGATACAGAAGTAACATGTTGTTTATTTTACCTTTTTTTTTGTCAGCTTTGGAAACGCCAACAGCCTTCCTTCGTTTGACAGATGCCTCTTTTTTATTTTTGAAAAGCTGCAGAGATTGCAGCTATATTTTCCTCATCCATTTGAAAAAAAAAACTTTACTATGTATTATTATTAAATTGTATACATAAAATTATTTTTATTAACAAGTGACGTTTTATAACTTCTTTATAAAGACTATTTAGACTTTATCATCAAGCAATATTCAGAAACGGGTGCAGTTGTATTGTTTTTCTGATTAACTTTTATTACATTGTTGACTGAAAAGAATGCTTGGTAATAGGCTTTTTATTTTTTAAAATAATGAGAGCAACAACTGCCTATTCAGAATTTATACACTGTAAAAAAAAAAAAAATAGATTTAATGCGCCTTTGAACTACAAAGAAACGGTGCTTTAACGGGAGCAACGCCACAAACGAAGACGCTGTATAGGCTAATTCTGTCATGTGACACCACATTTATTTGCATTTTTTGCTCAATTTTAAGTATCGACCTAGAATTTATGCGCTAAAGTTAAACGGAAAAAGATTGTGTCGACATTTGCAAAAAATTATCGATAATTGCCATTTCCATCAGCTATTTTGATTTCCATTTTGATGCCCTAAACCTTTTTTTTCCCGCAAAAAAACCCTTGGATGGAAACAGCCTGTGACGTCACTACTGGTGCGACAGAGTATAAAATGGCACCTGTAGAACAGTCATCATCTTCTTTGTCTTCAGGAAGCTGTTTGTTTGCAGCATGCAAAAGGTGAGTACAATGTAATCCAGCACAAAATGTTTCAAGAAGTGTGTGCTTCCGTGTCAGAGGTATCTCAAGGGGACTCGTATAACTTGTGCGTGATGTGCCTGGGTGAGGAGCATGCACGTTCCGTCCTCGAGGGGGCTCATTGAGCTTATTTTGAAGGTTTTCCAATCAAAAAGCTCTGTGCACGTTTTTCCCTTTTCTTGAGGGAAGAGGGACAAATGCCTGCGCCCTGCGTCTTGAGCAGAAACGGCAGTAGCGGTGGTTGCAAATCGAGTTGGCTGAGGAGTTCAAAAAGGGCTTGGACCTTTCTCACTCTTCAGTCACCCACTCGAGCGAGCTGCTGGATCAAGATGTATTATCTCTAGCATCATCCGATCCAGCGGATAGCGCTCTACTGGCTTTGAGCCAGGAAGAGCAGGATGTGGCAGAGAAGGGCGAAGAAGCTGCTGAGCCTGCCTCCCAGCCTGCCTGCCCCACATATGAGGAATTGCTGGAGGTCATGTCCGCCATGTCCCATGGGAAGTAGGAAATTGGTGAAGGCTCGGCTGCATTAAGCCCTTTTCTGTTCAATGTTCAGTGCCATCTATGTTTGTGTTAAAAAATGTCAGATTATTTCATTATTTACACATAATTGTCATTTAAGTTACTCATGATGAGATTTTGAGAGTTTTGAAGGTGAAGATTATCATGTGCATGGTGCATATATTTTTTTGTGCTCCACGTTAAGGGATAGTTCACCCAAAAATGAAAATTCTGTCATTTACTCACCCTCAAGTTGTTCCAAACCTGTATACATTTTTTGTTCTGCTGTGCACAAAGGAAGATATTTGGAAGAATGTTTGTAACCAAGCAGGTCTCGCCCCCTATTGACCACCATAATAGGAAAAAAATACTATGGTAGTCAATAGGGGGCGAGACCTGCTTGGTTACAAACATTCTTCCAAATATCTTCTTTTGTGTTCAGCAGAACAAAGAAATGTATTCAGGTTTGGAACAACTTGAGGGTGAGTAAACGATGACAGAATTTTCATTTTTGGGTGAACTATCCCTTTAAGTACAGCAGATGAGTGTCGAACTATCTTGTAAAACTAATATTAAACACACAATGTCTTACTAATTTAATGCTTTGTGTTTTATTTTAAAGCTTCAGAGCATGAGGAAATACTCTAGGATTTGCTAATGTCTATTCTGTGCAGTCACCTTTCCCAGGAAGTCGTTTCTGCTGACCAGATCCCAGTCCCACACCTCCACACTCAAAAGGCTGTCAGCCAGTGTCTCGTCCAGCTCAAACTCAAAACTCTCGTTCCAGCGTGGGTAACAGGACTTCTTAACCACCTGGAGGAAGCAGGGTCATATTAATCAGTAACAGACAGTCAGTTCTAACTAAGTGGCAGAGCCAATCAGAAACTTACAGAGATATGTCCTTACCGCACTCTCGTAGGTTTTGCCATTGTACCTCACTCTAACAAAAGGATCAGAGGCCCCGTTGCGATCCTTTTTTGCAAGATCTCTAGAAACAAAGCAGAAAGTACATAAAGCTATTAGACACAAATCCAAATGTAGCTTATGAAGATAAAATCTCTGAAGCCCCATTCTAACAGTCAATGCCTGATATATTCTCACAGACACTGAGAGAATTTTTTTTTTCAATTCAAAATCCCTTGAATACATTGTCCTAGCATTTAAACTTTAGTTTAACTCCAGGTTATTTTCATGTAATCCTGGAGTATCTTGTTCCATATTTCACACTTTTTTACCAAGGGTTACTAATTCAGACAGTATATATTTGGCACTGTAATTCAGTGTTTTTATGACACTGCCAATACCAATTGGCTATCAAAATGACTTTCGGTTCCGTTAGCGATTCTCGCAGGTGCATTATTTCACCTATGCGGATGGAATGCTTTGTCTAAAAATAAAACAAAAAAGTTTCCCATTCAGTGTCATCATAGCACAATGCACATTATGAATCTTGTCAGTAGTATTTTCAAAACAACAAGTAAATTATGCCATCTGAAAAGTCATTAAAATGTAAACACACCTTTTGCAAGAATTGTTTTTTTTTTTGAAGAAGATTTTTTTCATTCCAAATATTTATTCCTAAGTAAAAGAATCTTTTAAAGGTTGTTTCAGAGATCTCCTACAATAGGTTTACATGCATCCAAGGTCAAAAACACTTTAATTTTCTAATAATATACATTGCAACATCACCTTTTTTCTCATAGTGTCTGAAACGTTTCGATAAAGGATTCGGTCTCTCTAAACCCCTCCTATCTGAGAGCCTACTCTGCTCTGATTGGTCAGATGGCCCAGTCTGTTGTGATTGGTTCACCGCTTACAGTGTGTCAGAAACGAAACACCCATTATCATATCTAAATTTAAGCCCCAGAGGCTTCCTCAGCAATTGTATAAACCGTGATCCGATGGCATTGGTTTCACTGTATCAATTCGAGCCTGAGTCCTCATCCTTTGGAAGTGCAAAGTGGATTTCATTTGGCAGCGCAGAAAACAGCGTCTTATCAAACCAAACTCTTCCAGGCCTCAGCTACAACTACAGTGTTTAAGTGTCAAAATAGACATTGTCCGCAGCAAGCCAATGAAGACGATATCCTGGCATCATGCAAATTTGTTACAAACTTACACAGGAAGTAAGACTGGAATTGCTGATTACTTGTTTCAGGCAGTTCAGAATCAGTTCTTTTGGGAGACAATAACTCCATGGGCGCAGAATACGCGGGGGACATTTTTTGGGCAAGTGTGTTCACGTAGAGTTTTTCATGGGCCAATGTGAATAAATCTAGATTTAAACTCAAGGAGGCAAGATAGTCTATAGGTGATAGTCATTAATACTCAAAGCCAGAGGGCGCTCTCGTGCAGAAAGTCCACAATGGACTCATAGAAGTAATAACTTTTGACGTTTCAGGAAATCCCTTATATGGACAAAGCTATCCAGAAACATTAAAACTGAATAAAAATCTGAAACATTTTGACTGATGAAACGTGAAGGCAATAAACCCACAATTGTGACAATATGTGGTTTATGTGTGTTTTTCAAGCCATCTCTGTATTTTCATAACAATAAAGTTTGTGAATAATGCAGTGCTAATTGACATAGCCTTTATTACAGTATAGAAACTATAAAATATATTTTCTGCCTTATTCTGTGATGTAAAAATTTTTTTTTCAATGTATAAAATTCATCATGACTTAATGCACAAGTGTTTGTACATAAACCAATCATAAAACTGTCACAAGGAAAATATAGGAAAACGTATTATAGAATACAAATTATTGGTTATTGTTCAGCAGTGTATATGATTTCTTAGCCAATTAAAAGCAATAGATAAAAATTAGACAAAAGTCAGAAAAAACCTGGTATTACACTTGACATTTCTGTCTCCCTCACATCTGAAATGATTGCTACTCCTCTGAAAATCTCTATTTATCTGCACTTTGATCTTTGAAACTTTGCAGACCTTTTCCATTCACAAACATTTATATTACATGAAAGGTAATATTCGAAAAAACACAATAGGGGTACTTTAACAAACCGTTAAGGAACTCAGGAATCAGAACCAGAACTTACATTTATTGTTTTATTATTTACGATTCCCATACATGGACTGATAAAATGCATGGATATACTAATCATAAAAACATAACGAGTTTCCTGTCACAAATCATTTGCTGCTCCTCACCTTGCCTCTAGGACTTGGCAGCACAGCTTTTGTGGGATATCTCCATCTCCCAGTACAGAGATCTGGAGGTGAATCTCCCCTTGCACCTCCTCATCTGGGTCAATCTCTGTTAAGTTCATCCATCCATCAACACCTGAACAAAAATGACAAGAAGCTTAAAACGAGAATTTATATATCTGCCACTGACGCTGAAATAAATCATTTAGTAGGCAATCAAGTTGGTGGGCTAAGTTGAAGAAACAGGGACCCTAAAGCGGTCTAGTGCACAGTGCCACAATGGCGCAAGATTAAGAGCAGTATTATTATGGCTTCCACCGCATTACTGTATCTGCAAACACACACACATTGGGTAGGCCAGTTGGGATAAATGTAATATATCATGTCCCTCCTCAGCAACTCTAGCTTTAAGAGGCTTAGGGTAATAGAATTAATGGCCTTGCTGTATTTCTACAGAATAAGCTTATGGTAGACCAAGAGTATTTACTGACATGTTGGACGTTCAATAATTGTGTTAAAAAGTGACTGAGATTTAAGCTATTATTCAATAAAAATCTGCTCCGTTGTAGCTCTTAAATCTCATTCTCCATTCGGCTGTGTTGCAATCAGTCAGGTGACACACAAGAACAAGGATGCAAATAAGATTTCAGAGTTTTGGAGAAAGGAATAATTATTTAAATGGGGTATATAACAAGCAATATTACATGCTTTCATAGCATTTGATTTCTTTCCCTGAAGTCCATCTAATGTTAATCAATAATAGTAATATGTAACATGTCATGTTCTAGGCTCCATGCTTTAGCAACCTTCTGTATTTAGAAAATAGAGGGCTGCATTTGTTGAAGACCATTTTTAGTATTTTGCTGAAAGCTTGACTCAAGGACCATCAAGCCACTGTGATTTTGCACTGGCTATGTCTAAAATTGTAAAATTAGTTCTTTTGGCTTCGCTGGTACTATGGACATAAGGCTTGTTTATTCCTGTGGCCTGGTAAGTAGTTTTTCCTCTCGATTAGTATTCCAGCGTATCACTCGTCAAGGTCCATTTTCCTTTATTGCTCTGGTGAGTAGCACAAAAATAAATTGGGTCTGCCAAGGAAAACTTTTCCATTTAGCTGAATGCTGATACTTTCAATTTATTTTGTGGAACTGAACGTGATTATAGCATCTGATTATGCATACATTTCATATTTTAGTCTGAAGCTCAGTGAAATTTGTATCTTAAATATACCAGACAATACTTGCTGATTAAAAAAAAACATGAATTTAAAGCAGACATCAAGCATTTCAGGAAAATGCTGTTTGTTGTTCCTAGGTATTGCTCAAAAGAAATATGTTGAAAAGAAAATGGAATGTAAAATCACTATAATAAGCGGCAAATAGTCTGAAATAGCCCATTCTTCAGTTCAATCATCCATTCCCTGAAATTAAATGACAAAACATGACATTCATGCAGATGAATTTGTCCACAAACAAGTGGCACAAAGTAAATATATTTAAAGAAAGGAAATGGAACCATGTAAAAAAAAAAAAAAAAAAAAAAAAGCTAAAGTGAACCAAATAAAACTAAACAGCTAAAACATTTTCTAGAAGCAATCTTTCTACAGATACAGTATTCATACAATAAGAAAATGAAACACCTGGTAAGAAGCTTTGACTGACAGTCTCTTGACAGTTAAAGGTCTGCCTCATAAATATGTTCAAAAACGTTTCCCTCCTCACCCCTGCACACACACACAGGGCCAACCTTTAAAGAGTCAAGGTCTCTGCTTCAAACAGATGCTGACCCACTAGCCAAAATTCTTTACAACAGAGTGCATTCTTCCTTCACTTGTACACACAGGCTATATGTTTAGAACAAAAAAACAGAAAGTAAATAATAATAACAAGATTTTTATATGTTCTTCATAAAATGAGTGCCCTGTGCAAATGTTGCTGCCAAGATGTTAGCAAGTTATGGGTGATTGCCAGGTGTCAAAATTGCAGGTTGCAGCAACAGCAAAGATGAGTTGAGCAGGATCTATTTGCAGCAGTTATTTTATTAAAGGCAAACTAAACGAAACAAAAGCACTCAGAATCTCAGGAGATGACGGAGGTAGTAGCCAGGGAGGCGTCAACGGCGGAAGAGCCAGTGTAACTGGTCCTACTCGACAGGCTCAGAGCGGGATTCGAACCGGGGTCTCCGCCGTGGGGGCTAAAGACTGCAGTGAGGTTTACACACACAGGTCTTACTTGCCTACGTTGGTTACACCAGGGAGTAACCCCCACCAGGAAGACCCGGATGTAGGCCCACATCGGGTCGAAGAAGGGAGGATTTATGGTGTAGCTTTGGTAGGGATAAGAGCAGGAACCAGGGGAACGACCGAGACAGAGCTGGTAGGGGTGGAGACCCAGGAGGAGCTGAAGAGCCGAAAATTGAAGGGAAGGGGGAGTCCATCGAAGCCAAAGGGGGGGAGGGACAAGTTGCAGACAAAAACCTGGAAGTCCATGGCGAAGGCAGAGTCGGAGGGACAAGGTATGCAGAGAGTTCAAAAGCGGCCTCCATGGCCTCCACGGGACAGGCATCATAGACAACACTGACTTGGTGCTGGGCGATGTTACAGGCTTAGTGCAGGACGATGAAACAGGCATGGTGCTGAGCGATGAAACAGGCATGGTGCAGGGTGACGAAACAGGCATTGGGCCAATTCTTTCACTCTCCTCCATAATTACAAGGGGGCTACAATTCATGGCATTTACTGTGGCCTCTAGAGCATGGGCGGGGCTCAACTCCATTCCCTCGTACTCCAAAAGGATGCCCTTAGGGACGGACGATGTTGCTGGGTCACATACCTGGTCAGACATTCTTGTAGCGAATTAGCTCAGAGGGGAAATATTAATAATTATTCATAACTCATTATGAATATTTGAATCAGTTAAATAGATTAACTTGATGTGGCTACATTAACATCAATCCGTTCATCCTGTGAACGTTCACTATTGATTATTAATTAATTCTAAGAAAAGGATATTTTTCATGGCTAAAGAAAAATAAATCTTCCTTTGTATTTACATAAGCGCTTAGAGCGCATAACAAGATCGATCATTTAAGTGACAATTTGTTTGCAGGCAGGGAGTCAGAACCAAACATATATTGTGCACAAACTTTAATAACTAAATCACGGACAAGATTAAACAGACATAAAACATACATACACAAAACAAAAACATGGTAAGAGGCAAAGGAAAAGTGGTTGGAAGAACCGGGTCAGAACAGATGGATGAAGTTATGCAAAGAGTCTAAAACCTGGGAGGAACCATCATTGATAAGCTCCTTTGTCTGGACAAAGGGGTTTACAGTTTTACTAACTACACAGCGATTTGTATTTCTTACGTTACTTGCATTTAGCCTGAGCTGTAGAAGAGTGTCCGAGGTGAAATCGCAGGAGAAAGTCTTGATAGTTCGGTCCGAAGGTGTTGCAATCGATTTCTTCTGCGTTGACTGAAGAAGAAATGATGAGCTTGCATGGTTGTTTCGACTCCGTCGAGGTTGAGGAAGTTGCACATTGCGTGAGGAGATTGGGCTTGCTGGCCCACCGGCTGTGTGGTGGCATCGGGTTTCCTGTTGCACACAGCACATGGCTCTGTGTGTGTAGGCCGTATCGGCCTGGCCTGCTGGCCCGGCTGGCCAAGATGAGGTGTTGGTTCAGCCAGAAAGAGAGAAGAGAGAGAGAAAATCTGTGCGTCTCTCCTTAAGAGTCTGCAAGAAGTCCCACCCTTTATGATTGAGTTAACCAATGGGAGTGTTGGGATTTCCCAGCGGGAAATTCCTCTGTGGGAGATTTATGGCTCTTTGTTTCAAGCATGATTCAAAGTCTGTGCCCATTTATACTCCAATTAATGCAACAAACACACACTGCTTACTACGAGGAAGTAACACACGAAGGTGTAAGTCGTGAAACGAGCATTAATTTGATAGGAGACAAGACATATATGAGGTTACATGAACTAGTAAGTTGCTCATAAGACACGCATAAACGAAATACCATACAAGAGACCCTTTACAAAACAGTTTAAATTGTATAAACAATGTCCTGGGGCGCATGTTCATTTATAGAACAGTTTTTCTATAAATTAATGCAGGAAAGTCTGTTTTAAGGGCCATAGGTTCTTCCTATGGCGTTGCTTCTCAAATTCCTTCAAGCCATAAAGTCTTATCAGTTGGTATCCATGGTAACTGAGGCCCTTCTGAGTGTTATGTCGGGGGAAGGCTTTCTTGGGGAAAGCATTTAAAGCATATTTGTTAAATGTAGCAAGTAATTATGTGTCTGATTTGTCTCAGTCGTTACATTCTGTTGGGTTTGGGTTCAGAGACGATATTGGGCTCAGGCATCGGCTCTGCCGCTGGCAGCGTTGCGGGCTCGTGCTCTGTGTCTGCGATGGGCTCAGGCATTTGTTCCGCGATGGGTGTGTAAGGTGGCTGGCTGGGATCTGGCGAATAAGGATCCCCCTCACTCAGGCCAATGGTGAAGGGGGATCCACACTGTGATAAAACCCAGTCCAGTAATTCTAGAAATTCCCTCGAGGGCCGTCTCCTCGCAGGCACGCTCTGGTTTGATGGTTCAAACATGCCTAGAAAAATATGCAGAGGCTGTCATCGTCATAACGAACAAGATGGACCAGTTCTGCAAACCTCTGCATATGCACCTCGAGGGATTGATCCCCCTGGGTGAGGAGGAGGATCTTTATTGCTGCTAGATCCATGTCTTATGGTCTGACAGGGTTCCCACACCTTGGTTAACTTTAAATTCAAGGACCTTTCAAGGACTTTCCAGGTCCAATACCCTCAAATTCAAGGACTTAATGTGGGGACACATTTCAAGTGAGAGCAAGGTTACATCATGTTACCTTGTAAGATTTTTTACAGATTACAGATAAGATACAGTTTTCATGTGTCAAACACAACTATGCAAAAAAGCATATTTTTTTTGCATTTATTTTTGGCCATATAACAGATCTGATATTCTATTTGTCATATTTCTGTTTTGCATAAAATTTTATACTGTATTCTAAAATGATCTGATATTAACTTTTGCATGGATTTTATTGAAAAGAGCTTAGGCGCATGTAACCAGAAGTTTTAAGATATACTATATTGCCAAAAGTATTGGGACACCCCTGCAAATCATTGAATTCAGATGTGATTTCAGGTGTTCCAATCACTTCCATGGCCACAGGTGTATAAAATCAAGCACCTAGGCATGCAGACGCTTCTACAAACATTTGTGAAAGAATGGGTCGCTCTCAGGAGCTCAGTGAATCCAAGCGTTGTACCGTGATACACCTGTGCAATAAGTCCATTCGTGAAATTTCCTCACTACTAAATATTCCACGGTCAACAGTTAGTGGTATTATAACAAAGTGGAAGCAATTGGGAACAACAACAACTCAGCCACGAAGTGGTAGGCCACGTAAAATCACAGAGCAGGGTCAGTGCTGAGGCGCACAGTGTGCAGAAGTCGCCAACTTTCTGCAGAGTCAATAGCTAAAGACCTCCAAACTTCGTGTGGCCTTCAGATTAGCTCAAGAACAGTGCTTAGAGAGCTTCATGGAATGGGTTTCCATGGCCGAGCAGCTGCATCCAAGCCTAACATCACCAAGTGCAATGCAAAGCGTCGGATGCAGTGGTGTAAAGCACGCCGCCACTGGACTCTAGAGCAGTGGAGACGTGTTCTCTGGAGTGGCGAATCACGCTTCTCTGTCTGGCAATCCGATGCACGAGTCTGGGTTTGGCGATTGCCAGGAGAACGGTACTTGCCTGACTGCATTGTGCCAAGTGTAAAGTTTGGTGGAGGGGGGATTGTGGTGTGGGGTTGTTTTTCAGGGGTTGGGCTTGGCCCCTTAGTTCCAGTGAAAGGAACTCTTAATGCTTCAGCATACCAAGACATTTTGGACAATTTCATGCTCCCAACTTTGTGGGAACAGTTTGGGGATGGCCCCTTTCCTGTTCCAACATGACTGCGCAACAGTGCACAAAGCAAGGTCCATAAAGACATAGATGAGCGAGTGTGGTGTGGAGGAACTGCACAGAGTCCTGACCTCAACCCGATAGAACACCTTCAGGATGAATTAGAGCAGAGACTGTGAGCCAGGCCTTCTCGTCCAACATCAGTGCCTGACCTCACAAATGCGCTTCTAGAAGAATGGTCAAAAATTCCCATAAACACACTCCTAAACCTTGTGGAAAGCCTTCCTAGAAGAGTTGAAGCTGTTATAGCTGCAAAGGGTGGGCCAACTCCATATTAAACCCTACAGATTTAGAATGGGATGTCATTAAAGTTCATGTGCATGTAAAGGCAGGCGTCCCAAAACTTTTGGCAATATAGTGTATATGAATATGCTTTTAAGTTTTTCTTGCCTCATGGGTTTACATTATCTTAATAAGCAAAGCAATTCAACATTACATTAAATAAAATATTTGGGCAACAGATTATCACAAATGTTTTATGTTTATTGAACACAATATACAGTCATTGACTGAACATATTTGGGTTCAGTGTAAGCACTGAAAACGTTGAGGTACCATCATAGTAGTTTCGTGCGAGTTTCGTACAACACAAAGTACCTCACACGAGAAACACTTAACGTAATGCGTAAATGCGCGTAACTAAGGTAAATCAAGCAAGCTAGTATGCATAGGCCGCGAAGTGTTGGCAAAATAACACATTAGCGGACCGGAGGGAATATTATGGAATTTTTTCCAGAAAACTTCTTGCACAAAATAAATTCAAGCACTTTCAAGGACCAGAATCTATGTATGTTTATTTTCAAAAACTTTCCAGGGTCTTGACATTTTATTTTTCAGATTCACAAACTTTCAAGGATTTCAAGGACCCGTGGGAACCCTGGTCTGATCTTCTGTCACAAATGGCCAGTTGCAGTAACAACAAAGATGAGCTGAGCAGGATCTGTTTATAGTAGTTATTTAATTAAAGGCAAACTAAACTAAACAAACGCAAACAGAATATCCAGTATAAACATGTGAGATCAGACAATGAACAGAATAAAGAGAGGGCTATAAATACAATGCAAACCAATCAAAAACAGGTGTTACAACTTAATCGATTAAAAAAGCCCTGGAAACAGACAAGGAAATCAAACAAGCATGCAAACTGGAAAAAAACAAAACTAAAACACAGACAAACCAAACATAACCCTGACACCAGTGGCCTGTTGCATAAAGCTAGTTGAACAAACTCTGAGTTTCACTGTAGGTTTAGAGTTGACAAAAGCACACAAATCCAACCTGGTTTAGATCAGGTTCAGCAGGCTCACAATGCTCGGTATAAACTTTCTCTGCCAACTCATGGTTTCATCCAGAGTTTTTGATTAACTCTGAAGCATGTGCATCTGAAAGTGTCACATGTGCAGTAAACAACCAATCACACGGAACATAGAGATCACCAGTCTGATTGACCTCTAGCGAGAGAGCCACGCAATTCACTTCTCTGTTCAAGATTAAGAGATTATGAAAGATATCATGAATGTTAATGCATTTACAAGGCAGGAATAAACACTACTGCTGCAGCGAAAGTTTGAGAAGGCAGTTAAAAGAAAATATCTGACTATATCACTGCAAGTGAATCAACTTAATTTAAATAATTTATATAGGTTCACAAAGAGCTCAAAACAGGTAAGCTTAGTCAAACTAAACGCAAACTTACCTGGGAAAAAAAACGAAACCATCTTCATGCAACAGGCCTCAGGGTGTTGCTATAAAACTATAATAAGATGGATTTTAGCTAATGTTTTTAGCGCAATGCTAAGTGTTTGCTACAATGTTATGGGTGGCTGTTAGTAGTGATACTTTATTTGTTGTTAGGGTGATATTGAAAAAAATATATCTCAACATTTTTTTTAGATTTAGGGCCAGATTTACTAAACAGGGCAAATTAGCATGAGAGCACAATTCCATAAATGCGCCAATGAGAGTGGACAGTTCTGTGCGTGATCTACTGACGACGTGCAAATTAATGAACACAGACGCAGCCGGATCATTTCCATAATGACCAACGCAATCTACCCGTTAGCGTCTGGTTTAAGACGTGCTTTTTTTGGGCGGTAGCCTAAATAATGGCGCAAACACCAGTAAATTGACGAGCGCAAACCTTTGTAAATCACCTTGCGTGATTCATTTAAATACTCTCCTCCCATAAATTTTATGCCTGTAAGGGAAACTCCTACAAATACATATGCAATAAGGTCAGCCGCAAAAATAACTGTGTCCACGCCTTTTCAGTGCTAATTTATCACTGCGCGTCTTTAGTAAATCCTGAGAGTAGATTTTTAACGGCAAAAGAGGGTTTGCGCTGGCAATTTGACAATATTTTGCTACGTGTGTTTTTGTGCTGGTATCTGGTTTAGACTTAGACGAGTCACAAAGCTTTTCATATTCTGTCTTTAGTTCGCAGCAGTGAGAAAAACTATTATTACCCTCTTAAAATGATTCCCATGGACATTTATATCTTTATAAGGGCATCTTTAAAACTATAGGTGCTGTATGCATCATCTTTTATGTCCAATTTTTATATTTAATCATTAAATGAACATACAAGTCTTCATGTTCTCCCGGCAGCCACTGAAAAAGCAGTGGAGTAGTTTTATTTTTGAAGGGAACGTGCCCAAAAAATAGCTAAATACATGTGTGTTTGTTTTTACAATTTTTTGTGCATATCACACAAATTTGTGGCAAATGGCAGCTTTCATTTAAACACTTTTACACAAATTAGTTGAGCATTCTCCTTTTAAGAAACAAGATCCACAGCATTAAAATGCAGGGGGTGGGGATGCAGATAAAATGATTGAACTAATATCCTCAGTGCTTGCACATTCTTCTACCACCATTCCGTTGTCAGCTAATTACACACCATCTCGCACTGTTATTGGTGTGGTTAGACTATGATTTGACTTATAGCTAACTTGAATGTTCACACCCTGTCAAACCAAGGGAAACTTGAGTACATGGCTATTTTTGTGCTCTGCAGAACGTGTCCTTTCACTAAATGCTATTTCAGAGCCCTTGGAGAAAAAGGTTATGTGAGGCCATTTGTTCGTTATAGCTGCAGAGGGTGAGGGTGGGAAGAGGACAGATGAAGAGAAGGAAAGAACCAGCATAAAGACTCATTCAAAAAAATCAATGAAGGCTGACTTGTGTTATAGTTACTGTCAGATCCACTTCTTATAAACTCTTTGGCTCATTTTTATCATAACATGCATGGTAAGGACATGTACACTACTGGTCAAAAGTTTGGAATAATTAATTAAGTTTTTTAATGTTTTGTTTAAGAAGTCTCTTATGCTCACCAAGGCTGCATTTATTTGTATCAAAAATACAGTAAAAACTGTAATATTGTGAAATAACTGTACACACATATATATACACATATACACACATATATATATATATATATATATATATATATACACATATATCTTTTAATATATATTCTGTGATGGCAAAGCTTAATTTTCAGAAGCCATTACTTCAGTCTTCAATGATTTGGTGCTCAGTTATTATTGGTGCTCAATTATTAGTTCTTCTTCTTCTTATTATTATTATTATTATTATTATATGTTGAAATCTGTTTTTGCTGCTTATGATTCTTTGATGAATAGAAAGTTCAATGAACAGCATTTATTTGAAATATAAATCTTTTGTATAAATGTCTTTACTGTCACTTTTGATCATTTTAATGCATCCTTGTTGAATAAAATTATTATGTTTTAAACTTACTTACCCCAAACTTGTGAGTGATAGTGTATCATGGTTTTCCACAAAAAATATTAAGTAGCACAACAGTTTTCATCATTGAAAATAATATGAAATGTTTAAAATCAGCATATTAGAATGAAAAATAGTACACTGTCAAAATAGTAAATTCAGTACATTTAGTAAATTACATTTTATGATACAGTTCTTTTAAATTGTAATATTTCGCAAAAAATATTACTGTATTTTTGATCAAATAAATGCAGCCTAAGATGAGCATAAGAGACTTCTTTCAAAAAATGAGAACCACAATATGTTGAGAACTGCACTAACCCCAAAGCCACAACACTGCCAGAGCTGCTGCATCCCTGAAATGGGGCTGGGTTGCTGGGCAACATTTAACAAGCTCTCGATCATCATTAGACTATTGTTAATGCTAACAAACTTGCTTATCTAAACAATCATTATTATGCCCTATCCGTCTGAAACACCAACATAGTGAACTAAACAACGTTATTTAGCTTTTCTATTCCATCACGGATAGCCTGTGTTGTATGACTAGTCATCGACACGTCATGGGGGTAGAATGAGTGATGCTTTGTTCCATTTTGTGTCGTGATAATGGATAACCCTGCCGTGTCCTTGCCCCTTAGGCCCAATAGAAATGAGTTACAAGCCTAGACAACCACAATGACTCACCAGCACTCAAAACACCACCTCACAGTAACCCCACCAGAATGTGTGGTCATAGACACGAGGGCGTTTTCTACTACAACTATGTCAATTTAAAGTCATCTCATGCACAATTTTCCTTATCAGTATTGTCTTATTTTCAAATAAAGATTTACATTTGCTTGAGAAACATTTTGAGTAAAATTATGTAAGATATTAAGGACCAGATTTACTAAACAGGGCAAGTTAGCGTGAGAGCCCAATCCCATAAAAGCATCGATGGGATTGGAAAGTTCTGCGCATGATCTATTGACAACACGCAAATTAAAGAACACAGCCGGATCATTTCCATAATGACCAACGCAATCTACCAAGACCAGCACAAATTAGCATCTGGTTTAAGACATTCTTTTTTAGGCGTTAAATAATGGCGCAAATACCAATAAATTGACTAGCGCAAACCTTAGTAAATCACCTTGCGTGATTCATTTAAATACTCTCCTCCCATAAATTTTGCGTCTGAAAGGGAAACTCCTACAAATGCATATGCAAATAACGCTGTCCACGCCTTTTCAGCACTAATTTTTCACTGAGTGTCTTTAGTTAATCCTGACAGTAGTTTTTTTCCCGAGGCTAGCATATTTTTCCAATTATTTTCAATGGGAGCGCCGCGTTTTTAAAGAGCCAGCAGCGCGAGCAGGTACTGAGCATCTATTTCACGCTGAATGCTCTGCATTTTTTACCTGTCACAGAGAGTTGAAGAATGTTTAACTTTGGGTAAAATGCAGCTCTCATCACTGTCACTTTTTACCTAGCCGTCCAATCACAGTGGAGGAGGGGTGGGACAAATACCACACCGACCAACCGTCACATTCTGTTTGATAACAAACAACAACAACAACATCTCTTTATCTAGAACTAGTGCCAGAGCAAGTATGTTACGTTGTGTCGATATTTTTATATTCAGAAACAAACTATTTGCAAAATCAGATACTAGTAACAGTTCCGCGGATATTCCGCATCATGGCACATATAGGCCTGGTTTCACAGAAAGGACTTCAATAAAGCCAGGATTAGACCTTAGTTCAATTAGGACATTTAAGTAGCTTTTATAAATGTGCCTTAATCAAAACACTCACCGCGCTCTCTCAGCTAATTAGGTGCTAAGACCTATATCTAAGTATGCATTTTAGTCTGGGACTGGGCTGAAACCTTGTCTGTGAAACCGGGGGCCAGTGTCTCAACTGAAAAAAATGCTGTATTAAAAATAGATGTAGCAGTTTTAACAAAAAAATGACTTGAAGTTTGTGGCTTCTCACAGTCACATGACACTCAAGTGTCTTATAGTTTAAATTCCACACACATGATTGTGTGTGATCAAGGGTCTGACTTGATTATTTGTCACAACTTTCTTGCAACACTCGTCTTACAATCTCTATCTTGTTGACACTGAGAAATGTCTTGTTAGCTCTGGATATTGATTTCCCATTTCACCACAGCGACTGAAAGACCGTAAAAACTCTTTAAGAAATACTCTCTTACCTTGAGGTTTAGCAGTGAGAACCTCCTTACTGATTGACACCTTCCCAATGACATCATCTCGGCTGTGAACAGAACAGTTTTTGAGACTGTAGGTTTCCACTGAGCAGAAATAAGAGAGCCACACTTTATATTAAGTGTCTTTGACTACTATGGACTAACATTTAAATTAATAATTTTATATAATGCACTTATTGTGTACATACATGTTTTTAAATTGTACTTATTTTAAAAATACCTGCATGTAATTATAGCTGTAATTATATTCTGTAATTACCCTGTAATTACAGAAAAGTGTTTTGCAATACAGCATGAACACGGAACAAATGTCACACATTGTACCTACCAATTTTTTTATGTAAGTACATAGTAGTTAATGACACCTAATATAAAGTGTGACTGACACAAGTCTTATATGAATCACAGTTACAATGCTGTTACAATTTATCATGTTAATTATGTCAGTAGTTGAAGGTGAAGTGGAAAAAAATTAGTTTTCTACATTTTATGAAGATAATACCCATGCAAAAGTCACTTAAATGATCCTAGCGTGTTGTGGGAGGATCCAAGAGTCGATCGGTGTGTCGGAAATCACATAGGGCCCTATTTTAACGATCTGAGCACATGGTCTGAAGCGCATGCCGCAGGTGCACTTTGGGCATGTCCGAATCCACTTTTGCTAGTTTAACGACGGAAAAAACGGTCTGTGCGCCAGGTGCATGGTCCAAAAGGGTTGTCCCTATTCTCTTAATGAGTCATGAGTTTGTTTTGGGCTTAACATGCAATAAACCAATCAGAGTCTCATCTCCCATTCCCTTTAAAAGCCAGTTGCGCTTGCACCATGGCGGATTCGCTATTGACATGGTGGAATTTGCGAGCGGAAAGACTTAACGCCTCTCCAGAGAGGAATCCTTTTATTTTTAATATTTAAAAATGTTTGTGTGCTGCTGCGCATCCCTGTGTGTGTAATAAGCAGAGTGTACGCGCGTTGTGCACCCGCCTATAGGCGCATATTACTAACGCACCCTTTAAATAACACAAAAAATACTGCGCTATTGACTTTAGACCAGGTTTTTGTTGGTCAATAGCTATGCGCCAACAATGCGACTGAACACACCTTGTTTTCAGACCAGCACGCCCATGGGTGAACAGATGGGCGCGAATGCATTTGCTATTTTAACAACGTGGCGCTGGACATGAAAATGATAACTGCGTCGGGCTGAAACTAGCAAAAAACACTGAGTTTTTTGTCTGAGTAGGTACATCTCTGAGTAGGTACATTTGAATTTACTCCATAACCATTCAAAAGTACATTCTATATAGTTTGAATAAGGGTAGTAGTAGTATGAATTAAATTTGGACATACTACATCCACCATGTTGTTACAACATGTGGCCCTGTGGCCTCATGGAATAGTAAAGTGTGTATCGAAGGCGCACTCTAGAATCTCGGCGGAAGTAGTAGGTCATCCGGGTACTTTCCACCTACTGTTTTTCATATACTGTGCATTTAGACATACTACTCTTTTGGTGTACTGTAGCATATAGTAGAGAAGTATTCAATTTTTGGACGCAGCAAAGGTGCTATGCTATGGCTACAGTGTTCATGGTGACGTACAGTGCAACTACAGTATTCATTTCATCAGCTTGTGCATTCCCGTCCCATGAGTTGCCATGTCGGACTGCTCAAACAGCCAGAGCAATGTTTTGAAAAAGTATTTCAATAGAAAAATATGACACACTTCACCTTCAACCATGTAGTATGTACATTAAGTAGTAGTGTGTAGGTTCAGACCTGAGAGAGTCCTCATCCAGCACATAAAAAGACACTGTACGAAAGTAGGGAGGAAGATGGACAGTGTATTCTTCTCCCCAAAATGGAGACAGTGTCTTCCATATTGTTGCTGTCCTGAGAGATTAAAAAAAGAAATGTAAAAAACCTATTACTCCTCTGCACACAATGTGGACAGTCAACAATATAACCAACAGTCCTAAGTAAAAAGAAGCTACAATCATCCTGTGACATTCTGGACATCAAATGTGTTACTCGTTCAATACAAAACATAGATTATTGAGTCTGAAACAGAATATTTTTACAACAGTGTTGCTAAACTAAAACTATTAAACACTGCTTTCATTCATTGAATTAAAGCTGAAATAAAAAAATATTAATATTAGATGAAAAAAATTTAACTTAAGAAACAAAAATTAGAAAGTTGCCAAAAGCACTAAAACTGAAATAAAAACTAATTAAAGCTAAATAGAAAAATGTAAACAAAACAAACAAAAAAAGTAACAAAATTATTCAAATTGAAATGAAAACTGAACATATAAAAATTAAAGCAAATTCAAAATATTAATAAATACAATAATATGATATAAATACTAAAATAACACTGGTCGTACTAACATCATCTTTAAATAAACGGGATGTCTGGCAAAGACCTTATTTTGGTATGAAAAAATGTCTGGAGAATAGGTATAAAGACATTGTTTACTATTTAAACATTAACAAAAGCAGACAGCAGTTTTTCTTTAACCACAGTGATAGACAGGTGGTTTGTAAACAAATGTTAATATCAAATCAGAAAGCAAAGATTAGCATTTTGTTAATCGTCTAATGCAAGTGTGTTTTGGTATCACATTTTCACAAGGCTTATTTACTGCATTAAAGACTAGCATAAAGCTAGCCTGAGGAAACAAACATCAGTCTACGTTCCATACTTAACATTTATTTACCTTCAGATTTGGTATACTGAGGAAAGAATGTGACTTATTGACCAAAGAAATCATTGTGACTCAGAGAACACTCAGTAACATTCACAGTAGATAACAATTGTATGATTGTTAAACCTTTCAGTTGGTTGGAAAATGTTATTTTTATAGGCACTGGGAATAAAGTGAGTCACAAAAGAGAATGTGGAGTGAATAACAAATAAAACTTAATAAGTTCAGTTCAAAATTCCAATGTTCTCTTCTCTCACTGTGGTGGTGGTTCCTAGCAGCATTTTCATGCATATAAGATGGATTTTCATTTCTGCACCTCCTACTCTTATTTCCATGTGGAGCACCAGGAATCAATATGCTGATACTGACGGTCACAGCATATATTTTGCGTTTTGAACCTCCACCTCAAACACCTCAAATCAGAGGAGAGGTTTGTTTAGTATGACCTTTATATAGCTGCCAAGTGTGGAGGTACAACCACACAGCAGTCTATAGTGCAGGAGGGATTTCAATTACGTGGCACAAATTAAATTAGTTCTGCTTCAAAGAAAATTTCATTTCTAACCTGTTCGGTTTATGATAATTGACTTATTATAGGCTGTATAGCAACACAAACCAATATTAGATCACCAAACACTGGGGCTCAAATTGAAGTGTCAGGGGGGTAAAAAAAAAATCATACCTACCGAATTATTGCCTCATTATCAATTTTCACGATGCAGTATGGATCACTGCTTCCAGTTCTGGAAGTGAAATGAACAACAATGTTATTGCATACTGGCAAAAACTCAATAGTTATTAATCTCATGATCACACACGATTGGTTTATGCAATCAAGAATTTTAATTGCATTCTAATTATGATGCTGTTGCTCTCTCAGATCAGCAACAAGGCTTATTTAAATATATAAAGACAACATACATTTATGGTTTACAAATATTTTTGTCTTCTTATCACGCTCTCATATTCATAAGGTTTTAATTATGATCTTTTAAAGTTCTACAAAGAATATTCTTGATGTACTGGAGCTTTGAAGAAACTTATATGAAAGAATGGTATTAATCTTTTAATTCAAACAACCTTTATCAATCCAACCATGAGATCAATGAGATTGCAGAGGGAAGTCATTTATGGGGTAAATGACAAATAAGACTGTCCAAGTTAAATAAAAAATAAATAAAAAATGGTAACACTTTACAATAAGGTTCATTAGTTAACATGAACTAATAATGAACTGCACTTTTAAAGCATTTATTTATCTTTGTTAATGTTAATTTCAACATTTACTAATGCATTATTAAAATCTTGTTAACATTAGTTAATGCACTGTGAACTAACATGAACAAACCATGAACAGCTGTATTTTTATTAACTAACGTTAACAAGGATGAACTAATGCTGAACAGAGGTGTTGTTCATGGTTAGTTCATGTTAACTAATGCATTAACTAATGTTAACTAATACAACCTTATTGTAAAGTGTTATATTATATATATTTATATAAAAATTATGATATTTGTAAAAAAACAAAAAAACAAAACGTGTTCATATATATTTCATACATACTTTTCATATATATATATATATATATATGAAAAGTATGTATGAAATATACACTCACCTAAAGGATTATTAGGAACACCTGTTCAATTTCTCATTAATGCAATTATCTAATCAACCAATCACATGGCAGTTGCTTCAATGCATTTAGGGGTGTGGTACTGGTCAAGACAATCTCCTGAACTCCAAACTGAATATCAGAATGGGAAAGAAAGGTGATTTAAGCAATTTTGAGCGTGGCATGGTTGTTGGTGCCAGACGGGCCGGTCTGAGTATTTCACAATCTGCTCAGTTACTGGGATTTTCACGCACAACCATTTCTAGAGTTTACAAAGAATGGTGTGAAAAGGGAAAAACATCCAGTATGCGGCAGTCCTGTGGGCAAAAATGCCTTGTTGATGCTAGAGGTCAGAGGAGAATGGGCCGACTGATTCAAGCTGATAGAAGAGCAACTTCGACTGAAATAACCACTCGTTACAACCGAGGTATGCAGCAAAGCATTTGTGAAGCCACAACACGCACAACCTTGAGGCGGATGGGCTACAACAGCAGAAGACCCCACCGGGTACCACTCATCTCCACTACAAATAGGAAAAAGAGGCTACAATTTGCACGAGCTCACCAAAATTGGACAGTTGAAGACTGGAAAAATGTTGCCTGGTCTGATGAGTCTCGATTTCTGTTGAGACATTCAGATGGTAGAGTCAGAATTTGGCGTAAACAGAATGAGAACATGGATCCATCATGCCTTGTTACCACTGTGCAGGCTGGTGGTGGTGGTGTAATGGTGTGGGGGATGTTTTCTTGGCACACTTTAGGCCCCTTAGTGCCAATTGGGCATCGTTTAAATGCCACGGCCTACCTGAGCATTGTTTCTGACCATGTCCATCCCTTTATGACCACCATGTACCCATCCTCTGATGGCTACTTCCAACAGGATAATGCACCATGTCACAAAGCTCGAATAATTTCAAATTGGTTTCTTGAACATGACAATGAGTTCACTGTACTAAAATGGCCCCCACAGTCACCAGATCTCAACCCAATAGAGCATCTTTGGGATGTGGTGGAACGGGAGCTTCGTGCCCTGGATGTGCATCCCACAAATCTCCATCAACTGCAAGATGCTATCCTATCAATATGGGCCAACATTTCTAAAGAATGCTTTCAGCACCTTGTTGAATCAATGGGCAGTTCTGAAGGCGAAAGGGGGTCAAACACAGTATTAGTATGGTGTTCCTAATAATCCTTTAGGTGAGTGTATATGAACACGTTTTTTTTTTTACAAATATCATGACATTTTAAAACCTGAACTAACCTTGTCATAAAAGGGTCATAAAAATGATGTCATATTTTAAGAGACTTATTGATATTGACACAATTATGAGATACAATTAAGGTCCTGTCTTTGATGTCACTTCCTGTTTTATGTTTTTTCCCTGTCTTTTTCTCCTCATAACTTTGTTGGTCACACAACATGACTTTGATTAGGCATTAAAAGTAAATATTTATAACATTACCATAATATAATATAATATAATATAATATAATATATATATATATATATATATATGGTATAATATTACCATAATATACCATTATATAATATTATAATAATAAAAGATTATGCCAAACTACATGCAGATCATTTCCTGACTTCATCCTGCACACGCCAATTAAGCAGATTCCTATGGGATGAAAGGGAAAGGCTAACACAAAGCTTTCTCCAGGTATTATACACTCCTCCTTGTAAATTATACACTTTAGATTTAAATTACAGGTATATAATCATGTCTTCCTGTTCTTTGTCCAACAAATAATACCCTTTGTGTGTGTATATGTCACATGTTTGCTCTGTCTTGTGTTTTTGGTTAAGTCTCTCTGACACAGTTTTCCCCAGTTTGTCTAATTAGTTGTATCATTCACCTGTGCCTCGTTTATCACCTCGTTATTCTCATTTGCTTTCTGTACTTAAGCCCTCAGTTCTCCCTCGGTGTTTGTCGGTTCTTGTCTTTAGTTATACGTGTGTAAGGGTTTCCTGAGTTTTATTATTAAAGTTCCTGTCTCCTGTTCATCCTCGTCTTTGTGAGCTTCTATCCTACATGTACCGTGACCGTATACTGTATGCCATTTCCAATATTTTAAAATTAGAGAATTTTCATTTCGACATCCCACTGTCTGATTTGTTCATTGCAGTCTGTCTCAGATGAGCTGTGAATAGACAGAGCATTTGTAGAAATGTCTGTTGTCACTGTGAGGATATTGAAATTCCTCTGTGGAGGTAATGACTGCCCTTGGCAACTTTGGTGAGCTGTATGAGTATTTGTGTGTGTGTGTGTGTGTGTGTGCGCGCGGGGAGAGGAGAATGAGTGCATCGTGTGGTGATTCATCTTCGCCTGTTGTTATCAGTGTAATAGGGAAACCTGTGGCTGTCAGAATCAGGTGCTACATCAAACAGCACTGAGGCTTGGCAGTTGAACCACATACTATCATCCTCATGTCACCTGCAGGAGGAGGATAGAGATGACAAAAGAAGGAAGAGAAGAAATTCCTCCTTCGTTCTCTCTGCTTCTCTTATCTTCTGTAACCATGATGTTCTGTTTGGGGACTGAGAGACCCCAGAGTCATTTTACTAACCTGCTTGACATGCGAGAATGAACCTCATTGGTTCTTGCAGAAGCTCAAACGTGCTGCGCAACTCGAGAATGAACCTCATTGATTCTTGCGGAAGCTCAAACGTGCTGCGTAATACGAGAATGAACCTCATTGGTTCTTGCAGAAGCTCAAATGTGCTGCGCAACTCGCGAATGAACCTCATTGGTTCTTGTGGAAGCTCAAACGTGCTGCATAACACGAGAATGAACCTCATTGGGTCTTGCAGAAGCTCAAACGTGCTGCATAACACGAGAATGAACCTCATTGGTTCTTGCAGAAGCTCAAACGTGCTGCGTAACACAAGAATGAACCTCATTGGTTCTTGCACGTCAAGCGAACATGCTTGAGCTTTTATCACAACTGATGTGTGAGTTGATGAATGTTTATATGTGGATAAAAGCCTAAATTCAATCTGTTCATCATGTAAAGTGATCGTGTCTGTTCAGAAAATTTGGACTAAACCACTCAATTCATATGGATTAGCTTTCCCCAACTTTTCACTGGTCTCGGCCCGCTTGTTTGGTGCACATCAAGGTTCGGATGGCAGCGTTCACACTTATGCAAATTAACCGCACTGACAGAGCAATCGCACCAGAGTTCGTTTTAATTGAACCAAACCTGCCAAGCGTGAACACACCCTAAGATGTCAGTCTGCATGTGTACATGGATATGTACTGTAAGTAATCTGCATATCATGTAATTGTCACGGGTTGGTTGAATATATATATATATATATAAAAACGCACAAACGAAGAATAATACACTGAACAGGTTTTAAATGACAAATACTCAGGGGAAAGAATAGTAAACCAAGCCACTTCAAACAAGGACGAACAGAGAATGGGTGAGAACTCAGGGTTTAAATACACAGAGCAAACAAAGGGAACTAATGAGTTAATTGACGAGACAAAAAGAGAACTGAATACAACAATCAAAGGAACAAACTAGAAACTGGGTCAAATGACAAGACAGACAAACAAAGCATACAGAAATTAATTTGATTAGAATTTTTAATTGATTGATAGTCCTATTTTTTTTACACACACATCTTTGGTATCCCTGGGACCTAAGACATAGCAACATTAAAGTAAACTCAAGAGAACACGAAGGTTAAGTAGGTTCTGTCTGAGTCACAAATACATGAATCTGGCTTGACAGAGTCCAGGCCCGTGTTACAACGGAAGCTCTTTAACAAGCTACAAATTCATCCGTCTGCATGCTCTACACTTGGACCAATGGGTTCATTTGTTATTCTGTGGTTCTGGTTCAGACTATCATCTCTTGTTGGATCACACAACCATGCCAACTGTACAGTTTAGCTGTAACTGACTAACACTGAGCCTCATTCTGAACACAACTGCCAATGGAAAATTGAGAAGCTACAAGAATAAGATGAATTATGCTCTCAAATTACAACTAGGCTTAGGGCTGCACGATTAATCAAAATACAACGAAAATCACAATTATTAAAGGCTGTGATTTAATTAAAGAAATATGTGCTGCGTGTTGCAGAGTAAAGCACCAACCCTCTTCCCAAACTTAATGAGAAGCACTTAAAATGGCTGTTGTCAATAAAGGAGAAGCTTTAAGGGCTCATGTGGTTTCCAGCCAAAATTAAAGCTGGATAGTTTAACGTTTGAAAATGAAGAAATTAAGACAGCCATGAATATTAGTATTGTAATATAGAGTTGAACTGTAATTTTTATCTTATAGTGAAATATTTTAATATTAATTTCTGATTTTGTTTAAAAACATTTTTAGTAATAATAATAACAGCAACAACAACCATTATTATTATTATTATTATTATTATTATTATATACTCATGTTGATTTAAATCATATTGTGCAACCGTACAATCATGCACAGCAAACCTGGAGTGTTTTATCACACTTTAAATCCCAATTGCAATTTTTATCAGAAAAAAAAGCCAATTTTTTTAAAAAATAAAATAAAAATGCCTTTATAATCAAAATAGATTGCAGATATACTACTTTAAAAATAAGGTGGTTAAGTGGTTGCCATGGTGTTATGTAATTCCTATGTTGTAATGGATGGTTGTTATGATGTTGCTAGGGTAATCTGAGGTACAAGTGCAGGGCGAGTTATATGCAGGGTTAAGGGTTTAGAAAAAAAAGCAATGATTACTGACAACTAGGGGTGTAACTGTAACGCTGGGGTCCGAGGAAGATGAAGACGAGGATAAGATAAATACAAGTTTTATTTATAAAGAATAAGGCAACGTGCGAAACAGTGTGCACTTAGCACAGACAATACCAGACAACTGAACAGAAAACAAGCAGGAACTTCAATACACAAAATGATTAACTAAAATGACGAACAGCTGTGATGAATGTGATCAGTGTCCATGGTGACAGATTGTGGCGGGAAAATAGAACAAAAGAAGGCATGTGACCAATGAAAACAACTGATAGTCCATGAAAACTAAAACAAACGGAACATAACTGTGACAGTAACAATATATCGTGTCACAATATAGCGCAATACAAAAATGCAACAATGTGTATCGTGGATAGTGACAATCTGTATTGTGTATAGTTGTGAAAAATACTGTGTGAGAAAAAAAAAGTTTTAGTGTCAGTAGTATGTTAAACTACTAATATATATATATATATATATATTATTGAATATAATGTATAATAATGCAATGGGGGAATATTTGTGGGTCCTGATAATGCCAAATGTCTTATATTACCAATAAAAAGTGGCCTACATTATTTTAAATACATCTAGTCAGTGACAGAGTGCAAGCATATTCATCTAAAATAATTCTGTATTTTCAACTTCAGAATCATGAATATTTTTATTCTGGTGTCACCATTATCCTGTGCATTGGGTTACCAGCACCAAGTCCAAGACTGTTCATTTCCACCCGCAATGTAATACCAAATTTAGCATTTTAATCAACATTTTTTTGTTAGCCCTTTACCATATGTTTTGGAGTATCGTAATAATATCGTATCGTGAGTTCAGTATCGTGATATGTATCAAACCGTGACATGAGGGTATCGTTACACCCCTACTGACAACTGTAATGTGTATGTTCTGTTTTGGTTTCGTTTTCATTCTGTTCCTTGTTCTACTTTTCCTGAGTTCTGTTCCCTAATTAGTTTCATTGGTCGTTAATTAATCCCGCACCTGTTTCTGTTCTGGTTAATTATCTCTCCCTGTATATTTAAGCCCTTAGTCTCGTTTGTGTTATTTGTGGTCGTATAAATCTTTCTCCTGAGCCTGTTGGATTTAATTATTAAAGACTGTTTGTTTTTTGAATCTTGATCGTCGTGCGCTTCATTGCATCCACACACTCCTGACAACAACATCAACATCTGATTGCACTTTCTATTTATAATGATCTTGTAAAAGTCCCAATCAATGAACATTTATCTCAGAAATCAAGTGCTCATATTCCCTTTGCTCAGGTGCTGATTGCTCACCAGCTGCTTGATTATAATTAGCCTATCTAAAACAGTCCAAAATCTACTAATCTTTCCAGAGCCTTGCAATCATTTGACGGAAGGTGCATACTATTTACTAAAGCTCAGCCAGGGCATGTGTACATAAAGAGGGATGGTTGTGGAGAACGTGTATAATCTCTCTGTGCACCGCTTGGCAATGTCACCACAGCGTCAATACAAACACTCCACGTAACATCTGCTCCGACGGTTCGGCCCATCGACTAGTTCAGCAAATTTGATAGAGTGACTAGTAATTAAATTTAATCACACAAGGAAGTGAAATCAGTAACTCAGGAAGAGAAGGGAAGTGAAATCAGTAACTCAGGAAGAGAAGGGCAGTGAAACATTTTCCTTGCATTGACATGACCACACTGCTAAAATGTTAATGCGGATGACCTTATTAACCAATAAAGTCATTTTCTCACAGAATGTGGGAGAGCTGTTTCCACAAATAGAAGCATATAAACCATTGTCATCTGGGCTGTCGTGGTCAAAATCATAGACGTGAGTTTCCAACCTCATACCAGACAAAAGAAAACAGAGCTGACTGCCAAATGAATTCACAATGGAATGCTGCCAATTTCAAACGGGGAACCAATTAACAAGCTTAATTAATTTATACTGCTCATTAATGGTTTGAAAAGAGTGTTTATACATTAGTTTGGCATGAGCTTCCAAAATAACTATACATTGTATTTGAGATATATAATTCTGAGTGTAAAATATCTGAATATCACTGATGAATCTGCTGATATGGTTGATATACTGATGAATAATATCTAATAATATTGATTCAGAGAAATACACTATATGTTTCTGTTATAGTGTTTTGTGTTATATAGAGCATCTGTGGCAAGTGTACAAATTACACAATAAACAGCTTTTTAAATTTCATTAATTTAAACTAAATCCATCATTTAGATATATTCATATCACACATCATATTAATATGATAAATGGTCATTCATGGTAATGCAGAACAGGTTATCATTTGTAGGCTACAGGGCAGTTTCATTGATTTGTGTTTCAAATATAGTTTAGGGTATATATTTATGATTATATAAATGACAGAACTGTTCTTTAAAAATCCATAAACCCTATTTGTTTTATCCGTTTCATTGTGAGGGAAAAAAGTAATGTAAAATGATTTTTTTTTTTTTTTTTTGTCTTGCTTTGTTTTAAACTGAAATGCTCTCTGTGCTATCTGTGAATATATAACATCTGTCAAATCCCACATACTGCTTTCAGTTTATTTATTATCATGTACACTGAGCACATGTCTTTTTCTGTGTAATTCATCGTATAATTTTATCACATAAAGTCATCAACACTTACATGTCCTTGATTGGCAGGTTCTTTCCTTCCACAATCCTGATGAATAGTGTGCTTCGTTTAGCCATGCTGTCATTCAGTGACTATATCACGCGCCGACACTTCTTATTCCTTCAATAACACGCATGCTTATAAGCATTGCAGAAATGATGATGTGCGTTCTATCTATAAAGCTTATTATGTAAAAAAAAAAAAAAAAAAAAATTGTGCTGAGAAGCGGCACCGCCGTTCGGTCCGGCGGTCGTCTACACAATCCACGCGTTAGACACAGGCGGGTTTGATCTCTGTGGGTTGTTTGGAGGAGGAGTGACTGACTGGAACAAACACTAGAAGAGAGAAGGTTAGGCTGACGCGACGCGACAAAACTACAACGCTCCCTTTAGAATAATCGCAACTGGTTATAAACTACAAGTACGCGACTGTAAGCGGCTTTGTTGAACATTGTACTTTTGTTGCGTCGCGTGAAGTGGAGACGAGGTGTGGCGCGACGGGTAAATTGAATTCTTCGTGTGAGGGTAAGAGGAGTCATTGAGCTCACCCTCGAGAGAAAGAGCTACCTGAGATAAGCAAACACGATACTAAACATAAAAAACTGGTTACACTTTTTATTCCAGTAAACATTTCTGTGTTTTGAAAGTCAATATGAAGGCTTGGCTACAAAAAGCTATTGAACATTTCAAGCGTTATTGTGGACGGGTTTTCAACCTGGGGTTCTTTCAGGGAAATGTTTCGAGAAAAACAGTGTAAAAATGTAGCCTATATACATAATAATAAAAAAAAAAAAAAAACGTAAATAATAAGATTCAAATAAATAAATAGATTCAAATAAATTCAGTTATATTCAATTCAATTATAATATTCCATTAAATAAAAATAGATTCAAATACAAATTTAATATTAATAAATAATACAAAATAAATTAAAATGAATTATAAAAGTACACAGTATATTAGTAGAAAACAAACTTAATAAACTAAATATTTTCCAAGTAATATTTTTGTATACATATTTACACCGATCAGGCATAACATTATGACCTCACGAAACTAATTTCGGACAGACTTCTTTGGCAGTGTAACAGTTTAATGATCTACAGCAAAATAGAGAGAGCTTTGGTGAGAACTAAACAAATATTTAATTACTACATTAGTAATTTCTCGCTAGAAATGACATCAGAAGTGGAAAATGTTGGTAAAAAAACGTACATTTACACAAACTGACCAGCAAACGCAACTTTCGGACGCCATCTTTTTTTCCAGCTCGACTGTCACAGAATGGAAAGCATAGGATTGTGGGATATCAAAGGCAGCGAAAGATACATATATGCTGCCTTCAAAAATTGATCAGATGAAGATATCTCAGGAGACAGGAAGTGAAGCTAACATTAGATTCGGACGTGCCTTGATGCCTTCCTACCTTGAAATGTGTCCTCTGAAGGCAGCATTTTCCAGGTTTCGGACGCAGCCGATGTGTTAGAAGCAGGAAAAATGGGCAAGCGAAAGGATTTGAGCGAGTTTGATAAGGGCCAAATTGTGATGGCTAGACGACTGGGTCAGAGCATCTCCAAAATTGTAACCGGGTGTTCCCGGTCTGCAGTGGTCAGTATCTATCATGGATGTTACTTTGACACGAACCACCTACCTAAGCATTGTTGCAGACCATGTACACCCTTACATGGAAACAGTATTTCCTGGTGGCTGTGGCCTCTTTCAGCAGGATAATGCCCCCTGCCACAAAGCAAAAATGGTTCAGGAATGGTTTGAGGAGCACAACAATGAGTTTGAGTGTTGACTTGGCCTTCAAATTCTCCAGATCTCAATCCAATCGAGCATCTGTGGGATGTGCTGAGCAAACAAGTCCGATCCATGGAGGCCCCACCTCGCAACTTACAGGACTTAAAGGATCTGCTGCTAACATCTTGGTGCCAGATACCACAGTACACCTAGTAGGGGTCTAGTGGAGTCCATGCCTTGATGGGTCAGGGCTGTTTTGGCAGCAAAAGGGGCACCAACACAATATAAGGTCATAATGTTATGCCTGATCGGTGTAAATCAACATGCAAAACCACTGTTAATGAAAACACACATTGTGACTTCTTTGTTTTACAAACAAGCATTTAAATATTTGAGGACAGCTGTCCACTTCTCTCTCATTTCTCTAAATATCTGTCTGGCGTTGCATTTAACTGGGGCACGAGCCTCAGTGAAGTTCCTTTTTTCCAATGATTCAATGTTATTTATGTGAAAAAGCAGTACTAAAAACATTAAAAGGGGTGATTCAGAATAGCCGAGAGCTGTAAGTGCAATATGACAGTGTACTTCCTTTTTCACAGAGGATTTATGCCTCAACACAGGTTATTATGACTGATAAGCTCATGATGTGACCAAATAACCCCAGCCTGCCATAATAGTGGAAAGAGGCTCCACACCAACTGAAATGACTCACATAAAAATATAGACAAAACTGAAAGGAAATATCTCCCTAAGCTCACCAGTCGTAGCTGTTTTTGAAGACTGACAATCTCACTGAATGCATGAATAAACAAGGTAAAAAACTGAAAGACTCCTAGATTATGGTGTATGATAGAAATGGACTCTCACATAATGTCAGACGTGAATACACTGACAGATTCTGATATAGGCTACACAAGCGCTGTCAATGTCAGAAAAAAAGATCAAGAAGTGCGCCTTCATCATGAAAAAAGGAAGGTGATTCACTGTCCAGTCACAACAGAGTTTCTTTCCAGACAGACAGACTGACCACCACTCCAGGAATTCAAGGGAAGTTCACGCAATAGGAGTCTTGATTTAAAAACATTCTCAGACCATGCAGGTAAAATGCCATTGCTGTTTAGGCTCCAGTGAGGTTTTCCATCAAATTGTGTGTTTTTACAAAATATATAGGTGATCTAATACATGAGTGTGGGCACGGGTGACTCATTGATCCAGGAATACAGACGAGAGATCCTGTACCTTTAGAACTGTGACCAGAGGAGCTGTGTGGGCTTCTTGTGACTCACCAGTCTATCAAAGAGTTACCAGAGCGCAACCCTCTCTTTATATATGAAGTGTGTTTGAATGTGTCGCCATTTAGCAGAGGCTTTTCATGTGGTATATGAGGAACTCATGAGAAAACATAATTTTGTGAGATGGTGATTTCATATGAATTCGTGATTTGTACAGAAATGTAGGATTTTTATTGAAAACACAAGCATGAAGGTCCACCTCTAATCCCACCCCTAAATTTAACCATCAGTGGGTCATATCAGATCATATGAAAGCATAAGAATTAGATTTTATGAATTCACCACCAATTCACCAAAATGTAAAACACTTATGAACTGCCATTAGAGTGTGTTGGTTATTCTATATGATGAATGGATGCTTGACTTTTTAGGGTACAATTACATGGAGAATAAATGTGCAAAATAACCAAATAATAATTAGATTTTATATTGACAAATGTTTTAAAAGCTTAATTAAATGGCTGGTCAAAATTTAAGGTAGCATCACGTGTCTTGTAAAATTATAACAGTATCATACAGTTTTCCATTGCATTCTGTGCAATATTAAAGGGATTATTCACCCAAAAATGAAAATTCTGTCATAATTTATCATTTACCTTCAAGTTGTTCCAAACCTGTATAAATTTCTTTCTTCTGCTGAACACAAAAGAAGATATTTTGAAGAATATGGGTAACTAAACAGTTGTTGGTCCCCATTGACTTCCATAGTATGGAGAGAAAAATACTATGGAAGTCAATGGGGCCCATCAACTGTTTGGTTACAGACATTCTTCAAAATGTATTATTTTGTGTTAAGCAGAAGAAAGAAATTTATACAGGTTTGAAACAACTTTGAGGGGGAATAAATGATCATTTTTGGGTGTACTAATCTTTTAAGACAATCCCAGATGCACTACAATGAGTTGAATAAAATAATAATAAATAAATAAATACAATATCTAAAAATACAATACAAACAATACAATAAAAAAGAAAATAGAATAAAAAAAAATAATAATAAATATAATGAAAAGAAATAAAAGAAAAGAAAAGAAAAAAAATTAAATACATTTTTTAAAAATACAATCAAATTAAATAAAAAAAATTAATTAAAAATGAAAATACAATAAGGAAAAAAAATTAAATAAATATAATGAAATTAAATAAATTAGAAGTAAAATAAAAAATAAAATAATAATGCAATAAAAATACAATAAAATAAAAAGAATAAAATAAAATTAGGTTGTATGATGTGATACAAACTGCTCTGACATTGAGGATCTAAATGCAGCTTTATTAGGGCAATCCAGAATCATAACCCATAAAACAGGCCATGGTCAAAACCACAGGGCACACAATCCAGATAAGTCAAGACACCAGGAATGACTTCCTGGAAAATCCAGGAAGACAAGCAGAAGAGCAAAACCATGACACCAAAATGCAGTGTAACACATACAAAACTTGAATGAGTGAGTGATGGCAATGAATGAGTGAAGACACAGGGCTTATATAGCATGGTTAACCAGAGTAATAAGAAACAGCTGAAAGTAATCAGGTATAATGTGTCTGGGCAATGGGTTATGGGAAAAGATGGAAAGAGTGCCCTCTGGTGGCTATCATATAGGCACTCATGATGCTTTTATGGTAATTTTTGTAAATTAATAAATTTATGACATCATATTAATTGAGAAACTAAATGGAACGGCTGTATTTTAAAAATGCATTTGTCACACTACGAGACTGTTTAAGCAATATGCATAAAAAGTGATTAACAATCATGAAAAACTTAGTGACCAGTTACAGCACATGCAATAAACATATATTTATAACTCGTTTAATCGGTAATCATAATGATTAAGACCATAGGGGTAATTGCTTTGTAAGCATATAACACAAACAAAACTTACATAAAAATTTTTAAGAAATGTTTTAAGTTTCAGAAAAGTTCAAGTAAGCAGATATTTAAATTGCTAAAAGCTAATTAATTCGTTTAACTTAAAATTATCATGTAATCTCAATTTTAAATATTTTTAAAAGAGGAGACTTGGCTAGCTTTAACTAGTTCAGTAAATTACTTAAACAATACAAGCATTTCTACATCTCAACATTTACTAATACATTTATTAAGATCAAAAGTTGTATTTGTTAACATTAGTGAATGAACTGTGACCTAACATGAATTTTGTTTTAATTACTAACATTAACAAAAGTTAATAAACGCTTTAAAATATATTGCTAATGTTAGTTAATGTAGTAAACTGTTAACTATTGAGGCTCAAATTCCTGCTTTGGTGTTGATGAAAAGATATTTAAAGTCTATTTGAACCCTAAAACAAGGAAGGTTAGGAAACACTGCACTAGTAAATACTACAGTATGACTGTCACATTACCACATATTTGCTTGGTTACTAAACAGCGCCATCTAGTGAATTTGCATGTTGTAGTCAGTGTATTTCTGTTCAATCTGTTCTTTTGATCACATTATACAATACCGAGGCCAAAAGATAATAGCTTAAAAAAATAAACTTTCAACACAACTATTCTGGTTTGACATTACACAGGGAACCATATTAAAGTGAACAGTTCTGATGCCAGACAGCAATGTAACAGCCTACATGATGATGTGAGAGTCATAGAGTGATGGGTTAATTTGAAGTTCACTTCCTTTCCTCTATTTTGCCTTGAAAGAGGAAATACTGCATAGTAATTTCCCTCGGAATGTGCAATGCAATGATGGTGTTTATGGGAGCTCACAACTTCTGTGTCTATATTCCAGGCTTGGGCAGAGTGTCCGATGTGGAATAATTTTCGTAAGATGGGTTGTCGTAGGGGTGCGGTCGCCCCCTCAGGCTGTGGATGTCATAGCGGGGGATACGGATTGAGTTCATGACTCTCAAGGGAGATGTCCCATTGGAGATGTCTTTCTTCCTGCCACAGCTGGATGGACAAGATTCAGTTAGGAAAATTAACTGGGCTGGCATTAGATGACATTACATGCAATCATATATGTTACCCTGGACCACAACACCAGTCATAAGGGTCAATTTTTTTAAATTGAGATGTATACATCTGAATAAATAAGATTTCTATTGATGTATGGTTTGTTAGGATAGCACAATATTTGACCAAGATACAACTATTTGAAAATCTGGAATCTGAGGGTGCAAAAAAATCTAAATATTGAGAAAATCGCTTTTAAAGTTGTCCAAATGAAGTCCTTAGTGATGCATATTACTACTAATAATACATTTTTGATATATTTATGTTTGGAAATTTACAAAATATCTTAATGGAACATGATCTTTACTTAATATCCTAATGATTTTTGGCATAAAAGAAAAATCGATAATTTTGACCCATACAATGTATTGTTGGCTATTGCCACAAATATACCCGTGCGACTTATGACTGGTTTTGTGGTCCAGGGTCACATATGGTAATGCATTTCAGACTGCTACAAAATATCACGAAGGAAATATATTTTATATTGGCTATATTGTCTGAAACAAAAATCACAGTTGTATAAAATTAATACGATTGCCCCCAAAAGTTTTTGGACACTTAATAAATAATATATAATAATATATCAATTTAAAGTGTGATTTAAGTGTCTATGTTTTGGGACCACTGTATTTGTGAGGAAAACATGATATACTCACTAGGCTACGCATAACATGATGAAGAAAAGGAGTAAAAGCAGAGCCACAGCCACACATAGAATGGAAATAATGACAACCATGGCACCAGATCTCGCACTTAGACCATCGTTAATGGTTTGAAGGTTTAGTGCTGTATGAACAGATTATTAAGATATGAATTATTCCAATATTACTTAGCACAATGGTAATTCAAATTCAAAACCATGATTTGATATTATGAATTCTTACGTTTCGTAAGATGAATGCAGGTAGACCAGTTCGACGAATTAACAATAGTCTGGTTCACATTGATTTGAAGATACTTGAAACTGTGAAAAACAAAAAAGTGAAAAACAGTTGCAATACATTAACAGCAAACTTAAATCCAGTGTTTAAGAAGCTACTTTGAAACTGCTGTCAAGCCACCCTTCTGACAAACTAAATAAGGACAGCATTGCAGAAGAATACCAGCATTTGAGAAGTATTATATTTTTGTAGAATCTTGAAAATAAATAAATACTGTCAGTCTGTGCGTTATGTTGGGGATTTTTCTGCAGGTTACATTGTTACACCAGTAGGTGGCGACAAGTGTCTGTCTCGATGAGTGAATCGTTGAATTATTCACTGTGGCTGAATCTGAAATCGCCCCCTATACCCTCAAATAGGGCATTATTTGAGGGGACAGCCATTTGTAGTGGTGTCCGAAACCATAGTGGACACTATCGAGTGCACTCATTCTATCCCACGATGCACCGCAATAACGAGTGTACAGCCGATGTACACTCAACGGCTGTCCGAATTCAGCCGTTTTCACTCGTTTTCATTCTCTCCTTCAAGTGAACTGTATTAGTTGACTAACTTAGGGAATTTTGATTGAGGGTTTAGGGGGCGATTTCGGATTCAGCCTCAATGTTTAGTTCAAACGCACTGATTAATAAAGGAACAAATTCAACAACTAAGGTTGACTTTGTTTTGAGTGTCGGCTTCTTTTAAAACTATTTTTGGTGTAAGCTAAAAACAGGCAATGTAATGTCAATGTTGTATCTAAATCTACTTTTTAAAGCTGTTGTATAAAATAAATCTTACACTTGCAATCGTTCTGTAGATCTGGATTTAATCACAGCACAGCCATGCAGATTTTTAGCAATGACACTCTTGTTGATGTGATATTGCTCAAATAAATCAAATCCGATTCGCTTCAGAAGGCCTTTATTAACCCCCCGGAGCCGTGTGGATTACTTTTATAATGGATGGATACACTTTCTTGGTCTTCAAATTTTGGGCTGCCATTTTAATGCTTGGAAGAGCCAGGACATATTTTAATATAACTCTGATTGTATTCGTCTGAAAGAAGAATGTCATATACACCTAGGATGGCTTGATTTTCATTTTTGGGTGAACTATCCCTTTAAGATGTGTTACTGTTTTGGTCGATCAGATCACAAGTGGATGACCGTAAATACAGGTGTAAACGCGGTCTAAAAAGTTTTGAGCTTGTCCACTTTCGACCACTTCCAGAGACGAAAACGCATTCAACCGGATTGCTTTCATAGTGTAAACGCACATGTGGTCGAATGCGTTTGAATAACTACAAAAGACTCTCTACTACTCTCGCCTACTCTCAGCATACTGACCTAATGCGTAAACATTATGGGAAGCATGCTAGCCAGACAGGATTTAAACTTCGTCGACTGAAGACCTAAGTTTGGTTTGAAGATGTAAAACGTACCAAGCACAATGTTCTTTCACCATTCCTGATTTCTAACACTCACTCACCACGTTTGCCGTGGTCTTGTGGCTATCAGAGCAGAAACAAAAGCTGCTGCTCTCTGTGTTTTTCCATCGTCTCTGGGCGTGTTCATATGTAAATTGCGTGAGCTTATTTTGTCCTTTAAATCAGAAGAGCAGAAAAAAACATACATTTACCCGCCCATAGACCCTCCCCTCAAAGAAATCAGGACAGTGGTTGAAAGTGGACAAAAGAGACATATTAAAACACCAGGTGTAAACGTGTATGTCTCCCTCATCTACTTGTGATCCAATCGACCAAAACACATCTTAATACCAGGTGTAAACAGGGCCTTAGTTGATCCTGATAAGCATTCATTGTCACAGTTGTAAACACAACGGCTTTCTTCTTCCATGAGGGGGTTTGATGTCACGAAGGCGACACGCGTTTCCCGGAAATCTTGTAGAGATCAACCAATCAGATTACGACTTTGAAACTCGTTACCAGTTTTGTCTGCCTTATGCATCAGATGTTCAGCCAACAGTCCATGGGGGAGACTGGGTGATGGCTGAGGCTGAGACTAGGTAAAGTTGGTCATGCAGATTCGTCGGGTTGACCAACAAAAAAGTTGCTTGGTTTGAAAGTGACTTCTGTGTGAGCTGTGATTCATGATTTGATACACTACTGACACTGCTGAATTTAGCCTACATTTCGCTAATGTGGTCGCACTTTAAAAATGTGTTCACTTTTACCACTGTTCAGTGAAGTTTATGGGCGAAATCCATGGGAATTCATGTGAATGGGAATTTCATGTGAGGGCAAAAAATGTCCCCATGCATATTTCGCACCAGGTTCAGTGGGTCATGTGGATTTGCCACGTTGACCAACATAAAGATGCTTTGTTTGAAAGTGACTTCTGTGTGAGCTGCGCTTCGTTCATCGTTACACTATTGACAATATACAACTGAGCTGTTTTTGCTAAATTTTGCTTATGTGATTGTGTCTTGTCATCATTACTCACTATAAAAGCTGTTGAGCTAAATGTAGTTATGTAATGACGATATGACATTGAAATGGGAGTTTTGTTGGCTTTTGTAATCTTAAATCCTGGAAAAGAATTAGCATTTTAGAGTCAACATGAATTGCCTTTAGAATCAACACGAATTTCCTATTGGTTTTTAGAAAGGCAAATTTGAATCTGTAAAATAAGGTCTTAGGTTCACATTGCAGGTCCGACATTAAAAGGTCCTACCTAACAGTGGATCCATCAGGGAATATTCCATTACAGTTGGCGCTATTACATTTCCCATCGGCTCCGACTTTGAAGTAGAAATCATTGGAGGACTGATTACAGGGAAAGATTGCTAGAGGTCCAACTCTGGTCACAAAGAAGTTCAGTGATGATGGGTTAAACGCTGTTGGGTATGGTGACAGGTTGAGGACGTAGGGAGCTGAGCTGCTAACTTGAGCATCAAAGGTGCTGTTTGCTGAAGGTGAAAGAGGTTTGATCATTTAAACAGATGGGAGCACTTGCATTAGATCTTCAGTGACCTGCAACATTTTAGAACACTAAAACCACAAACATCAGGGCTCAACAATATGAACGGCCAGTGCTGTTCTCACTATATACACCGATCAGGCATAACATTATGACCACTGACAGGTGAAGTGAAAAACACTGATTATCTCTTCATCACAGCACCTGCAAGTGGGTGGGATATATTAGGCAGCAAGTGAACATTTTGTCCTCAAAGTTGATGTGTTTGAAGTAGAAAAAATGGGCAAGCGTAAGGATTTGAGCGAGTTTGACAAGGGCCAAATTGTGATGGCTAGACGACTGGGTCAGAGCATCTCCAAAACTGCAGCTCTTGTAGGGTGTTCCCGGTCTGCAGTGGTCAGTATCTATCAAAAATGGTCCAAGGAAGGAACTGTGTTGAACCGTCGACAGGGCCTAACATTGTGTTGGTCCCCCTTTTGCTGACAAAACAGCCCTGACCTGTCGAGGCATGGACCTCTGAAGATGTGCTGTGGTATCTGGCACCAAGATGTTAGCAGGAGATCCTTTAAGTCCTGTAAGTTTCGAGGTGGGGCCTCCATGGATCGGACTTGTTTGGTCAGCACATCCCACAGATGCTCGATTGCGCAGCGTGCATTATCCCGCTGAAAGAGGCCACAGCCATCAGGGAATACCGTTTTCATGAAAGGGTGTACATGGTCTGCAACAATGCTTAGGTAGGTGGTACGTGACGTGTCAAAGTAACATCCACATGGATGGCAGGACCCAAGGTTTCCCAGCAGAACATTGCCCAAAGCATCACACTGCCTTCTTCAAATAGTGCATCCTGGTGCCATGTGTTCCCCAGGTAAGCGACGCACACACACCCGGCCATCCACGTGATGCAAAAGAAAACAAGATTCATCAGACCAGGTCACCTTCTTCCATTGCTCCGTGGTCCAGTTCTGATGCTAACGTGCCCACTGTTGGTGCTTTCGGCGGTGGACAGGGGTCAGCATGGGCACTCTGACTGGTCTGCGGCCATGCAGCCCCATACGCAACAAACTGCGATGCACAATGTGATGCATTTTTCCCGCTTCTAACACATCAACTTTGAGGACAAAATGTTCACTTGCTGCCTAATATATCCCACCCATTAACAGGTGCTGTGATGAAGAGATAATCAGTGTTATTCACTTCCGTCATAATGTTATGCCTGATCGGTGTGTATATATATACAATGGGGAGAACAAGTATTTGATACACTGCCGAGTTTGCAGGTTTTCCTACTTACAAAGCATGTAGAGGTCTGTAATTTTTATCATAGGTACACTTCAACTGTGAGAGACAGCATCTAAAACAAAAATCCAGAAAATCACATTGTATGATTTTTAAATAATTAATTTGCATTTTATTGCATTACATAAGTATTTGATCACCTACCAACCAGTAAGAATTCCGGCTCTCACAGACCTGTTAGTTTTTCTTAAAGAAGCCCTCCTGTTCTCCACTCATTACCTGTATTAACTGCACCTGTTTGAACTCGTTACCTGTATAAAAGACCTGTCCACACACTCAGTCAAACAGACTCCAACCTCTCCACAATGGCCAAGACCAGAGAGCTGTGTAAGGACATCAGGGATAAAATTGTAGACCTGCACAAGGCTGGGAAGGGCTACAGGACAATAGGCAAGCAGTTTGGTGAGAAGGCAACAACTGTTGGTGCAATTATTAGAAAATGGAAGAAGTTCAAGATGACGGTCAATCTCCCTCGGTCTGGGGCACCATGCAAGATCTCACCTCCTGGGGCATCAATGATCATGAAGAAGGTGAGGGATCAGCCCAGAACTACACGGCAGGACCTGGTCAATGACCTGAAGAGAGCTGGGACCACAGTCTCAAAGAAAACCATTAGTAACACACTACGCCGTCATGGATTAAAATCCTGCAGCGCACGCAAGGTCCCCCTGCTCAAGCCAGCGCATGTCCAGGCCCGTCTGAAGTTTGCCAATGACCATCTGGATGATCCAGAGGAGGAATGGGAGAAGGTCATGTGGTCTGATGAGACAAAAATAGAGCTTTTTGGTCTAAACTCCACTTGCCGTGTTTGGAGGAGGAAGAAGGATGAGTACAACCCCAAGAACACCATCCCAACCGTAAAGCATGGAGGTGGAAACATCATTCCTTGGGGATGCTTTTCTGCAAAGGGGACAGGACGACTGCACCGTATTGAGGGGAGGATGGATGGGGCCATGTATCGTGAGATCTTGGCCAACAACCTCCTTCCCTCAGTAAGAGCATTGAAGATGGGTCGTGGCTGGGTCTTCCAGCATGACAACGACCCGAAACACACAGCCAGGGCAACTAAGGAGTGGCTCCGTAAGAAGCATCTCAAGGTCCTGGAGTGCCCTAGCCAGTCTCCAGACCTGAACCCAATAGAAAATCTTTGGAGGGAGCTGAAAGTCCGTATTGCCCAGCGACAGCCCCGAAACCTGAAGGATCTGGAGAAGGTCTGTATGAGTGGGCCAAAATCCCTGCTGCAGTGTGTGCAAACCTGGTCAAGAACTACAGGAAACGTATGATCTCTGTAATTGCAAACAAAGGTTTCTGTACCAAATATTAAGTTCTGCTTTTCTGATGTATCAAATACTTATGTCATGCAATAAAATGCAAATTAATTACTTAAAAATCATACAATGTGATTTTCTGGATTTTTGTTTTAGATTCCATCACTCACAGTTGAAGAGTACCTATCATAAAAATTACAGACTTCTACATGCTTTGTAAGTGGCCAAACCTGCAAAATCGGCAGTGTATCAAATACTTGTTCTCCCCACTGTATATATGTATATGTGTGTGTAGCTATGTATGTATATATTGTTCAACTGTTCAATTTTTCAACATACTTGAGCACCAACTCAGTATATTAGAATGATTTTCAGTCTTCAGTGTCAATCATTCTAATATGCTGATTTGGTGCTCAAGAAGCATTTCTTATTATCAATGTTGAAAATTTAAAAAAAAAAATTTTTTTTTCATGATTCTATGATGAATAGAAAGTTCAAAAGAATGGCATTTAAAATATAAATCTTTTGTTACACTATATGACTTTACTGTCACTTTTGATCAAATGAATGCATGCCAAAACAAAAATTCCCAAACTTTTGATTGGTATATATTACCTGTGTGTGTGTGTGTGTATTATTGAACCCTGACCTTAATTTCTAAAGATATTTTACCTGAGCACAGCGCAGCTACCAGCCATATCTCATCGCCATTGTATATCTGATCAAAAATACAATACGGCTGCTTCAGTATTACCGTATTGCTGGTAGTTTTGGCTATGAAATTATTAGTTGTGAGCTGGGGCTGGAATGTCTGACCTGTAGACAGAAAAAGACAGTATGAAGAGCCATTTTTAAAGTGACCCCATTGTGCCAACTTTATCACCATTTTAGTCTGTCACAAAATAATTGCGGGTTCAGCCCTGATTCATTTGCACCTGTCATAGGGAAAATGGATTGCGTTACACCTGCTGTATTTACAGTGGGACAGGTGTATCGACTGAAAAACTGGGCAAGGAACAGAACATACAGGCTCAGTCTTGCCTTCTATAGTGTGTTACATGACATTTTGACAGCTTGATTAGCTGGTTCAGGTGTGTTTTAATTGGGGGTGGAGCCAAACTCTGCAGGACAGTGGCCCTCCAGGAGCAGGATTGGACACCCCTGTACGAGAGGCTTCATTATTACTCTAAGAACAGTGAGTTCAGTTCAGTAGGTTTCTATACAGAACTCTAGGATCCTTGACTCAATTTTAAAGAACCCTTTATGCCAAAAAAGGTTCTATATGAGCCATTAAGGAGAAATGTCTTAAATCATTGCATAGTACTTTTATGTTTAACGTTTTTTCCCAATTTTTTTCTAGTGATAAAGTATGTTTGCAAGCTGTTTAATTCATAAAATGTTATCAAAATAAAAACAAAAGAAACACAATTAATTAAATCTAAATCCATAAAATGATCCCATGATGGAAACCCCTAAAATGTTCTATATATGAAGCACCTGACAGAACCATTTAAGGTTCCATATAGAAACCTTTCTTCTAAGAGTGTAATCTTTAATATCTGTGTTTATCTGTGTATTAGGTAATTAAAAAAAACTAGTGCCACTTGTGAGCTAAGTATTCCTATGACTTACTACTGCTATAATTAATGATACTTAAAGGGGTGGCTCTAAAATTAAAATTCTGTCATTAACTCATGTTATTCCATACCTGTATGAATTTATCTCTTCTGCTGAACACAAAAGATGATATTTTGAAGAATGTCAGTAACCAAACAGTTGATCTGACCCATTGACTTCCATAGCATTTTTTCCGTACTATGGAAGTCAAAGGGGCCCATCAACTGTTTGGTTACTGACATTCTTCAAAATATCATATTTTGTGTTCAGCAGAAGAAAGAAATTCATACAGGTTTAGAACAACTTGAAGGTGAGTAAATGACAGAATTTTCAGGGTGAACTAACCCTTTAATACTATATTATTCATTAGTTACTATATTACTATAATACTATATTATTCATTCATTAGACTCATTAGTTTAATATAAAAATACATTTATACAAGTACACCCTGCAGAATCTGCAAAATGTTAATAGTTTTAACTAAATAAGAGGTATCATAAAATATTAGTACTACTCTGAGTAAACTATTTCACATAACAGATGTTTACATAATGTCCACAAGACAAAATAACAGCTTTTTTTTTATAATATATATATATATATATATATATATATATGACCCCATTTAAAAGTTGAAATACACTTGATTCTGAATGCTGTTTGTCATTACCTGGGTGATCTGATTTTTATGATCCCTCTTTGTTAAAACGATTAACATTTTGCAGATTGTACACATATTTAATATATATTAAGTACTTATTTTCATTGGAACATCAGCCAATTTGTACCTACCTATTTATCATATTATATATTTTTATTTATTATTTAATAGGAATATTTAATCAAATGTTTTTATTTTAATTTTTAATTCAGAAGTGAACCACACAAACACAAGTTTTATGTTCTAAAAAGTTAAATAATGAATGTACAAATATTCAAAAACATTTTATGAACTATATGATATTTCTATATTTGTTCTGCATTGTAAATGTGTTCAAATCTAACCACTTCATATCTGTCTGAGGTCTGCATTGTGACTGATAGAATCTGTGACACCCAATTTATTTTAATAGGAGTCTCTAAGTGTGTGTGTGTTTGACAAATTAAAAAAAGTTTGATCCCCATTTTCCCCCATTCATTCCTTATGGGGGTCAAACTGAAAGCTTTAGACCACTCAGAAGAACACCTGATTTTCAAAAGTTTAAAATAAACTCATTTCGGGTCAAAATGACCTGAGGAGAGCAGTAGAGTTTAAGGAATTAAAGAATCAATTAAGTGCAATTGTGATGCAATGCTACCAGATCTGGCCACACCTTAGATAAGAGTCCAATTCTCACTATTAACTAACTATTAACTATAACTTTTGCCTCAATAAACTCCTAATTACTGCTTATTAATAGCTAATAACTAAGGTAGTTGTTAAGTTTAGGTATTGGGTGGGTAGGATTAAGGGATGTAGAATATGGTCATAGAGAATAAGGCATTAATATGTGCTTTATAAGTACTAATAAACACCCAATATCCTAGTAATATGCATCCTAATAAGCAACTAGTTAATAGCGAGAATTGGACCCTAAACTAAAGTGTAAACTAAACCTAAACCCAGATCTCTATGGTAACAACTATATAAAAAGACCAAACAAATATAAAATGCACTTACCTTGTCCGGTCCACATCCAGACAGACAGCAATGACATCAAACGGATCACTGCATTTGTGTTCATCTTGTAACAAGGACGCAGATAGTTTCTAATGAATAAAATCCGCAGTAGAATCACACCTGCCTGGAGTCTGCAATATAATAATAAGCCTGGCAGATACTAATCAACTCGTATAAAAAGAAGCTGAAAGGAGGGGAGTTTCTCATAGGGTGTGTGAATCCCAGGGAGAAACTGGGAGGTGCTCTCGGCACAAAAACGTGCTCTGAAATTCCAAAGCCTGACTATTGTTACTTTGTAAGCTGTGAAAAATGTTTGAATCATATTAAAAGGCTTTCTGCTTTAATCCTATTTTTTAAATATACACTGCCACAATTAAAGTCTCAAGGTACCCAAAATTGTGACGGCAGCAGCATATGACCAACACACATGGAAAATAAAGCAAAGTCAGACGAAAGGCTGTTTGAATGACTAATGTTAAAGTTAGCAAACACCATTCCCACAAAGCAATCACGGAATCAATCTACTGACGTAAGTTGACACGACATCCAAAAGCAGGGGTGTGGAGATTATTCATACAATATATCAATAATACAAGCAGTTCTCAATTCCCAATGTCTTGAGGGAAGAACATTAATAACTTAATAAGCAATAAATATTTTATTTTTAATTTTCACCATCATATTGGTTTTCTGTGACAAACTAAACTGCATATTCTACAACCCCAGCAACTGTAATCAAATAACAAAATTGTGTTTGTCTGAGGTAGAACCAGCTTAACCAGACCTGCTTAGGTCTGTTAACTTTAACATGAGGCATTCGAACTTGTTTATAGGCAGGCGTCATTGACATTTTCTCTAACATTCTCTTTCTGTTAAAGGGCTGTGAATATGTATAACTCAGAATATATATTATTTGCAAAGACTGACTGGTGAGTAGAAATCATGACAATATACAACAATATCCAAAATCTCATTGTGGTGAATCAGACTATGAACTACAGTATTTACAGAGCGGTTTATGGAGGGTGGAGAGAATAATATAGTGCTGCTCTTTTCACAAGTACAGTACATTAAAGGAACGTGGTACACATGACAACAGGTTCCATTAGTGACTAATGTACAATTACACTGGTCCTTTCATTTACATTTTTTTGTAATGCTGAGATTATTGCGCATTTAGATGAAACATTGGAAATTAGAGATAATTTGTGTCAAAATCCTCGAACTATTGTTTTTAAAAAATATTTTCATATTTTGCCATTTTAAATGGGCCTGCGTGTACTAATGATTTTCTATTATTATTAATGCCACTAATAATGCCACTGTCCTGCATTATTATGCGTCTCCATAAATGAGGTCAGAGAAACGGTGTGCATAATAATTACAGAATTAGCAACATTTTATTTTCAGGTTAATATTTAAAAAAAAAAAAAAAAAATTGTAGATGTGGTCTCAGACTTTTGGACCCCATTATATATATTTCTATATCTCATCTGGTGCAAGCAATGTCAAAGTCATTCTTTGGAAATATACTTTCATGTGTTCACACTAACAAATAATCAGATAAAGGTATAATCAGTAAAAGAAGTATGCATATTTGGCGTGCAGTCCGAGGAGAGGGCTCTGAGCTCAGTAATTTGGCCTGAACCCAGAGTACTCCCTCCGCATCCCTGGCTGTGATAGGAACCAGCCAACAGCGAGTCATCGGGGTGGCAGAGGGATGCTGAAAACTGTTGAGGAACATAGGTGAGTCGGCTACGTTTATATATATATACATACATACATACATATATATATATTACTCGTTACAGCGAGGTGGTCTTTCTGCTGGGCCTTAGGCCTGTCGCACCTCCAACGGTGCCTGTGGTGGACTATGCATGGCAGGGGCGTCCACTTCTATGAGGCAGGCCTAAACCTGACCGCATACCGCACGGTTTTGCTGCAGGGTCTTCAGCTGGGGACCACCACTCATTGACGTTTCGCCCCTTAACCCAGAACATCTACTGGTGGCGGGGCAGTGAACAGGGACGTCTCCCTGACACCCCCTGCAGCAAAACCTAATTGGCTGTTACTCCCCAAGCCTTATTTCGTCGCTTCAGCCAAAGCCAGTGGCTTGCTTTCTCAGCTTCCTCAGAGAGCTCTTTGGTGGATCTGCTCAGTGTGGCTCCCCGCAGTCCCAGATCCTTGAGCAGGCATGATGTTGATCTGCCCACAAAGCCTCTGCCTCCCACTTCCACTGGGTACAGCCTCACACTCCATCCACTTTCTCTGCACTCTGTGACCAGGACTGCATACTTCGCCTTCTTTCTCTCGTTGGCAGCTTCCAGTCCCTCCTCCCATGGCACTGTCAGCTCTACCAGTATCACTGACTTCACAGCTGCAGACCACAGCACCACATCTGGTCTTAAGGTGGTGCTGCATATCTCCTGTGGGAACTGGAGCTGCCTTCCCAGGTCTACTTCCATCCTCCAACACCCCTGGTGTTAACAGCTTGGCGGGTGGTCTCTTGCTTGTATGTATTGCGGGTTCCCCCTGCCTGAGGAAGCGGATCCTACATCGGCTCTCTGATGGACTCTGGTTGTTTGCCTCCTGCCGACTTTTCTCCAGCACCTCTGCCAGCTTCCTGAGCACTTGGTCGTGCCGCCATCTGAGCCGACCCTGTGTCAGTGCTGTTTTGCAGCCTGACAGAACATGCTGGAGTGAGGCATTGATGGTCCTGCAGAGGTCACAGGATTGCTCTATTCCAAGCCATTGGTGGAGGTTTTGAGGGCTCGGGAGGGTGTCGTATGTTGCCCTAATGAGGAAACTGAACTGAGCCTGTGGCACTTTCCAGAACTCTGCCTAGCTGATTGCTCAGCTTGCAACGCCCTCCCAAGTTGTCCACCTCCCTTGCTGCCCCTGTGCCACAGACCTCACTCTGAGCTCCTCCTGCTCAATCCTGGTGACCTCTGCAACAACAAGGTCCTTCCTCTCTTTCCTGCTTGCCTTGGACCATAGAATGGGTGGCTCGCTCCATCCGAGACCTGCCCCCCTGTCTGGACCATGCCCACGACTTGTTGATGTTTCAGTCTTCCTATCACCTTCTGCACCTCCTCCTTGGCCCTCCATTTCCTTCCAGTCTCAACTCTGGCATCCGCATCAGCCACTGCCATGTCGGAGGAGTCTCTTAGTTCCATCAACAGCCTTGCCTTCTCCTGCCTGTAGCCCAGGGTGATGGATTTCAGGGGTAGCTGGAGTGAGTTCCATCCATACAGGCCAGCAGCTGAGAAGCACCGTGGTAGGCCGAGCCATTTGCGGATGAAGGAGTTGGCTTTTGCCTCCATCCGGCTTACAGCTGATGAAGTGACTTCGCACAGCTTCAGAGGCCACATCACCCTTGGGTACAGGGTGAAGTATTAACACCACACCTTGTACTTTCCAGGTAGCTGGCTTGCGTTGATCTTGGTCAGGCCTTCTGACAGCTGCCGAAGGATGATTTTCCCCATATCCTTATCTGAGATATCAGATGTATAAAGTCTTCACAGGCTTCAGATGGGCTGATCCACGATGCGGGGGATGTCCTTCCCGCTGATGGTGAATGTGACTCTATCATTTCTCTCCCCCTTTCGCAACGAGAGGCTCCTTGACTTCTGCGGCTTGAACTTCATCCTGGCCCAAGAGATCAGCTCATCCAGCCTCTTAAGCAGCCTGAATGTGCATGGGGCGGTTCATAATAGGCAGGTGATGTCGTCCATATAGCTCCTAAGGGGTGGGAGCCTCTGGCCTGCAGGCAGCCGGACACCACCCACCACCTGCCTTGCCCTGATCAGGATGACCTCAAACGCTGAAGAGGATGGGGGAAATGGAGCATCCCATTGCGATCCCTACTTCCAGTTGTTGCCAGCCAGTGGTGACTTTCTTCAGTGCAAAGCACATGTGCATGTCCTGGAAGTAGTTCTTGATCATGGTCCTGATGTTGTCTGGGATGTAGAAGAATTCCAGAGCGTAGGCTATGAGCAGGTGTGGCACTGACCCATATACATTGGCTAGGTCTAGCCATATGACGTGCAGATCTTTCTTCTCCCTCTTAGTGGTCTGGATCTGTTCCCAAATCATGGAAGCATGCTCTACACAGCCAGGGAAGCCTGGAATCCCGGCTTTCTGGCAGCTGGTATTGATATAGTTGTTCTCCGTGAGGTAGGTGGTCATTCTTCTTGCCATCACGGAGAAGATTTTCCCCTCCACATTCAGTAGAGCTATGCTCCTGAACTGCTCGATGGTCTTAGCGTTCTGTTGTTTGGGGATAGAGACTGCCACTGCCCTCTGCCACTCAGATGGTATGGTCTGCTTAGTCCAGGTGATTCTCATCAGGGTCCATAGCAGCTTCATCACTCCTGGGCAGTTCTTATACAGCTTGTACGGTATTCTGTTCGGGCCTGGTGCTGAAGCAGATCTTGCCCACTGGATCACCTGCGATCTCTTTCTCCCTCCTGCCCTTTGATCTTATTGCGGCTTCTCTGATGGTCACCTCGCCATACCTGTTGCTGCATTCTTCATACAGGATTTCCCAGAACAGGTTTAGCTTGGCTACCACTGACCCGCACAGGGCTTTTTCCAGCAGCCCGCTCAGATGTTCGTCCAGCTTTCTCCACTCCTCAGCCTCGTTGGCCTTCGGCCACTTGATCTTGTTCCTTCGGAGTGGGTTCTTCAGGTTCCTGGCCCTTTGGCTCGACTCCGTTCTTGGGTCACTTGGGGGTGCTATTGGGTTCAATTCTTGGGGTTCATCAACATCCCTTTCTTCCTCCTCCTGCTCTACCTCTGCAACATTGGGCCCATTGGCACTGTGGTTGTCAACCCTGCCTTGGATCCCATTTGTCTGACCTGCCCTTACCAGGGCAGTGCAAGGTTGCATTAGGCTACCACCACCACATTTCTTTCCCATGTGGATGTGAAGTCCCCTCAAAGTTGTAGTTTTTTCCCAGCCACACCCACACTTCCTTGGAATCTTCTCTTCTGCCGATATCCTTGCGTTCGTTACTGTGTGGTCCGTCCTTGTTGGCCCTTCTTTCATCCCGCCTCTCGGAGGGCCTTCGGGTTGTTTTCTTTGTTTCTTTCTCGTAGTAGGCTTTGGGTGTCCATATATGCCTTTTGGGAGGCATATATATATGCCTCCTCTCATGCTGAATGGATAGATCATCAACGTGTTTCTCACGAAGTTTGTTAATAAAAATCATTTATATATATATATATATATATATATATATAAATAAATAATATATATATACGGTACAACAGGGCTAAAGGCTCCATGGGGTAAAAGGCTCCTTTGATTTTATTTTCCTCTAAACCACTGACACAAAAACTTGCCGCAGCACTTTCCAAAACATCCGCTTTTCAAGATGCATGTGGAAATTTGTCTGATCTTTGACGCAATCGCAGGCAGCAGCGCAAAGTTGATTCTGCACTAGTTTGGTCTAGTATTTGATGTTTTTAAAAATGTTGTAGATTTAAGTAGCAAATGAGAATCGATAAAATTATTTAATATATTTTGAAACAAAGGTCTTCTTAATGATTTTTTCAGTTTTGTTCAATTATATATACAGTGCAACCGGAAAGTATTCACATAGCTTCACTTTTTCCACATTTTGTTATGTTACAGCCTTATTCCAAAATGGATTAAATTCATTATTTTCCTCAAAATTCTACAAACCATACCCCATAATGACAATGTGAAAGAAGTTTGTTTGAAATCTTTGCAAAAAAAAAAAAAAAGGGAAAAAAAAAAAAAGGGGAAAAAAAAAAAAAAAAAAGAATCACATGTACGTATATATATATATATATATATATATATATATATGACACACAAACACATTTAACCCTTCCCCATTTTTTTGTTTAGAAAAGTCTTTTATGCTCGCCAATGCTGCATTTTTGTTTGATCAAAAATAGTTAAACCGTAATGTAAAACATTACATTTTAAAATAACTTTTCTATTTTAAGATATTTGCAAAGCTGCATTTCCACCAGTGACTAAATGCTCCATGAAACACCAAACACAACTATTCCTTTTGCGGTTTATTTAAAAAAAATACATATTTACAAAAAGAATAAAAGTCAAGCCTGACCAAATTATTGGTAACACTTTGCTTAAAGCCTTTATGTATAATGCATTAGAAAGGTATTCATAATGTACAAGCATAATTAATGCATTAATAATACTTTTATGATGCATTATATATAAAGGCTTTAAGCAAAGTGTTTTATCAACACTCCAGTGAAGAAAAACATACAGCTTTTTTAAATGTCCAAGTCAAGTGTTGAACATCAGACCACATCAACGTCAAGCGTTTAACATCAACCATAAAGGATGCCAGAGCACTTCTGAAACATTGATTTCAAACAAAAAGAGTGTCGTCAGAACACAATTTGATAATTGTTCTCTGCTTGAGGTGTTTTTGGCATCACATGGTAATATATGCTGGATACTTCCATTCCTTCATCCGGTCACCTCTTCCCCATGATGAAGCTGGGCACTTCTGCATCATCATCTCGCTCCTCTGCTTCAGAAGCCGAGGATGACGACGAAGACTCTGAGCCTGCTGACACAAACATGTTAAAGCACACCGCTTAGATGAAAGCTGAAATTACTCATTCAAGAGGTGCAGTTACTATAATGATGATAACCTGTGCTGTCATCCAAAAATAGCAGTAATAAATACAGTGGCTATATTAAATATTCACATTCATGGATGTTACAACACTGATGCATAGAGGATTTATTTTGCCTTTTTGACACTGACCAACATAACACTTTTACAAATCAAACAAATCAATTAACTATTAATCATTTAAGAATAAAATATTTGCTTATTTAGTAGATATCTTCCTGCTGTTGGTAAAAAAAAGTCCACTGAATAAGTAATACCACAGAACATGGTATTGAATACTTGTATTTTATTATCTCTAACCTCCTTCTTTCTGGCTCTCCATCTTGGCTTTCTTGGCCATCATCTTCTTTTGTTTCAACTTTTCCCTAAATGGCACAGAACAGCTGAGATTCAGAAACACAAGAGATACACTAAGAGCATTCTAGAGATCTGAATCAAACCCGATTATTTTGCAAACCTCTTCTTTCTGCGCTTGGCTGTTCTTTCCTCAGCAGCCTTTTGGTTTTCTTCCACCTTCGCTATATAATCTTCATCCAGCTTTTGCTGCAAGAGTAGAACAAAAATAACAGACCCCATCAAACCAGACCTGAAACATACTCTACGTCTATGCAAATAATGTTGGAAAGTTATTTTTAATAACATTTTAATTTTAATAGAGTGGTTTAAAGTCTTTTGAAAACACAATCATTTTATATGATGAAGGAATTTAATTTAGGCTTTTATTCATAAACACCTGAATATTACATTGGCAAACTAAACTGTACAGACTTCAGAAGGATACCAGTGTCAGGAACAAGTGGATGGTTCATTTTTAATGGCGCCCCAAATCACGTCATGTTTGTTCATTTGAAAGCAGATTATTTTGTAAACTTTTGTTTAATATTTGAATTTTTTTATTCTTGAAAACAGACCCAATCAACCCAAGTTCAAGACCCAAAACACTCTAATGCAAATAATGTTGGAAAATGTTATTAGTAAACCAATTTAATCTTAAACTTAAAGGGTTAGTTCACCCAAAAATGAAAATTCTGTCATTAATTACTCACCCTCATGTCATTCCAAACCCTTAAGACCTTCATTCATCTTCGAGCGCAAATGAAGATATTTTTGATGAAATCCGAGAGCTTTCTGACCCCTCCATAGACAGCAATTTAATTAATACTTTCAAGGTCCAGAAAGGTATTGTTAAAATAGTCCATGTGACTCCAGTGGTTCAACCTTAATTTTATGAAGCGAGGAGAATACTTTATGTGCGCAAAAACAAACAAAAATAATTTTATTCAACAATTTCGGTCTAGCCTGTGCCAGTCTCCTACGCAGTTTACGTTGTAAAGAGTGCAGTGCTCTCGAGATCTACAGCAGCCGATGCTGTTCACATGAGCACCACGGATTTCATCAAAAATATCTTAACTTTGTGTTCCGAATGACAGAATTTTCATTTTTGGGTGAACTATCCCTTTAAACTCTTTAGTTCATCCAAAAATGAAAATTCTGTCATTAATTACTCACCCTCATGTCGTTCCAAACCCCTAAGACTTTCATTCATCTTCTAAACACAAATGAAGATATTTCTATTGAAATCTGAGAGCTTTCTGTCCCTCCATTAAAAGTCTATTCACCTAAAACTCTGACGCTTTAAAACTTTCATAAAGTGACTGTAAAATAAATCCATATGAATGGAGTAGTTTAAAGTCTTCTGAAGAGACACGATCGCTATATATGATGAACAGATTTCATTTAGTTTTTTATTCAGATATAAACATCTAAATATTACATAGGCAAAGTCAACTCAATATTGCTTGACTCACATGATTGTCATAGCAACAGCTAAATGTATATCTACCCTCTGCACCCGTGAGCTTGAGAGCAAAGCAGACCTACCTCTGCTCTGACGCCACACCCAAATTCAGTTATTCAAGCCGCTACAAATAACGGGTAGAACTGCATTCCATTGAAGCGCTTGGGTTTATTTCTATTCACAAGCAATAATTTAAAATAAAACAATTCCGAGGGTGGACTGAAAAAACCAGTGCTCTGCATGTCACTCATAAGCATGACACACTTTCTAAAACTAAAGTAAATAGGGTTGGGTACATAGCCGCGGGAACGTATTTTGAGCAGGGGGGGGCAGGGTTGCATAATAGGCACGGGGCAGAGCAAGAGAATCAGCGCAGATTGATGCGCGATATCATACAGAACAATGGTAGAGGCAAAAGTTCAAGAGAACTTTTGTTAATAAAACTTTCATTTCTTCGTTAAATACAGGTGCATTTGTTTTATATAGTTATAAAACTATAGTTATAAGCATTCTCTTTAAAGCAAGGGGAAAAATAAATGAAAGATATTTGAATTGTGTTAATGGTTAATGGATGCAGAAAGTGGATGATGGTGGGTGGCCGGATAATTTGCATCACCCTGTGTTTTTCAACCAGCTTAATTTGGGAGAAAAAATATTGATGGACCGTCCCTCAGTGGTGTCAGTTCACTAAAAGTCAAGGTATGGCAACTTCAAATGATGTTATTTAATCTAACAATATTAAGTGACAATATCAATTCAAGCAAGTCTAGAACGACAGATAAGAACAAGACAAAAATCTGCAGTTACAACTTTAACCAACCGATTTAAAAATCTATCCAAAAATTTGGAAATAACCTGTCAGATAACAGGCAGCTATATGAATGAATCGCTTAGCAAACGATGGCTTTTATCTGTTTAGGGTTTATTTACCCTCCTTCACGATTTTTCTGTGACTGTCTTTGGGACAGTTCACACAGAAATGGATATTCTGGAATTATTTACTCACCTTGATGTCGTTTTAAAGCTTTATTGCCTTTTTTTTCAGAACAAGAAGAAATTAAAAAAAAAAAAATATATCCCTGCTCGTGCTTTCATGTAGCCTAATTATATTATTTTTTTAAAGGGGATTCAAACGTGTCAAAATAATCACGTGCAATACATTCCAAGTGTTCTGAAGGTGTACTGTAGGGTTTGAGGAAAAACAAACCGAAAACGTAATTTATTATTAAACGGAAATCTTGGCCTCGTGTACATTCACGCGAGTGAGCAGAAGTTTGCGCCAGTGCGCCCAGGAAAAGTTAGTTTTTTTTTTTAGATTTCAGCTAATTGATTTTAATAAGGCATACAGTATAAACCTCAAGAGTATTTGAGTATTTATCTCTGTTGTGCTCAGGTCGTCAGACAGTCAGAATTACAGTTCTTGCATGAAATTTAGAGCAAATAATATATAGGCCTATATAGGCTACCCAAGTCAATGTATACTTATTTTCTTTTTATAATAGTATTAGAGAGATTTAATTTACAACTAATTTAATTTAAATATTGATGCATTTTATTTATAATGCATTGTTTAGCACATTGTTTGGCAAGGTATGGCTGCCTGCTCGGCACAAACGCCCATGGCTTACAGGGCTTTTTTGTAGATTGAGCGCACAGTAGTTTTTGTGGAGAGAGATCGAGCGAGCGCGGCAGCTGCTGCTCAGTAAGTGATCGAAGTCTGTTTCCACATCCGACAGATCCGCCAGCTCGTTTACTTTGTTTGGGCTTCCCAAAAAAGTCAGAAATGTGTTTTTGCGCCATTTGTACTTTTGTTGTTGTGTTAACGCTTGAACTTTACTGACGAGTGCGCGCTGTCACGTCATGAGACAAAACACGCTTGTTTTCATTGCGCTACTTTCATTGGCTTCAAATTTATTTTAATGAACAGACTAATTAATAACATGAATTTAATTTCTTTTTGTCTTTTTTTATTTGTTAAAACATTTTGTATTTATTTTTACCACACCTCATTTTTTCGGGGGCTCAACACCAGGGGGTGCTGCGGTTATGGTTGGGTACCGAACTCTGTACTTTTAAGGGCACCGACCGAATTATGTCGGTACTACCGAGTACCGATTCACATTAAATCAAACGGTGCTAAATTTCGGTACCTGAGAACGCATCCTGTGATATAGACTAGTGTCTGAATATTAAACCGCAAAAAGCCCTCTGTATGCATGTTATAATACGTAATATACATAAGTTGATCATGTTTAAATTATGTATATTACATTATGTATTTTAGCAGTGGCTACGTTTAAATGCACACCTTTTGTTTCAATCGGAATGAATTCATTCTGACTGATAGTGTTTACATGAACGTTAAAAGTGATCGGGTGGATGTGCACGTTTATATGACAATTCTTCGAATAAGAATTGATTTTGTTGACATGCGCACACTGCACAAATATACAGAGTTTCCCGTTGTTTGCACATACTATTCTCCTACATTGCTTCTTTTCCTTGTTTTAAAGAGCAGACTTAATATATCCTGTAAATAAATCTTAATAAATCCTGATTAGGAGACGACGAGCACATGAACCACTGTGCCGTGCTACTAATATTTATCAATCAGTAAAAACACCCTTCCCATGCCTAAAATAAAGTAGATTAGAGTACTGATGGACTCAGAGGGCTGATGGGATATTGTTCTGCTCCACTTCATAGACAATGAGTGGTGGGAGAATTTTAGAACAACATGACATTTTATTTAACAACTGCAGTTATGCGTGTGATACGTCAATACGCCATTTCTACATCATTGCACATGTCTGTGCGCAGTCCTTTCCAGTTTCGGTTTTCAACCCGATCAAGTGTTTACATGTACCCTTGATCGGATTAGAAAAGGAATAAACCACCCCTTCCAATCCGATTGAAATTTCATTCGGATCGAGCTCAATCGGATCAATTAAGATGTTTACATTAAGGCTTTTCAGTCCATCAGTCCGATTACTAACGGGTTATTTGGTTGCATGTAACTGTAGCCAGTGTTGTGCAATAAAATCATATGATTACTTGCTTTTGATACTTTATCTGGACCAATTATTATTGCCTCGTTGTTATACCAATGTATTTGAAGTCATTTTACTGATTATTGTTCACTTAGGTATATTTGTTACCACAAAAAAATTATCCAATTACTCGATTAATCGTCAAAATAATCGGCCAATTACTTGATTACCAAAATAATCGTTAGTGTACATTGAATTAGTGACATACATACACAGTAAAGCAGCTTCTAGTAAATAATAATAATTTGCTTTAGACAAAAGTTAACCTACCTTGTCAGATATTCGTTCCAGGAACTCTTGTCTCTGATACTCTCGACGGCGCAGATGTCTATACACATGGAATTCACCGCTGCCTGCTCCAGCACTGGAACCTGAGACAATGACACATAACAGCTCTCACTAAAGACACATGCACACCTCCACGGCCCTGAAGAGTGGTGTGGCTGAGTTAAATAAAAATAAATTACATTTATCCTGACAGATTATTTGTGTGCGCAGAAATTCTGGGAATGTTGGAATCAATTGACAAAAGTGTATGAAGTACTAGACAAAACATGAATCCAAAACTTGATGGTATTACGAAAAAATATTCGGTCATTCACTGTTATAGGATTAGTTCAGCCAAAAATTAAAATTCTGTCATCTTTTACTCACCTGTAAGACTTTCGTTCATCTTCGAAACTAACCCTAAAATATTTTAATGAAATCTGAGAGCTTTCTGTCCCTCCATAGACAACTACCACTTTGAAGTAGGGCTGTGCGATATGGACAAAAAATATCTATCATGATTTATTTGATCAATATTGCGATTTCGATTTAATCACGATTTTGAAACAATATTTCCTTACACACATACTTGTGTGTATATTTTTTTTGGAGGCTGGCTTGACTGCCAATATTTGCGGGCACAATATCTTTGCATAAATTATATTGTGACGTTGGTTATTTCTTTATGCCTTTTTGAACTTTTCGTATGTTGTGCAGTTCGCAAATGCCTGTATTATCGTATTTTTGTATACATGGTTTAGAAGAATCTTTTTCGCATCTTTTGCAACATCTCGCACATGACAACATTCTACTTTGTGCTCATAATAAAAGAAGTTCAAATTCTGTGTGAATGGCCCTTAATACTCTGTTTTGCCGCAATGAAAGTTTGACAGGCCTCGCAAATTACCTGGCTCTGATACATCATTTCTCCTTTTTTTGGTCCTTATCCTGCCCTGGATTCATCTTCCCTGTTTCTGTGCTTTCTTCCATGGCGTAATGGTAAACAGACTCTGTTCTGCTCTTGCGCTAGATTAAGGCGCACTGAATTCAGATTGCACTCTACAGTTCACATGCTGTGACTCGCGTCTTTTGCGCGCTCAAGTCCATTATTTTAAATGTAGATGCGCACTTGAGAGGGACGTACGCATGTTTTTTCTGAACTTTTCAGAATGCTTCAAGCGCACCTCAGGTCATGTGACAAGAACCAGCTTCACCCTTTCCATAACAACATTGAAAGCTCTGCAAAAATGGACGAAGAGCTGATGATAGCTGTACAGGGCGGGTTTTCCCCTCATCTTCATAAACATCTAGTAGCAGAGCGCATGCAAGGGCTGGAAATCCACTTATCCGTTGCTGAAACTTCCTCGTCTTCATGGAGAACACGGCTCATGATTGCTTAGCAACGGCAGACACCACTAGAGCGCACGCTCCCGGTCGCTTTTTGAAAGGAGAAGAAAGCGTCACGGCCTGTGAACGGCCCTTTATGGGGCTGGTGGAAAAATCATGCCTATTTGCGGTTTAGAAATCGCGCATGCTCACATCGTGATTTTATTACGATTTCAATTAAAACTAAATCCATACGAATTAAGCGGTTTAGTCCAAATTTTCTGAAGAGACACGATCCCTTGAATTTAGGCTTTTATTCACATATAAACATTCATCAACTCACACATCAGTTGTGGTAAACGGAAGCTCAAGCATGTTCGCTTGACGAGCGAGAACCAATGAGGTTCATTCTCGTGTTATGCAGCACGTTTAAGCTTCTAAAAGAACCAATGAGGTTCATTCTCGTATTACACAGCGCGTTTGAGCTTCTGAAAGAACAAATGAGGTTAATTCTCATGTTACACATCACATTTGAGCTTCCATAAGAACCAATGAGGTTTGTTCTCGTGCGTCAAGCAAATATGATTGAGCTTCTGTTTGTTTGCTAAATTCATTCTGTTCATCATATAAAGCGATCCAGTCTCTTCAGAAAATTTGGCCTAAGTTTGATTCATATAGATTCGTTTTTTCAATCTCTTTATGAACTTTTTGAAGCGACAAATTGGTAGTTGCAATGGAGGGATTGAAATCTCTCAGATTTAAATAACTTGATTTGTGTTTTGATTTGTGTTTTGGAGAAAGTCTTACGTTTGGATTGGAACAATATGAGGGTGAGTAAATCAGGACAGACTTTTGGGTGAACAAACCCTTTAATGTTGAGATTGGGTGAACTAACCCTAAATGTTGATATGCATCTCTATTTTTAGCGTCTTTTTTTTTTTAAGTGTGTTAGCCAGTCACAAAACCTGGAGACAGCTCAGTGCCAATGGCATGAGTTTTGGATGGACTACTTGTTGGTGGAGCCAATGGCAATATGGGGAAGCCACTATTTTTAATGCACATCAAACAAACAAAACTTGTGCAAGTAGTTTAAAAATATTTCTTTGAAATGCACTACCCAAATACTAAAATGGTTCTTGAAGCACCACATCATCACTACTGAAGTGACAGTGAAACATACAGCCACCTGTAGTTTCTGATTCCCGACCGAATTATTTTTATGGCGGTGAACAAGAAGTGGCACTGTTTTTAATTACATGATATTTTACTTAATATATTTATGACCAATAATTGGGCATTTGTAAATAGACTTTTTGCAAGAATTGTATTAAGTTTATTCGTTTCTTTTGCGCTTTACAGGTCCTGCTAAAATCTGCAGTTATGTCATTTGAAAACATTTTCTGATGGCACTAAACGCAAAAAGCATTTCATTTGTTTCTATAAATATTTCTTCCTCAAAAGTACTAAAACAATCGTTACTAATAAGGTATCGGAGTCGTTCAGAGGAGTCGAATCTTTACATTACTTACGATTCCCATCCCTAGATCTGAGACAGTAAACAAACGACACAAACCCATCACATCCCGCACAAACTCTGGTGGAGCGCGTGGATTCCAATCCTTTGGTCTCTCTGGTATGGGCGCAGGTTTATCCTTAAAAAATACAATATAAAACTCAGCACTGTTTGATGTGCAATGCAGTTGGGTAGCATCATTATCATGAGTTACTACTCCAAGAGAAACCGCTATAGTTTGATGTAAAGCTTTAACTCACGGGATTTCGCATCAATCTCTCCAACTTCAAGCGCTGCTCCTCTGCTGGAGTTTTGGCGATAATTAGAGGCTGAGACTCTTTTTTAGGAGCTTTCCCTGATCGCACATCTTTCTTATCCTCCGCCATGATTCTTCCAGCGTCTTCTTCGAGGCAGGTTTTGAGTTCTTCTTCTGTTCATTTGTGGCAGATCACATATCTGAGTCCACATACTGCCACCTATTGGACTGATGTGGATCTACATAGTTTTTGGGTATAAAAGACTGGATGACATTTTGCATTGATAATATAGATTAGTCTCAGTCTGAGTTATGTCAAATAAACATATAGTATACAAGAAATGAAATAGAAAGTCAACCATGCATCCTCCAGACGTTATCCCCATAATCTCCACTAAAAAGTACCATGGTTTTTATCATGTTTTAGACATGTACCAAGGTTAATAAATAGTGTTCTTTGACGTACTTTGACTACTATACCAAACGGTTGAGTGAAGATGTGACATGATTCACTTCACTTTCCTTATTTACTTATGTTGAGTGCCTTTATTAAGTTCTTATTTTATTTACATTTATCACGTTATT